>NIVC01000236.1:257500-262500 GCA_002269645.1 Macrostomum lignano
TTTCCTATCATCTCTTCTTTCGCCCTCCCTCTTCTCTCTCCTTTCCTATCATCTCTTCTTTCACCCTCCCCTCTTCTCTCTCCTTTCCTATCATCTCTTCTTTCGCCCTCCCCTCTTCTCTCTCCTTTCCTATCATCTCTTCTTTCGCCCTCCCCTCTTCTCTCTCCTTTCCTATCATCTCTTCTTTCACCCTCCCCTCTTCTCTCTCCTTTCCTCTCATCTCCTCTTCCGCCTCTCCCCTCTTCTCTCTCCTTTCCTATCATCTCTTCTTTCGCCCTCCCCTCTTCTCTCTCCTTTCCTATCATCTCTTCTTTCGCCCTCCCCTCTTCTCTCTCCTTTCCTATCATCTCTTCTTTCGCCCTCCCCTCTTCTCTCTCCTTTCCTATCATCTCTTCTTTCGCCCTCCCCTCTTCTCTCTCCTTTCCTATCATCTCTTCTTTCGCCCTCCCCTCTTCTCTCCTTTCCTCTCTCATCTGGCCTGCAGCCATGAGCTGGATTTCTATCTGGCCCTTGAGGCATAAAAATTGGATGCTACAGTTCGCGTCATCGTGAGTTGGCAGTCCAGTTTCTGCTTCAGGGTCTCCTTGGCTGAGCGAACCGCTCCAGCTTGCTGGGCAGCCCCAGCCAACCAGCGCTGCGCCTTGCGGCTTGAGCGCCACACCAGAAGACAAGATAACTAAAACAGGGGAAAGCAGCGGAACACGCGGAGGGGCTCCCCAATACCCCGGCCTTGGCAACCAACTGACTTATCGGTTTTTTATTTCCCTGTCAAGCGGAGAGTGAGCACAGGGACATGCGGCACCGTTCTGCAGACGGCAGCCAAGCGCCAGGTACACTCAGGACCATCGGAGGTTCAGGTTGTTAAACTCCGAGCTGAGCTGGGACACCTGCGGTGAGCTGCTCTACAAGCAATAACTTGAATAATTTTCCTGTAGCAAATCCAGATGTACCTGTGAGCTATTCGAGTTATTTTCCAGGAAATGCTACAGAAAACTGGCATTTACTCCACCGAATTTGAATGATTGCAGGCATGATTGCAGGCATGATTGCAGGCATGATTGCAGGCATGATTGAAGGCATGATTGCAGGCATGATTGCAGGCATGATTGCAGGCATGATTGCAGGCATGATTGCAGGCATGATTGCAGGCATGATTGCAGGCATGATTGCAGGCATGATTGCAGGCATGATTGCAGGCATGATTGCAGGCATGATTGCAGGCATGATTGCAGGCATGCTAAGTGGACAGAAATAGATGGGGCGCGAGACCTGCCCTCAACAATGGATGGTGTCCCATCTTTCACCCCCCTTCACTCATCCTCGTTAGCCGGCGTCCAGCCTCCGGCAGTCCTTCATCAGCCAGACCCCACGGTCGCCATTCAGCTACTCCCCGGTCAGGCCGGTCATTGTTCTCGCGACGCGGGACAAAGTACCCCGCCAGAGGCCTCAAATCAATCATCTCTTGGGAAAAAATCCCCTGCATGGTTAGGCAGTGGCCGCGCGCGAGGCCTCTGTGCGACAACCAGGGCCAGAGATGGGGAGGGGCGGAAGGCGCCGCTCTCGCCTTTGAGTTTCCGCCCCACCCGACCTGTCTGAGCCCTCCCGTCCGGTCTTAATCTCACCTTTGTTCCTCCGTATCCCCTTCTGTGCACTATTCCCTGACAGCGAGCTGCGGGGGATCGGAGAGGCTGGGAATCCCAATCTTACACTGACAAGGCCTGCAATTTTGCTTTGAGTTTTTAGCACGCCTCTCGCCGAATACGTGGGCACGGCGAACAGAGGGCGAACAGAAGGCGAACAGAAGGCGAACAGACGGGCACTTGGCTTCGAGCTGTCAGTCAGGCAGTCATCTTATTGTCACTAAGTTCCCAGTCCACAGTGCCTAAGTGCCGCCAATGCAGTCATATGCATGCTGACTGGAAGGGGCCGGGCCCGCCTCATTAGCGCTCACCGGCCGGGTGTCGGCTTTCCTCCCCTGCGCCGACCCCGGCCTCCCTCAGCCGCCGCCTACTTATTAGCCGCTCGCTAAAACACACGAGGCGGCCTCGCACAAAATCTCCGGCTCAGTTTCCCGCGACCCGCATCAGCTACAGTCTCTCCCCCCTCTCTCTACGCCTTTGATTCCCTCCTAATGCTGGCTTCATCAATTCACCCAGCTTCTTCCAGCTGCTCCGCTTTTTGAGCTTTCAATCTCTCACCTGCAATCAGCCCCGCTTTCAGCGATGCCTTCTTGAATGCGCGGCAGCTCGCAGCCTCGCGTGCCCTTTTCTGTCTGCTTTTGTCTCCGTTATGATCCTGTGCCTGCTCACCTGGCTGGGAGTCTCCGGGATGCTGCAGGCTTGCTGCATCATTTCAATTTCCATTTTTAATACTACTGCCTCTCCCTCACTCTCTGCTACTCTCCCTCACTCTCTGCTACTCTCCCTCACTCTCTGCTACTCTCCCTCACTCTCTGCTACTCTCCCTCACTCTCTGCTACTCTCCCTCACTCTCTGCTACTCTCCCTCACTCTCTGCTACTCTCCCTCACTCTCTACTACTCCCCCTCACTCTCTGCTACTCTCCCTCACTCTCTGCTACTCTCCCTCACTCTCTGCTACTCTCCCTCACTCTCTGCTACTCTCCCTCACTCTCTGCTACTCTCCCTCACTCTCTACTACTCTCCCTCACTCTCTACTACTCTCCCTCACTCTCTGCTACTCTCCCTCACTCTCTGCTACTCTCCCTCACTCTCTGCTACTCTCCCTCACTCTCTGCTACTCTCCCTCACTCTCTGCTACTCTCCCTCACTCTCTACTACTCCCCCTCACTCTCTGCTACTCTCCCTCACTCTCTGCTACTCTCCATCACTCTCTGCTACTCTCCCTCACTCTCTGCTACTCTCCCTCACTCTCTGCTACTCTCCCTCACTCTCTGCTACTCTCCCTCACTCTCTGCTACTCTCCCTCACTCTCTGCTACTCTCCCTCACTCTCTGCTACTCTCCCTCACTCTCTGCTACTCTCCCTCACTCTCTGCTACTCTCCCTCACTCTCTGCTACTCTCCCTCACTCTCTACTACTCCCCCTCACTCTCTGCTACTCTCCCTCACTCTCTGCTACTCTCCATCACTCTCTGCTACTCTCCCTCACTCTCTGCTACTCTCCCTCACTCTCTGCTACTCTCCCTCACTCTCTGCTACTCTCCCTCACTCTCTGCTACTCTCCCTCACTCTCTGCTACTCCCCCTCACTCTCTGCTACTCTCCCTCACTCTCTGCTACTCTCCCTCACTCTCTACTACTCCCCCTCACTCTCTGCTACTCTCCCTCACTCTCTGCTACTCTCCCTCACTCTCTACTACTCTCCCTCACTCTCTGCTACTCTCCCTCACTCTCTGCTACTCTCCCTCACTCTCTGCTACTCTCCCTCACTCTCTGCTACTCTCCCTCACTCTCTGCTACTCTCCCTCACTCTCTGCTACTCTCCTTCTCTCTCTGCTACTCTCCTTCTCTCTTTGCAATTCTCCATTATGAAGTTGCAATTTTTTCCTTTTCTAAAATTGTATTTTAAAGCTACATAAATTCAAAATCCGCATCTTGATGATGCCACAGCACGTGCAAAATCTAATATGGATAGGACTGCATCCGCGGGCCCGCCGTCTGACATTTCATCGACTACGTTTGAGGCGGGGCTGCCCCATCGCCCCTCGTGCCCCCGCCTCCCCTTCCCATCCCATCTCAGACAGTCCAGGAGCAAAAATGAACAAGAAAAAATGAGCGCTGAAATTGCTCAAGAAAAACGAGAGGGAAAGTCTGAGGCCAGTCTCAGCCCACCCGGCCGCCTGCGCCGCCTCCTCCGCGCCGCACCTGCCGTTTCCAAGAATTCATGAAACACGAAAATTGCTGCCAGAAAGCCAGAGGTTTAAATATTCATGCTTGACAGGCAAGCGCTGCGAGAGGGGGCTGCAAATGAGTGGCCAGGTAAGTGTGACGGCTGGGATGAGAGGAACAATGCAGAGACAACGGGCCATGCGAGACAGCCATGGGGAACGGGAAGGAGATGCAGAGAGGGGAGCGAATGGAGAAGGTAAAAGTATATAGTATACTAATGCAGAAGACGCCCAGGGTTAACAAAATTAAAGCAGACAGGCAGACAAACAGACAGACAGACAGACAGACAGACAGACAGACAGACAGACAGACAGACAGACAGACAGACAGACAGACAGACAGACAGACAGACAGACAGACAGACAGACAGACAGACACTGAGGCAGGCACTGAGACAGGCACTGAGTCAGGCACTGAGACAGGCACTGAGTCAGGCACTGAGACAGGCATTGAGACAGGCACTGAGACAGGCACTGAGACAGGCACTGAGACAGGCACTGAGACAGGCACTGAGACAGGCACTGAGACAGGCACTGAGACAGGCACTGAGACAGGCACTGAGACAGGCACTGAGACAGGCACTGAGACAGGCACTGAGACAGGCACTGAGACAGGCACTGAAACAGGCACTGAGACAGGTACTGAGACAGGCACTGAGACAGGCACTGAGACAGGCACTGAGACAGGCACTGAGACAGGCACTGAGACAGGCACTGAGACAGGCACTGAGACAGGCACTGAGACAGGCACTGAGACAGGCACTGAGACAGGCACTGAGACAGGCACTGAGACAGGCACTGAGACAGGCACTGAGACAGGCACTGAGACAGGCACTGAGACAGGCACTGAGACAGGCACTGACACAGGCACTGAGACAGGCACTGACACAGGCACTGAGACAGGCACTGAGACAGGGACTGAGACAGGCACTGAGACAGGCACTGAGACAGGCACTGAGACAGGCACTGAGACAGGCACTGAGACAGGCACTGAGACAGGCACTGAGACAGGCACTGAGACAGGCACTGAAACAGGCACTGAGACAGGCACTGAGACAGGCACTGACACAGGCACTGACACAGGCACTGAGACAGGCACTGACACAGGCACTGACACAGGCACTGAGACAGGC
>NIVC01000236.1:270000-465000 GCA_002269645.1 Macrostomum lignano
TGGCGGTCCAGCTGCACTGAGTGGAGGCTGGGAAACGCCAGCGGTGAGGAAGGAAGAAAAAGAGAGTCAAGCGGGCCCCCTCTCTCATTTCCTGCTGGGAAATTTCAGCAAACAATGAGCCCTCTGAGCCTCTAGTTGGACAGCGCATTGTGATGCCAGAGCACACAAGGCTGCTTGGATTATAAGATTTTCGGGGCCAGATCCTTGGAGTCTGTCTTTGAGTCCCAACGAGGGGGAGGCGCGCGCCGGAGGCCGAGCAGCTGCAGGCCCGCAGTGTGACAGAAGAAATTGGTGAAGGCGGAAACTCCAAAGTATAAAATTAGAAGTTTTTCGGGCATCCCGCAAACCCAAGTAGATTTTATAATAAACAGCATCTGGGCAGCTGCTGGCCAATAGAAAGCAGGGGGCTCTGACAGCCCCAGCCGTATTTTACCCACTCTCTGGCCTACTCAGCCAGACTCCATCATTGCTGCTCACAGCTCCCGTCTGTCTGCTTTGGACATCTTTCTGTTGGTTTCCTCCGGTTCGTAAAGGTGAAGAAGATTGTGCTTTGTTCATACTGCTGCTTCTGTAAGCAATTCGATAGTCTACTGATCTCCGCATGACGCTCGGCATGGTGAGCATGGTTTGATTTCCAAATCCCGATCCCAATCCCGATCTCAATCCCGATCCTGATCCCTTTCCCGATCCCGATCCTAATCCCGATCTCAATCCCGATCCCGATCCCGATCCCGATCCCAATCCTGATCCCAATCCCGATCCCAATCCCGATCCCGATCCCGATCCCAATCCCGATCTCAATCCCGATCCCGATCCCGATCCCGATCCCGATCCCGATCCCGATCCCAATCCCGATCCCGATCTCGATCCCAATCCCGATCTCAATCGCGATCCCGATCCCGATCCCAATCCCGATCCCGATCTCGATCCCAATCCCGATCCCGATCCCGATCCCGATCCCGATCTCGATCCCGATCCCGATCTCGATCCCAATCCCGATCCCGATCCCGATCCCGATCCCAATCCCGATCCCGATCCCGATCTCGATCCCAATCCCGATCCCGATCCCAATCCCGATCTCGATCCCAATCCCGATCCCAATCCCAATCCCGATCCCAATCCCGATCCCGATCCCGATCCCGATCCCAATCCCGATCCCAATCCCGATCCCGATCCCGATCCCGATCTCAATCCCGATCCCGATCCCGATCCCGATCCCGATCCCGATCCCGATCCCAATCCCGATCCCGATCTCGATCCCAATCCCGATCTCAATCGCGATCCCGATCCCGATCCCGATCCCAATCCCGATCCCAATCCCAATCCCGATCTCGATCCCGATCCCAATCCCGATCCCAATCCCAATCCCGATCTCGATCCCGATCCCAATCCCGATCTCAATCCCAATCCCGATCCCGATCCCAATCCCGATCCCAATCCCAATCCCGATCTCGATCCCAATCCCAATCCCAATCCCGATCCCAATCCCGATCCCAATCCCAATCCCAATCCCAATCCCGATCCCAATCCCAATCCCGATCCCGATCCCGATCTCAATCCCGATCCCGATCCCGATCCCGATCCCGATCCCGATCCCGATCCCGATCCCAATCCCGATCCCGATCTCGATCCCAATCCCGATCTCAATCGCGATCCCGATCCCGATCCCAATCCCGATCCCAATCCCAATCGGGATCTCGATCCCAATCCCGATCCCGATCCCGATCCCGATCCCGATCCCAATCCCGATCCCGATCCCGATCCCAATACTAACCCATGTGATATTCAGGCTCCAACTCATTCACTAATCAATACTTGTTCTCTCGTCATTGCAGTTGAGTTCTTAAAAATCGCGGCACCAATTTGCTGCAGACCTTTCTATAGGGGAATCACGGGATCACCTGTTGCCGCTCCCACGCAGGCCCCCCACTCCGTACAAGGCCGCCCCTAAAAAAATTCAAATTGCTTGAACTTTTGTTAAAGAAAAATGAATGCTTTTTTAAATCATGCCGCTCAGCTTTGACTGGGGAAAATTTCCTCAATCAGCAAAATTTGCCGCTGCTCGCGGGGCTTTGAGTGGCATAATTGAAGCTTCAATGAGAAAAGATGAGGCAGAAAGCTAAAAGCGGAGGTGACGGCTCTCCTTCAAGAAGGAAAGAAGAAGATCTTTTGCTTGGAGCCGTCTGTGCTAAAAAAGGGCGTCGCCCCGCCGTCTGCTTGTGGCAGGAGAGGCAATTCACGACTCCGCCTTCCCGACATCGCCATGGCGCAGAGCTGGGGCGGCGGTCGGAATGAGTTTCCCGCCCCCCCCCCCCAGAGTCCTCCGGCGAAAACCGGAGTGTGCGCCAGAGAAATGTGATTAACATGGCGGGTGATTAATCGGCTTGCGGCCTCTGCAGAGGTCCCTGCTCACTGCTGCCACACAGCGGGCTGGGAGAGAGGGCAGAGTGAGGGAGAGAGGATGAGATAGGAGAGGGGTGAGATAGGAGAGGGGTGAGATAGGAGAGGGGTGAAATAGGAGAGGGATGAGATAGGAGAGGGGTGAGATAGGAGATGGGTGAGATAGGAGAGGGGTGAGGTAAGAGAGGAGTGAGATAGGAGAGGAGTGAGATAAGAGAGGGGTGAGATAGGAGAGGGGTGAGGTAAGAGAGGAGTGAGATAGGAGAGGGGTGAGGTAAGAGAGGAGTGAGATAGGAGAGGGGTGAGGTAAGAGAGGGGTGAGGTAAGAGAGGGGTGAGATAGGAGAGGGGTGAGATTGGAGTGATAGAAGAGGTGCTGGGATTAGAGTGATGGAGGGTGTGATATAGGAGAGCGACATGAAGGGTAAGATAGGAGATAGGAGAGAGGGAGGGGAACTTAAGGTGAGGGAGGACAGCGGGGAGAGAGACGCGGGGAAGCGCTGTCTTCACTAGCTCGACATCAAATCTCGTAATAGAAGAATTGGAATGAGCGACAGGCAGGAGACAGGTGGAAGATGAGCGCACGGCCTTGGTGTGTCGGCATGAAAGTGCAAGCGACAGGCAGGCATCCGGGGTCGGGCAGTCCAGCTGACAGGCTGAGGCATCTTCAAACTTCGAGAAACACAGAATCGCAAGTTGTCAATCAGTCAGATCTGCTGTGTCACGCGAGACTGGGAGGCTGCATTGAAAGCTGCGGTTTTCAAGCCGACTGATGCGAAACAGAAAACATTCTAGCTTTTGGCTTGCCTGCTTTCGCTTTTTTTGTTAGTCTACTAAATGGCTCTCTCATGCTCATTGCTCATGCTGGATGGTTCTCTCATGCTCATTGCTCATGCTAGAAGGTTCTCTCATGCTCATTGCTCATGCTGGATGGTTCTCTCATGCTCATTGCTCATGCTAGAAGGTTCTCTCATGCTCATTGCTCATGCTAGAAGGTTCTCTCATGCTCATTGCTCATGCTAGAAGGTTCTCTCATGCTCATTGCTCATGCTAGATGGTTCTCTCATGCTCATTGCTCATGCTAGATGGTTCTCTCATGCTCATTGCTCATGCTAGATGGTTCAGCCGACTGACTGCTGCCCCATCACAGCGGGGTAAATTGGAGCTCAGCTTCCTTTTCTACTCTTTTACTGTTGCTGCCAAGTCTAGTTGCTGTGCACTAACCGCAGCCGTTTCTGCTCAACTTGTAGTGCTGGCTGTGTGTGTATTCAATAACCTTCTTGGGCTAGCGATCCGTTTGATGCTATCCTCCGGGTGTCTGATGCTACCCTCCGGGTGTCTGATGCTACCCTCCGGATGTCCCTGATGCTACCCTCTGGAATTCCCTGATGCTACCCTCCGGATGTCCCTGATGCTACCCTCCGGATGTCCCTGATGCTACCCTCCGGATGTCCCTGATGCTACCCTCCGGATGTCCCTGATGCTACCCTCCGGATGTCCCTGATGCTACCCTCTGGAATTCCCTGATGCTACCCTCCGGATGTCCCTGATGCTACCCTCTGGAATTCCCTGATGCTACGCTCCGGATGTCCCTGATGCTACCCTCTGGATGTCCCTGATGCTACCCTCCGGATGTCCCTGATGCTACCCTCCGGATGTCCCTGATGCTACCCTCCGGATGTCCCTGATGCTACCCTCCGGATGTCCCTGATGCTACCCTCCGGATGTCCCTGATGCTACCCTCCGGATGTCCCTGATGCTACCCTCTGGAATTCCCTGATGCTACCCTCCGGATGTCCCTGATGCTACCCTCTGGAATTCCCTGATGCTACCCTCCGGATGTCCCTGATGCTACCCTCTGGAATTCCCTGATGCTACGCTCCGGATGTCCCTGATGCTACCCTCCGGATGTCCCTGATGCTACCGTCCGGATGTCCCTGATGCTACCCTCCGGATGTCCCTGATGCTATCCTCCGGATGTCCCTGATGCTACCCTCCGGATGTCCCTGATGCTACCTTTACGTCCGGTTTCTGAGCTAATTAGTCACCCCTGCAACTCCAGGCCGCGAGCCCTCGTTGCCATGGAGAATCCCGGCTGGTCGGGCAGCCCGCTGGCTCAGAAATCCTCGGCCGGCGGGCAGCTGCCGCAGCGCAAGCCGGCAGCGCCTGAACTCGTCACCCCGGGCGTTGTGGTTCACCCGGCCGAGGCCGGCACCCCGGCCACCCTCGTCCACAAGGGCAGCCGAGTGCTGATGCTGCGGGCGAGGGCCGGACAGACCGCCTTCCCGATGTCCAGCCTGCAGGCGGCGACCGGCGGCGGCGGCGGTGGCGGCAGCGGCGGCGGCCCGTCCACGTCCGGGACGTCCGGACAGCAGCCGCACCACTCGCTGCAGCCGCTGCCGCTCAAGTCGGTGGCAGGCGACTACGTCAGGTGGGTTGTTCTTTGTTTAAATCGGCGCGGAGTTTTTAGTTCGATAACACAAAACAAAAACAAGAACTGACATTGAAAGGTGCATGTGAACTTGAACTTACCTCAGTACCTGGTAGACGTCCTACCAGAGTCCCTCGCCTTGAACTTTCCATCCAGAGAGAAGCGAGCTGACAAGCAATACGGCAAAGCTAGAAAGAAATTACGTCGGATGTACTTTCAGAGAAAAGCCGACTGTTCTAAGGTCTGCAGACTTTCTGGCCATAGAATCACGCGGCAACCTCGTGGGCATTCTGCCTCCTATGTACATTTAAACGGACGCTTGTCGTCAGAAAATCTACAAACGTCAGAACACGATCTTTCCCTTAAAAGTACATGTGGCTCAACTTAATGATCGTTATGCCGTGTTGTTTGCCTGCTCTCTGATCCTCTCTGCTCCCACAGTTTTAAGCTGAAAGCTATGGCCGGGAGCTAGTCAAGTAGACTATGGCCGGGAGGCTAGTCAGGTAGTCTATGGCTGGGAGGCTAGTGAGGTAGTCTAAGGCCGGGAGGCAAGTCAGGTAGTCTAAGGCCGGGAGGCTAGTCAGGTAGTCTATGGCTGGGAGGCTAGTGAGGTAGTCTATGGCTGGGAGGCTAGTGAGGTAGTCTAAGGCCGGGAGGCTAGTCAGGTAGTCTATGGCCGGGAGGCTAGTCGGGTAGTCTATGGCCGGGAGGCTAGTCGGGTAGTCTAAGGCCGGGAGGCTAGTCGGGTAGTCTATGGCCGGGAGGCTAGTCGGGTAGTCTATGGCCGGGAGGCTAGTCAGGTAGTCTATGGCCGGGAGGCTAGTCAGGTAGTCTATGGCCGGGAGGCTAGTCAGGTAGTCTATGGCCGGGAGGCTAGTCAAGTAGTCTATGGCCGGAAGGCTAGTCAGGTAGTCTAAGGCCGGGAGGCTAGTCAGGTAGTCTAAGGCCGGGAGGCTAGTCAGGTAGTCTATGGCCGGGAGGCTAGTCAGGTAGTCTAAGGCCGGGAGGCTAGTCAGGTAGTCTATGGCCGCGAGGCTAGTCAGGTAGTCTATGGCCGGGAGGCTAGTCAGGTAGTCTATAGCCGGAAGGCTAGTCAGGTAGTCTAAGGCCGGGAGGCTAGTCAGGTAGTCTATGGCCGGGAGGCTAGTCGGGTAGTCTAAGGCCGGGAGGCTAGTCAGGTAGTCTATGGCCGGAAGGCTAGTCAGGTAGTCTAAGGCCGGGAGGCTAGTCAGGTAGTCTATGGCCGGGAGGCTAGTCGGGTAGTCTAAGGCCGGGAGGCTAGTCAGGTAGTCTATGGCCGGAAGGCTAGTCAGGTAGTCTAAGGCCGGGAGGCTAGTCAGGTAGTCTATGGCCAAAAGTTAAAAAGTGAGAATCCTAAATGAAAAGCGCTATTTTGAGCTAATTTTGGGCTGTAGTAGCTGGACCAAAGGAGACGCAACAGAGATTTCATGCAATCTTAAGGCTCTGGAATGCTTTCTTGTCTGCTACCGCACAGTTTTAATAGAAGTGTAACAACGCCAACTAATAAAATAATTTTACCTCCCTCAATCAATGTCACCTCCAATCAATGTTAATTTACATTTGCAATTTACAATCAGCTAATTGCTTTATTGCTCGCTAATCATGACGCCCGGCTACTCAGCCAGACTGTGACCCTGTGAGAACAATTACCTGATTGCAGCCCATTGTACTGTACCGCCTGTGAGCGGCACGTTGGCCGGCTCTTTGCTTTGTCAAATAACTAAACTGCCCCGTATGCATTCCCAGGCCAGATGTCTGGATCAGCAGCCAGCCCACAGAATGGCCACAGCAGCCTCAGCGCAGGTGACTCGGGGTTTCATTGCATTGTAAATAAAGCTGCAATTGTCTCCAGTGTGGGAACTGCTGAGGCAGGTGTTTGACAGGGAGAGACAGGAAGAGACAGGGAAAGACAGGGAGAGATAAGGGAGAGACAGGGAGAGACAAGGGAGAGACAGGGAGAGTCACGGACAGATAGGGACAAACAGAGACAGACAGGGACAGACAGGGACAGACAGGGACAGACAGTAAGAGACACAGACAGACGGGGAGAGACACAGACAAACAGAGACAGGCAGAGACAGGCAAGACAGACTGGGACAGGCAACAGACAGGGACAGACAGGGACAGGGACAGACAGGGACAGGCAGGGACAGACAGGGACAGACAGGGACAGACAGGGACAGACAGGGACAGACAGGGACAGACAGGGGCAGACAGGGACAGACAGGGACAGACAGGGACAGGCAGGGACAGACAGGGACAGGCAGGGACAGACAGGGACAGACAGGGACAGACAGGGACAGACAGGGACAGACAGGGACAGGCAGGGACAGACAGGGACAGGCAGGGACAGACAGGGACAGACAGGGACAGGGACAGACAGGGACAGGCAGGGACAGACAGGGACAGACAGGGACAGACAGGGACAGACAGGGACAGACAGGGGCAGACAGGGACAGACAGGGACAGACAGGGACAGGCAGGGACAGACAGGGACAGGCAGGGACAGACAGGGACAGACAGGGACAGACAGGGACAGACAGGGACAGGCAGGGACAGACAGGGACAGGCAGGGACAGACAGGGACAGACAGGGACAGACAGGGACAGGCGGATTCAGCACTCAGAGGCCAGTCTGCACGCATGCATCAAACGCCCAATCGCTCAGTTTGACTCCCCCGCCGACTTCAGAGGTGCCAACTTCTTCGTCCGAGACGAGTCCCCCATGCCGGACTCGGGGCCTCGTCTGCAGCACCAGCGCCAGCGGGATCGTCGAGACGACAGCGAAGACAGCGGCAGCGACGGTCAAAGCGAAGGCGACCCGAAGGCGTCATCGTCAGAGGCGGCTGCTCTAGCAGCGGCGGCCGCGGTGGTGGGTGGTTCGATGCAGTCGGATGAGCACGAGAATGTCCTGGCGCAGGCGCAGTACCAGGCCAGACAGACTTTTCCCAGGTAGGAGCGACTAGGTAAATCATTGAGTGACTGACTGACTGACTGACTGACTGACTGACTGACTGACTGACTGACTGACTGACTGACTGACTGACTGACTGACTGACTGACTGACTGACTGACTGACTGACTGACTGACTGACTGACTGACTGACTGACTGACTGACTGACTGACTGACTGACTGACTGACTGACTGACTGACTGAATTATTGAGTGAGTGAGTGAGTGAGTGAGTGAGTGAGTGAGTGAGTGAGTGAGTGAGTGAGTGAGTGAGTGAGTGAGTGAGTGAATCCAAAATGAAGCCAAAATAAAATGAGATCAGAGCACTGATCGTGGAATCCACTGCAAAAAGAGCCAAAACTTCGGCATTTCAGGTTCGTGATTCTCCACTACTCTCCGTTCAAAGCAGTGTGGGACTGGGTGATCCTCATGCTGGTGCTGTACACCGCGGTGTTCACTCCGTACACGGCGGCATTCTTGCTCAACGAGGACAAGACCAAGATGAAACTGAATGAGGTGCGGGTTTTGAATTGAAAGATTTCAGTTTCAGATAGTGTAGATAGCGGATAGATCAGTCCTAGACAGCTGATAGATCAGTTCTAGACAGCTGATAGATCAGTCCCAGACAGCTGATAGATCAGTCCCAGACAGCTGATAGATCAGTCCCAGACAGCTGATAGATCAGTCCCAGACAGCTGATAGATCAGTCCCAGACAGCTGATGGATCAGTCCCAGACAGCTGATGGATCAGTCCCAGACAGCTGATGGATCAGTCCCAGACAGCTGATAGATCAGTCCCAGACAGCTGATGGATCAGTCCCAGACAGCTGATGGATCAGTCCCAGACAGCTGATAGATCAGTCCCAGACAGCTGATAGATCAGTCCTCAGTCCCAGACAGCTGATAGATCAGTCCCAGACAGCTGATGGATCAGTCCCAGACAGCTGATAGATCAGTCCCAGACAGCTGATGGATCAGTCCCAGACAGCTTATAGATCAGTCCCAGACAGCTGATAGATCAGTCCCAGACAGCTGATAAATCAGTCCCAGACAGCTGATCAACCCAACCCACTTCCAGGACTCGAAGACTCGCTCCTCCGTGTCGCAGTCAAACCACCCGGATCCTCTGGTGATCATTGATCTCATCGTGGACGTCACCTTCATCGCGGACATCCTCATCAACTTCAGGACAACCTACGTGCACAATGGCGAGGTGATCAGCGACCCGCAGAAGATCGCCCTGAACTACATGAAAGGTGAGCTGACGGTCGGGGGTTCGAATTTCTCGAACAGAAACAGCTGGTCCTGAGGGAATGAAATGTTGCACTGGAAAGCTGCGTGTTTTGAGCTTTGCTTGAAAATTGTCTTCTTCTGCTGCCCCCTTCTGCCCCCCCCGGGTTTCTCTCTCGCAGCCCAAAAGAAACACGAGCGCGGGCAGGAGAGCTGAGGCAGCGCCGGTCATCGACCCGGCCATCGACCCGGCCATCGACCCGGCCGATTTGTAGTAGAAAACGGGCGCTGCTGCGAAACTCCTCCCCAACAGCTTCGCTCGCTTCAGTCCCGTCCCCTGCGGGCGCGAACTGCAAACGACTCCAGGGGGGGGGGGGGATTGTGAGCTGGTGAGGGAGCTTGCAGTCTTTTTTTCTACCTTTGTTTCTTCACGTGCCAGCCTGGCTCAGTGAATAGGATGCTAAGCTCGAGAGTCTGATGAGATGAGGCTGAAGGCCGCAAGGTGGTGCTGATGGGGCGGCTGCCCCCCGAGGCCTCGAATCGGCTTGAAAGGCGAGTTTTCGGGTGAGAGGGCGAGAGAGCGGAGTAGCCGGGCTTGCTGCAGCTGGGCTCCCCACCTGCATCCCCAACTAGTCTGGCGCGTGCCGAAGCAGGGCCAGAGTGATGCCGAGCGGAGGCTGGGAACCTTAGATGCAGGCATAAGCCCAGCCAGCCCTAGCGGCTCAGCTTCCTCACCTCCCCATCAAGCTGGCAAAGCTCGCGGGCCGCCCCCGCCCAGCTGTGTAAAGCTTGGGACGGAAGGCGCTCATTAGGAAGCTGCTCAACGAGGGTGAGGCGATAAAGGCGCCTCATCCGCCCAGCTTCCTGCGGCCTTCTTTCATTGGCGTCCCCAAATTTATTTTTATTTAAACGACGCAAAAAAAGAGTGCGCGGTGGAAAGGCGGCTGCATTTTCGTGGCGCGAGGTCTCGCAATCGAATCCCGACTCTCGGGGAGGGGGGGTGAAGCAGCAGAAGCTGCGGGCAGACCGGCCGGGGCTTTGAGCCTCCTTTGTCCTGATGTAGCGGCTTTGTGAGATCAGCCGGGAGAAACGAGCGGCGTCTTCTTAGAGCGCCCCGCCTGTTAAACGCGGAAGAGAAACAAAATACGACTCTGCCTCAGCATGCGAAAATATGTAGCAACACTTTTGCAAATGCGGAACTCAGCGTATCTTTGATTCAGTTTTTAATCAGCCTCTCTGATCCCTCTCCATCTCTGATGCCCCCTATCTCTGATTCCTCTCCATCTCTGATCCCTCCCCATCTCAGACCCCTCCCATCCCTCAGATCCCTCTCCATCCGCCTGATTCTTCTCCATCCCCTGATCCCTCCCCATCCTTCTGATCCCTCCCCATCCTTCTGATCCCTCCCCACCCCTCACCATCCTCTGATCCCTCCCCATCCCTCAGATCCCTCCCCATCCCTCTGATCCCTCCCCATCCCTCAGATCCCTCCCCATCCCTCCCCATCCCTCTGATCCCTCCCCATCCCTCAGATCCCTCCCCATCAGATCCCTCCCCACCCCTCCCCATCCCTCTGATCCCTCCCCATCCCTCAGATCCCTCCCCATCTTTCAGATCCCTTCCCATCCCTCTGATCCCTCCCCATCCCACAGATCCCTCCCCATCAGATCCCTCCCCATCAGATCCCTCCCCATCCCTCAGGTCCCTCCCCATCCCTCAGATCCCTCCCCATCCCTCAGATCCCTCCCCATCCCTCAGGTCCCTCCCCATCCCTCAGATCCCTCCCCATCCCTCAGATCCCTCCCCATCCCTCAGATCCCTCCCCATCCCTCAGATCCCCCCCATCCCTCAGATCCCTCCCCATCAGATCCCTCACCATCTCCTTAATCATTCGGTCCCCGATGCCTCCTCAAACTCATTATTCCAACCTTCTATCTGGCCAAACTGCACTGAACCCGGAGCATGAGAGAGTCGGCACGCTATGCAGATGCTCAGTGCTCTGAATTGCTTTGTGCAAGCTCTCTCTCTCTCTCTCTTTCTCTCACTCACTCAGATCTCTTTTCCCTCTGGCCAGCAACAGAGGGGGGCGGGCGGCGAGTTCGGTCCGACCCGATTATCAGCTAATTGACTGGAGCGGCCAACCCCCCGCTGCGCTGATCAATATTGGCGCCTCAGGATGACTTCATATGAAAACTGTTGTTGGCGCCGGGCCAGAAGTATTCAAACTGCAGCCCCCTCCAGCCTGGTTTGAAGCTCACCACTCCCTCTCCCCTTCCTCCTAGTCGGTTAGAACCCATTTTGAGCTGAGCAAATCCCCCCTGCCGAGCTCTCGGAGTTCGTTTCGCACTTCTCCCCGCCCTCGGTAATCCCGAGCTGCGGAGAGGCGGCATGACGGGCCTCCTGAGCCTCTCCAGAGTTTAGAGATGGGGGATTTGTCAGGGGATAAACTTTGCCAGGTTCGAGTCAAAGAAGGGAAGAGTGCTCCTTGGGGTGAGGGGTGGAGGCTGAGCCAGGCCTCTTCAAGAAGAAACTTTCTATTATTTTCAAGCAACGCGGGCCGCAGCAGCGCATTTCGGATCCACAGTAACAGTGCAATCGCGCTGCAGCCAGCTGAGGGCTCAGCCGAAACAATGCTGAGGGGGCTTCCAACTCAGCCCCGATCCCCAATTACCTGCGTGAGAAGTAAATCGCTTTGAGTAATTAAAGCATTAGTGTGAACTGTATATGAAAGCAGGTGTGCTGCAGGGTGTTCAACAACACGGCAGAGCCAGCAGATGAGTGCCTGCAGTCCTTAATGATGCCCGCAGCCAGTGGAAAGTGAGCCAGGGAGGGGGGGGCCGCAGTCCAATGGTCATCGAGTGTCGCGCCACTCATTAGCAGCTCCTGCAGGCTGACAGACAGACAGGGCGCCTGCGACAAGAGTCCTCCCTGTGCTACATCACACAGGGAAAAGTTTCCCTGCAGTGGGAGCTATGCCCTCACTTCCCTTCCCCAATTAATCCGGTGTGAGTTTCGCTCCCCTCTCTCCCACGCCCGGTTGCTAGGCGCGAGGCGGAAACGAAGTTAAGCCTGGGTTTGGCCTCGGAGGTGGGAAATTCAGATGAGGAGAAATTTAATTTAGCGGATGTAAAATAACCAGAATGTCCCCTTGAAAAAGTGTAGGTAAAATGCAGCACTGCGGGATAATTGGAGCTGCGGATCCTAGCCGGGGGCTGCTCTTGGGCACAGGGGGGGGGGAGAGTTGGAAGTCGGTCGGCCGGTCCTTTGCCTCTGGTTCCTCCAGGGCCGGCGCACAGAGGCAGCATGGCGCCCGTGGCCATTAGGAGGAAGAGGGCGAACTGCGGGACAAATGGCAACCAAAGTCCTCACAGGTGGAGAAGTGGAGGAACCCCCAGGGGATTTGAGTTACCTTTTGCCGCTCTGCCTCTCCCTGCAAACTCGAAGCCTTGAGACAAGAAGGACGGGGGGCAGAGTGCGACGTTTGCCCGGAGATCAAGGGGGCGGGGCAATCAGGGCCGGGCGCACTCAGCTCAGTTTTAACTAGAGATGCTGTTTTCAGCTGGAAAAGAAAAAGCTCCCCATAGCGGGAAGCTATTAATCAAGGCGAAGTTCACCTTTTTGGGACAGAGGAGTCCTGTGTTCGATTACCAAGGAAGATGAGAAAGGCTGGAGCTGCAGCTAAAGCTGGAGATGAGGCTCAAGTTGAGGATGAAGCAGAAGCTGGGGATGAGGCTCAAGTTGAAGATGAAGCAGGAGCTGGGGATGAGGCTCAAGTTTGGGATGAAGCTGGAGCTGGTTATGAAGCAGGAGCTGGGGATGAGGCTCAAGTTGAGGATGAAGCAGAAGCTGGGGATGAGGCTCAAGTTGAGGATGAAGCAGAAGCTGGAGATGAGGCTCAAGTTGAGGATGAAGCAGAAGCTGGGGATAAGGCTCAAGTTGAGGATGAAGCAGGAGCTGGGGATGAGGCTCAAGTTGAAGATGAAGCAGGAGCTGGGGATGAGGCTCAAGTTGAGGATGAAGCAGGAGCTGGGGATGAGGCTCAAGTTGAAGATGAAGCAGGAGCTGGTTATGAAGCAGGAGCTGGGGATGAGGCTCAAGTTGAAGATGAAGCAGGAGCTCGTTATGAAGCAGGAGCTGGGGATAAGGCTCAAGTAGGAGATGAGGCTGGAGCTGAGGATAAGACTGGAGCTGAGGATAAAGGCTGAAGCTGGGGATGAGGCTGGAGCTGGGGCTGATGGCACCTGGTGTCCCATTTCCAGGCTGGTTCCTCTTGGACGCCATCGCCGCCATCCCATTCGACCTGCTGCTATTCGGCAGCGGCGGCGCCACGGACACGATGACCATCACCGGGGTGCTCAAGACCGCCCGTCTGCTGCGGCTGCTCCGAGTGGCCCGCCGAATCGACCAGTACAGCGAATACGGAGCGGCCGTGATGCTGCTGCTGATGGCCACCTTCACCCTGGTGGCGCACTGGTTCGCCTGCATCTTCTACGCCATCGCCTATGTAGAGCGGGACGGCCTACCCGCCAAGGTTTGATGAGGCAGTTGTTGGGAGATCTGGGGAAGCTGCGCCAAAATCAACTATGGGGGGATTAAACGTGAATCTACCGTGAATCTTAAATCATAAATCTTGGGCGGGAACAAGAAGATCAGGGGAAATGACAGTTAAGCTTGAGGATCAAGGGAAGTGACAGGCGAGTCAGAGGATCAGGGGAAGTGACAGGTGAGTCAGAAGATCAGGGGAAGTGACAGGTGAGTCAGGGGATCAGGGGAAGTGAAAGGTGATGCAGGGGATCAGGGGAAGTGGCAGGCGAGTCAGAGGATCAGGGGAAGTGACAGGCGAGTCAGAGGATCAGGGGAAGTGACAGGCGAGTCAGAGGATCAGGGGAAGTGAAAGGTGAGGCAGGGGATCAGGGGAAGTGACAGGCGAGTCAGAGGATCAGGGGAAGTGACCGGCGAGTCTGAGGGTTCCTAAAAGAGGGATTCCAATTTGAGAATTTCGAAGATCGACAGGTTAATGACTCATGCTCTTCCCACGTCGCAGGTTGGCTGGCTGGACCACCTGGCGAAGACATTCAACAAGCCGTTCCTGGAGAACTCGACCACCGGCATAGTGACCGGAGGGCCCGACATTCAGAGCAAGTACATCACCGCGCTGTACTTCACCTTCACCTGCCTCACCAGCATCGGGTTCGGCAACGTCAGCCCGAACACAAACGCCGAGAAGATCTTCACAATATTCGGCATGCTGATCGGCTCGCTGATGTCCGCCGCCATCTTCGGCAACGTCAGCAGCATCATGCTGCGGATCTATCAGGGCTCTGAAGAGTTCCACGAGAAGAAGACCAGCATTAAAGAGTTTATCAAGTTTCACAAGATACCCAAAAACCTGGCTCACAGGTTGCAGGAGAGTTTCCAGGTGAGCTGTGAGCTATTGGTTCTGTGAACCGGTGAGAGAGTGCGCACCGGTGAGAGAGAGTTCACACCGGTGAGAGAGTGCACACCGGTGAGAGAGTGCACACCGGTGAGAGAGTGCACACCGGTGAGAGAGTTCACACCGGTGAGAGAGTGCACACCGGTGAGAGAGTGCACACCGGTGAGAGAGTGCACATCGGTGAGAGAGTGCACACCGGTGAGAGAGTGCACACCGGTGAGAGAGTGCACACCGGTGAGAGAGTGCACACCGGTGAGAGAGTGCACACCGGTGAGAGAGTGCACATCTGTGAGATAGAGTGCACACCTGTGAGATAAAGTGCACACTGGTGAGAGAGTGCACACTGCTGAGACAGATAGAGAGTGCACACCGGTGAGAGAGTGCACACCGGTGAGAGAGTGCACACCGGTGAGAGAGTGCACAACGGTGAGAGAGTGCACACCAGTGAAAGTGCACACCGGTGAGAGAGTGCACATCTGTGAAATAGAGTGCACACCAGGGAGAGAGATAGAGAGTGCACACCGGTGAGAGAGTGCACACCAGTGAAAGTGCACACCGGTGAGAGAGTGCACACCGGCCCACCTGTTGCAGAACTCCTGGAACTACACTAACGGCCTGGACACAAACGTGGTGCTGAAGACATTCCCTGAGTGTCTGCAGGCCGACATCTGCCTGCACATGAACCGGAACCTGCTGAATAATTGCCCAGCGTTCAAAGGAGCCAGTCCGGGATGCCTCAGGGCATTCAGCATGAAGTTCAGGACAACCCACGTGCCACCGGGTGAGTTTTACGAGCACGATTGGCTTGTGAAAGATGCAGTTAAAGTTCTTTGAGCACTTTTTATATCGCTCCTTGCACTATCGCGAATCAGCTTTCCCCGAAGTGAATTCCATTTCTCACAATTACAAATGTATGAGTAACCGATCTCGATTGAACCCAACTGCCCGCCAAGGCGACACCCTGGTCCACCCGGGCGACATCCTAGAGAACATCTACTTCGTGGTCCGCGGCTCAGTTGAAATCTCCCAGGACGACACCGTGATGGCCATACTCGGCCGCGATGACATCTTCGGCGACGAGGCGATGCGCGCCGTCCGCGGCCACGTCGGCCAGTCGCTGTACACCTGCCGCGCTCTCAGCTACGTGGACCTCAACAAGATCAGCGTCGGCGACCTGAAAGAGATTCTCAACGTTTACAACGAGTGGGCGCCGATTTTCAAGCAGAATTTCAAAGTGACGTTCAACCTGACGGAGTCCGACCAGCAGGCGCTCAGCTGCTCCATGGACGACGAGACGCTGCGCTTCATCCGGCAGAAGAAGCCGCTGCTGCAGACCAAGAAGGCTCGGAGCATCACCTCCTCAGGGCCGAGTGAGTGATGCAGTTTGCAGCTTATGAAGCTTTGACCTGATGCGGTTTGAAGTTTTGCAGATTTGTCGGTAAAAAAAAAGAATTGACCTTAAAATGTACCTACAGTCTTGGTTAAAAAGTACACGCTTTTTTAAAACAGTTGACGAGACTGTTTTAATCCCTACAAAGAGCAAAAGTACACCATCTATACGAAGAGTGCTATCGCAAAAGTACACCATCTATACGAAGAGTGCTATCGCAAAATTACACCATCTATACGAAGAGTGCTTTCGCAAAAGTACACCATCCATACGAAGAGTGCTTTCGCAAAAGTACACCATCCATACGAAGAGTGCTTTCGCAAAAGTACACCATCCATACGAAGAGTGCTTTCGCAAAAGTACACCATCTATACGAAGAGTGCTATCGCAAAATTACACCATCTATACGAAGAGTGCTTTCGCAAAATTACACTATCCATACCAAGAGTGCTTTCGCAAAAGTACACCATCCATACCTTCGCAAGAATCGCAACCCTCCACTTGGCAGACACTCCCGGTATGACCCGGCAGGCCTCGGAAGTGAGCAACGCGCATCCCGGACATCCGCACATGCAGAAAAGCTACAGCGCTGTCGCGGTCACCCTTTCCAAGTGGAAGTCGGGCGGCAGCAGCGGAGGCGGCGGCGGTGGAACCAGGAGTCAGGAGACTCGGGCGCCTGGGGACAAGTCGGTTGAGAATATTACTCACCGAGTGGACACTCTGAACACGTGAGCAGGGGCGCATAGGATGTGGACTGAACAGCGCTAAGTGGTGCGGATTTTTTGAGATTTCAGAGTTCCTTTTAACAACTCGCTAAATTTTCTTGCAAAGTGCACTTAGCCTACTTACTTTTCGGCATATGTGTGCGCATGACTTTCTAAACTATTTTAGACTTTACAAATAAAGGCAGTTTAAGTGGCACAAGCCCAAAGCACAAAGCGAAAACAACTCGTAATTAGTGCAGTCAGGTGTGATGTACATTAGCGAGTGCCACTAAAATGTACATGGCTGAGGAGAGCAATAAAATGGGAGGCGGGTAGAGCCAGGCCGGGGTAGGACTGGAAATCGATAAATTTTAGCCAATAAAAAGTGAAGGAGGAAATTGAAATCTTACACAGCCTAGTCCCGAGGTCAATCTAGTCCACGTTGATTATCAATTTTACTTGCAGCTCAAATCTAACCGCAAGGCTCCAAACAGACGCCCAATGGAAAGTAGCTTTAAAACCTCCAAAAGTCTGATGGAAGCACTGCTTACCATGCGCACACCCTAGTTTCAGTCTAGGCAGAAGTCAGATGGATTCAGATCAAATATAATCTATGGTAAAATACACACTCCGTTCCGGTCGGCTATGGTAAGCAGAACTTTTAGAACGATATCTTCCCTGATAGAAGGCTGCTGCATGCTTATTTTGCCTGCTGCATGCGTGCACCGGGAACCAAAAACTGTCAAGAATTCAAGAATGCCATTGCTGCAGAAAGCAGGTCTCCAGACACAGTCCTGGTTCACCTGGACACGCAGGGCAGCAGTAGATTATTCGTTTGATTCTTTCAGCTCGGTAGCAGACGCGACACCGCTTAGTTGGTCTTGGCTGACTTGGTGCAAGTCAAATGAGTATCTCGATCCAGAAGGTACTTGGCCAACCGATAAGAACCAAAGCATTTGTCGACAAAAATGCGGTAGCCTTGGTACAACAGATCTTGGCAAAGCTCGACAACAATTTTTTCGCTGAATGACAGATTTTCGCTTTGTGGATCTAAAACAAATCTACGATTCTCTTCCGGAGTAGCATGAACTCGAAAGTTGAACAAGTAGCCTGTTTCAGACTCACAAGCACAGTACAGCTTGATGCCGTACCTGGCGCGCTTAGTTGGAATGTACTGCTTGAAGCCTAGTCGTCCTTTGTTAGGAACTAACGACTCGTCAACACTCATTTCTTCGTCAGGTCTGTAGATTTTCACGCAGGTGTCACGCAAATTGTTCAAAAATGAAGGAATCTTGTATAACTGATCACCAGGTGTGGGATCCTCAAGGCAATCATAAAAGCGAAGAAAGCCGAGCAATTGCTTGAAGCGGTCTCTAGAGAGCGCCTCAGGTGCTTGAAAGTATGTTGTCAAGTGGTAGCTGTCAGTACTCCAGTAGTCATTCATCTCAGTCTTCTTGTTGCTTCCCATGTACTTCTTGACTTCCTACATTCGGTCCACTGTGACAAACTCAAAGGTAGGTCATCAGCATCCAAGGAATGAATTGCTGCCCAAGCTCTACGGTTAGTCCACATAGCTAGGTTTTCAAACAACGAATCAGACAAGAATAAACCTAAGAAGAAGGAAGTTGAGTGCTCAACACCGGCAGGCACTATTATTCCAGGATTCAGGCCAAGTGTTCCGAAAAACTCAATGCGTCGCTCCCAACGATAGCAGGCCGCCATGACAATTCATCAGCTTCGTCCTCATCAACACTGTCCAGAACATCCGACTCACCAGAAGAATCACCTGATAAGACGTAGTCCTCGTCGTCCGATGTCATGAGTTCAGACACTTCGTCCGCTTGGGCCATTTCAAGCTCTTTGAGAACTGGTTTTAGTATTCGACTCAAACCAGTCTGAGACGAATAAAGTATAGGAAACAAAAACTTGATAGAGTTCAAAAACCACAGTAATATAAAGTGCGACTGTATAAGCTGTTAAAGAAGCTAGACGAGTGAGGAGACAGATCAGCTTCTCTGTTTGAACTGACTGGGGCTAGGAAAAAGCACGTTTCTTATACTGTTCGTGTTGCCCATCCCTCTTGTACAGGGACCATAGTGTGCTTTCAGTCTAGAAACAGGCAACTTAAATGTACAGTTATGCTTAATTTTCTACTCTGAATGCCGGCTGAATGTCTATTGATAAGCATTGCTTACCATGCCGACCAGAACAGAGAAAATATATCTATGGCTCAGTCAGAAGCCAAATAGTCTATGGTAAGCACTGCTTACCATCCGACTGGAACGGAGATGATTGAAATTTAGGCTAGTTTAGGCTAATAGGCTAATAATAGAAGAGTGGCCCGAGTGTTTCTACTGAAAGGAATTTGGTCAAAGATTGCTCAAATCAAGTGAACACTGTTCAGACCTGTTTTTATTTCGTGACCACCCCGCAGCCGCATGGAGACCTTCGAGCGCCGGCTGTTCAGCACCGTGGACGGCATCTTGCAGCTGCTGGGCGAGCAGCCCCGGGTGCGGCTGAAGCGCGGCAGCATGAGCCGGCAGCAGAGCGCGCCAGCTTTGAAGCGCTCGCCGAAGCGCAGCGGCCCGCGGCTCCTCCGCACCGCCACGGAGGTCTTCGAGGCCATCGACTCGCACACTGCCAGGCTGAATGCCAAGGAGGGTGACAGCGACGGCCGCGCCGAGAAGAAAAAGTGCTGATCGGACTGGACATCAGCGAGCTCAAATACATGTAATTATTCCGTTTCCAATAGCGAATGCAGAGCTGAGTTGGCTAAGGCTCTAGTGAAAGCGATGAAAATATCTTTCAAATTCAAACATTTCAAACTACCGCTTCGAACCACCGTATGCTCGTCTAATCAGCAATCAGGTCCCAGCAACTGTAAATTATGGGTTGATTTCTTCGCAACACTTTTAAGATGTCTTTATGCTCAGTTTTTACTTTTAGCAAACTATATTTTCTCTGCCTTTGAATAGCCACAATGACTGCGATTCCACCTGATCCCCCAGAGAGTAGCTCGATCAATGATGCCATCAACTACTTTGGCGCGAATTCGAATCGGATTTTGTCCACAGAATATCTTAGGCCACAACTAGCTGCAGTGCTTTTCCATTGCGGCCGCTCATTTCCCATTTTGCACATGCTGTGCAGGGCGAGCTGCACATGATGTACACTGTACATCCTAACCTATTGAAGCAATCAACATATAATCATTTTAAAATTACCATGCAATAAAAATTGATTTACTAATTATTATCGAGTCAAATATAAAATAGAAAGCACATTCAAATCTTATTAAATCTAAAATAAACGCCTTCATTTACGCTTAGCGTCAAGTGAGAGTCAGTCAAGTCAAGTACCAAGGTGTGTCATGTTGACTTTCAGCACTTGTTCCTTTAGAAATCTTGCTTAAAAGTTTCCTTCGAGCAGATCAAAAAGTTCAAAACGTAACTGAAAAGACTCGGTAATTGCAAATTAACTTACAGCATTAGAAGTTTTGTTTATTTCAATATTTGCATGCCGATACGGATGGAAGAGCAGATGCTCTGCGAAAACTTCGTCTGTGAGGGCAGCTTTCCATGCAGGTGGTAGTTAAGACCGTCCCGCTTGCTCAGGTTCGCTCAGGCAGCCAGCTGACACGGCTCACACTGGCATGCTGTGCCCCCTTCAAGATCCATGACGAGCGGGTCACCATAGCGGCATTCTGTCGCCGCACACGCCGAATTCTGTCGCCGTCGAATTGATTTATCGGCGACTCCAGCTGGCAGATCACTTCATCCGCCGTGAGCTAGGAATCGTACTCCTGCACCAGAACAGGTACAGGAGGCTGCTGCTGGCGCTGCAGGCACTCTGCCATGCAGCGAGAACAGGCACGCTTTGCTGCTGATGCCACCGCTGGCGCCGACTCTGTAGCCTTGGTCCTTGTCCAATGACGACTTACGAATAAGTAAAGCACTAAGGATAGGGGCATCGCGCCATCGATTTTATGGTGAGGAACCAAACCAAAATTACAAAAACGAGGAAGTTTTATATTTTTGGAGTTGGTGTTGTTATAATATAGTAGCTCCGTAGACGTACTCCTCCTCGGATAGATCGTGCCTACGACCGCTGACAACGCGCTGGGTGTCGAAGATGAGGAACAGGGCGAACAGCACTGATTTTTGGTGCTGCAGACCAGACTACGTCAGCATGTAATACTCATTTGGTGCCAGCTCATCGCAGGTACTTATTTCTGCGCCGCCGGCTCACAATATGGCGCAGGTGCTCATTTTATCGCCGCAGGCACTCATCTTGTCGCCACAGGCACTTATTTCAGCACCTTGAAGCAAAATTATGGATTTCCATTAGGTTGTGCATAAGAACTCTAACCGTGCAACATTCCGACGTCCTTGATCTGACATGCCCGTCGAATCCGACTTCGTTGAGCGTCTTTGACAAACGGGTACTTTTACATTAAACCGAAATTTGGTCGATGTCGATGTATAATCAAGGATGACCTTAATCGTCCCTGCGTATATTTTCTTCATCCGACGGCAACGATGACATCCACTACTGATGCTATACAGCGTGTGCAAAAAGAGAACCCCGCAACTCTTTCTCGCCTGGATGTTTTGCAGTGAATTCCTGAATACTTGATTAATCTCTCCATTGGGCACGTCGTTTCGCGCATAGACTCTAACTCGGGCGTAACGTAATAAGTAGTTCATGCCCTACTACTAGAGTGTGTTACTACTTAGGTGGTCTAGTACATGTAGTAGGCCCAGGTCGCACCATGTCACAAATCAAAATATTTGTCTTGTAATTTCATCAGTTTTAAAACTATTTAAAAATAAGATGTAGGTATATGGATTGATTTTTTTCTGATCGTTTTTTCTGATCGTTGATCACAAACTATAAGGTTAAATCAGATTCTCGGATTTGGTAAAAACGGTAGAATAAGAAACAACAAATGCAGTACAGTTCTTCCAAATTTTTGGTCAAAGTTGATAGCAACAACATATACTTATCTTTATTATTTTCTTGTTTAGGTATTTATGCAATATTTTATTCGAAATAAATAGCATTTGTATTTGCATGGCATCAATATTTAAATGCCGTTTCAAACATCAATTTTACATAAAAATATATGTATATATTTGCCATTTTGTTTTTAAATACAAGAAACGTGCTGGGCCGCTGACAACAGCATAATGATTTATTCTTATGGAATATAATTAGGAAAAGAACCAGTTTATAGGTTATACTACTTTCTAATAAAACATTAACTAGAATTATATATTTTTCTTATCTTTGAGCATTCTACTCAATACTTTTTTGTTGATTGACATACAGGGACATAGAAATGGGCCATAGACCAGCACCAATACATAATTCCTATTTACCCAAACTTAAATCTCATATATTATTATAACACAAGTTATTTTAATATTTTAGCTTAGCATATGAGTTTTCTGTATTGCAAGGTTATTATTAATATTAGTATTTAAACTGTCTTTAAAATGCTTCAATAGAAATAAGTTGCATTGTATCAGTTTGGCAAGATATTATTGTTTTAATATTATTTGGTAATATCATATGGGAATGCAAAAGGCTTGCATTCAGATAACCAAAAATATCCAAGAAAGCAAATGCTTTTTAGTGCAGTTATATTAATACACTATTCTCATGTTGAATGGTCAAGTCAAGATATTATAGTAACATTAACAATGGTATCACACTAGGCATTGCCCAAAGTCACAGCAATGCATGCCAATATTTTTATTCAAATCAAATCAAATCATTCCAAAAATTCTATTGTAAATTATATCTTCTAGAATGTGGTTAATGCAATGGCAATAAAACTTTTTTAGTATCATTATTTTATATTATCAATGCTAGTTTAGACAAAATGAATCCATATTAAAAAGCTATAGATACAACTAAAGCAGTGGTTTTTTCTAGAATTTCTATTATTTGCAAATGTAATTTCCTGAGTTCTTAAGCAGTCTTTAGGATTTATCTTCTAGATATATCACTTGTATATCTATATTATTAGATAAAAAAATATTTGAACTTGATTATCTAGCTTAAGAAATGTTTCCTCTAAATTAAATGGACCCTTTTGATATTATTTCAAAAACTATAATTTGCTTTTTTGTATTTGTAATTGAGTAGAAAAGGAAAGCAATGTTTACAAAATACTAACTAGCTAATGCAAAATTTTTATTCATATTTTTTTGCATGTGCTAATAGCAATGTTAAAGTTTGAAACAAAAAAGGATGAGCATGGAAAGCCAAAGATCACATTTCAAGTTGGTAAGTTTTTGAGTTTTATATTAATGGTCAGTTTTAAATTTCTTTTTCTGTGCTGTTTGTTGCTGAAGTAAGCCTTTATTAAAAATACTCACAGAGGAGCCACCAGTAGCCAAGCGGCGTCCTGTGAACTACAAGACCAGGGAGCAGCCGTACCCACTTCGGCCTGCTGCGCCAGCTGCAACTGATGGCCAGCAGCAGCAGCAACAGCAGCAGCAGCAACAGCAACCAAAGCAGAATCTGCAGCAGCAGCAAAAGCCTCAGTTACAAAGCCAACAACAAAAGCCACAACAGCAGCAGCAGCAGCAGTCACAGAAGCAGCAGCAACCGCAGAAGCATCAGACCCAGCAGAGCTCAGGCGGAGTCCTCACGGACACCCAGCTAAAAGCCATCATTGATTCCGTGGAGAAGCTCACCTCAACTGGCGATCGCGACGTCAAAATTGAATTCGGTGAGTTGGGAATTTCAACCAGTCATGTTAAACAACCAGCGTACCGGAATTCTAAAAGGCTATGACACCCCCGTTGGTCAACTCATTGGCTGCTTGCGACGCCCCCAAGGTGAGCTTTGCGATTCACCCCGCTGTGATTGGGCAGCAGCTCTAAGACGCTATTGTCTAAATTTCAAACATCACGGACTGTCTAAACGCTGATCAATAATCTGAGCCGAGCACACATGGCACGGACTGTGTTGAGGAATCATCCAGGAAAGTCGAATAGGCGGGGGCAAGAATGAAAATCAGATTAAACCAACAAAATAAACGCTAGAATAACAGCCAAATCGATAAAAAAGTGGGATTAATTGAGCTATAAAATATTGAAAACTTCTGACCGCTACTCCCGCAGACGGCGCGCACAATCGAGTGAAGATCGAAGGCCGCGTGCACCGCTGGGACGAGGAGCCTCCAGCGGTGAGAGGCGGCGCGGACTTGTCCAATGAAAAGGCGAAACGGCAAGCCGACGCGGATGACGCGGACAGCGCCATCGGCCGGGACTCGGATGTCGATGAGCCGCCGCCGCCTCCCAGACAGTCGAAGCGGCAGTCGCAGACTCAGCCAAGGAGGCCGGCAGCTGCGGCAAAAGACGGCGCAGGCCGCAAGACCCCGGCGGCAGGCGAGTCCATCCTCGGCCTGCTGCCTAAAACTGCCGGCGCCGCGGCTGACGGCGCGCAAGCAGCCGCAAAGCCGCGCCGTCCGGCCGCCGCTAATGCAGCGGCAGCGAAAAGTTCTCCGGCAAAAGTGCAGAAGCGTCAGGGTCGCCAGACGGAAGCGGCGGCGGCTGCGGCAGCCGCGGCGGCAGCGTCGGACTCCGTGGACGCCAGGATGCAGCGCCTGATTGACGAAAACATCGACAAGATGAGCGAGGACGCCCTCGTCGACCTGCTGGCAAAGGCCTTCGAAGAGGAGAAACGCCGACTGCTTGGCGACGATGTCGAGGAGGCCACTAAAACCAGCGGCGGCGGTCGGCAGCCGAAACAGCAGAAAGAGAAACCAGCGGAGGCCGTCCCGGCAAAGCGGCCGGAGTCTCCGCCTCCGCCAGCCCCGCAGGCGGTGCCGCCACCACCGCAAAGCAAGGCGGAGCTGAAAAAGCTGCAGTGGGCTCGGGAGCGCTCTGAGCTGCAGCGGCTGGGTGGCCACTATGACCCCTGGGGCCGGCCCGGCGGTGGCGCCCCACCCGCCATGCTGCAGACTGCTGCAGCCACGCCGCAACCCCTGCCGCAGCAGTCCCAGCGCCAGCAGCAGCTTCAGGAGCAGCCGCAGCCTCCAACTCAACACTCTCTGACTGCACCACCAGCGGCCATCCGGAGCTCCTTTGTTGTTGGCGAATTGGCGCCCAACGATGGTCGCTTCGACGATCAGCGCGAGGCCGAACGGCGCCAGTGGCTGCGCGAGCTGGACGAGCAGCGCGAGCGGGAGCGCGAACAGCGCGCCACTGGGCGCGGAGGCGGCGCGCCTGCGGGAAATCCGCTGCTGCTGCCAGGTAAAACAGGGAGCCGACCCACTGCGGGAGACTGATGGAGCGGGATCCCCTGACTGGAGATTGGAAAGGGAGCGGGATCCCCTGACTGGAGATTGGAAAGGGAGCGGGATCCCCTGACTGGAGATTGGGAAGGGAGCGGGATCCCCTGACTGGAGATTGGGGGAAGGGGAGCGGGATCCCGTGACTGGAGATTGGGGGAAGGGGAGCGGGATCCCCTGACTGGAGATTGGGGGAATGGGAGCAGGATCCCCTGACTGGAGATTGGGGGAAGGGGAGCGGGATCCCCTGACTGGAGATTGGGGGAAGGGGAGCGGGATCCCCTGACTGGAGATTGGGGGAAGGGGAGCGGGATCCCCTGACTGGAGATTGGGGGAATGGGAGCGGGATCTCCTGACTGGAGATTGGGGGAATGGGAGCGGGATCCCCTGAATGGATTTTGCCTGAGGTTATTTATGACGTCATAATCCGCCCTCCCCTCCCTTCCCCACAGCCGAGCAGCCGCATGCAGCCGCCACCACCGTCAGCTTCGAGCGCGGCCGCGGTTTCGCCGCCACAGACGATGCCACGCTGCGCGAGGCGGACGCCCGCCGGCGCCGCGAGCTGGAGTACCAGTCCGCTGTGCGCGCCCAAGTTGAAGAGAAGCGGCGCCTCCAGGCGACAGAAAGGCAGCGCCGCCAGCTTGAGGATATCGAAGCTGAGCGGAAGTTCAAGGAGGACCAAGAGCAGTCAAGGCAGCAGCAGCCAGCGACTCACCGGTCCGCCTTGCCGCCGCCGCCGCAGCCGCTGGGCTCCACCGACCTCGGCGCTGGGGGTTTCGGCGGAGCGGCGCCCGGGGAGACGCAGCGAGAAGCGGACATGCGCAGATCGCTGATGTTGGCGGAGGAGAGTGCCAAGTAAGAGCAGGGAGAGTGCCAAGTAAGAGCAGGGAGAGTGCCAAGTAAGAGCAGGGAGAGAGTGCCAAGTAAGAGCAGGGAAAGTGCCAAGTAAGAGCAGGGAGAGTGCCAAGTAAGAGCAGGGAAAGTGCCAAGTAAGAGCAGGGAGAGTGCCAAGTAAGAGCAGGGAAAGTGCCAAGTAGGACCCCGGATTGCCATGTAAAAAACATCGGAGTGCCATGTGAAATCCCGGAGTGCCAAGTAAGATACCGGAGTTCCAAGACCCCGGATTGCCATGTAAAACGTCCGAGTGTCAAGTAAGATCTGGGAGTGCCAAGTAAGATCCTGGTGTGCCAAGTAAGATCCCGGAGTGCCAAGTAAGATCCCGGAGTGCCAAGTAAGATCCCGGAGTGCCAAGTAAGATCCCGGAATTATCTCGCGCAGGCTCGAGAAGCTGCTGGCCCGCATCCAGAAGCTGGACGCTGGCGGCCACGACACCAGCAACCTGCGCCGGGGCCTGCTGGCCGAGTACAGCTCGCCCCGCTTCTTGGGGATGCTGGAGTCTGCCGGCCTACTGCACCAGCAGCAGCAGCAGCAGCCGCCACAGTTCAGAGCCGGCAGCCCGCCGTACCCTGCCGTGCCGTCCCTGGCACTCGGCGGCCTGGGTCTGGCCGGGGCACCCAACGAATCCCAGCAGCAGCGCCGAGTCCTTAGCGACGAGGCCTTGCCAACCTCGCATCGCAGTGTGGAGCACGCGGTTCAGACAGACGAGTCCACGCTGAGGCAGATCCGCCTGGCGCAGCAGCAGCAGCAGCAACGTCGGCTGCAACAACTGCAGAAACAGCAGCAGCAGAAGCAGCAAAGGAGCCAGCGGCAGCAACAGCAGCAGCGCCAGCACAGAGACTGGGAGGCTCAGGACAGCCATCGGAAGGCGCACGAGCGGCGGTCAGCGGAAGCGCGCAGGCGGCTGGTTAGTGATGCCAGATCAAATTTTTCTAGCTTAGAAACCAACAATCAAGAGCATCAATGTGTCTGATATGAAATTTTCCATCGTATTTCACTTTGCTTTGCTTTGCTACTCAATCCAGCTTATAAGTAGCATATAGAGAGCGCCTACTGTCGAATATATAGGAATACGGATACTTCACTCGCTTTGCTACTCAATCCAGCTTATAAGTAGCATATAGAGAGCGCCTACTGTCGAATATAAGAATACGGATACTTCACTCGCTTTGCTACTCAATCCAGCTTATTAGTAGCATATAGAGAGCGCCTACTGTCGAATATAAGAATACGGATACTTCACTCGCTTTGTTACTCAATCCAGCTTATAAGTAGCATATAGAGAGCACCTACCAACCCGTCAACCCACGCCCGCATCTGTAGGAGGCGAAGCGGCAAAAGCAGCGCGCCGGCCGCCCGGTGCCCATCGCGGAGCGGCCGCCATGGGGCGTCAAGATGCCCTCGCGCGAGTTCATTCCGCAGAGCGAGCGCGACCCCCTTCCGGAGGCGCGGGAGCAGCGCCGTGAACGGCTGCGCCGGCGCCAGGCCGAACTGCTGGCGCAGGTCCGCGTGGGCGGCTACGCGGCGCCGGCGGCCGCGACAGCGCCTGCGGGGGGCGGCGGTGCGGCCTCGCAAAGACGGCAGCCTGCAAGGGCGGAGCCGGCTGGGAAGTTTCGCCAGGTGAGTCGGGCAGGGGATTTCATTTGCCAGAGATTCCCTGTGTTTGCCAGAGATTCCCTGTCTGCCAGAGATTCCCTGTATTTGCCAGAGATTCCCTGTATTTGCCAGAGATTCCCTGTGTTTGCCAGAGATTCCCTGTGTTTGCCAGAGATTCCCTGTGTTTGCCAGAGATTCCCTGTGTCTGCCAGAGATTCCCTGTCTGCCAGAGATTCCCTGTGTCTGCCAGAGATTTCCTGTGTTTGCCAAAGATTCCCTATATTTGCCAGAGATTCCCTGTGTTTGTTAGAGATTCCCTGTGTTTGTTAGAGATTCCCTGTATTTGCCAGAGATTCCCTGTTTGCCAGAGATTCCCTGTGTTTGTCAGAGATTCCCTGTATTTGCCAGAGATTCCCTGTTTGCCAGAGATTCTTGTTTGCTGTGAGACTCTATAGGTGTATTTACACATCTGACCTTGACTTATCCTGGACTCTCTTGTTGAAAAAGCGCTGATGGGAGAAAATAACTACAACAGGAATGCAAAAATCTGCTTAAGAAATCGCAGAGTTCCAGTCTGAGCAAAATTTCACACATAGCTACTGGCAGGTTTATTATTTGCATATATTTACTTTTACGTTTCTGTTTTTCATTATTTAAGTCACGGGACCGGTTCAGGAAAAAGAGTCATTGCTTTAATCCACAGATGCGGACTCGATGAAATCACAGAATTAAATATGAAGCGCAATACCTGCATATGCGACCAGGCGCATTATTACTTTAACATTTATAGTTTTATGCAGAGCAGAAAATGCAACGCAATCCTCAGGCACATAGCAACAGGTGTTTGCCTTGGATGCGGGCAATATTTAATTGAGTAGATTTGGTTCTTATTTGTACCAGCTAGGGCCCCTACAATATCCTGGGCTAGGGATCAGCTTGTACCAGCTTGGGCCCCTGCAATATCCTGGGCTAGGGATCAGCTTGTACCAGCTTGGGCCGCTGTAATATCCTGGGCTAGGGATCAGCTTGTACCAGCTTGGGCCCCTGCAATATCCTGGGCTAGGGATCAGCTTGTACCAGCTTGGGCCCCTGCAATATCTTGGGCTAGGGATCAGCTTGTACCAGCTTGGGCCGCTGTAATATCCTGGGCTAGGGATCAGCTTGTACCAGCTTGGGCCGCTGTAATATCCTGGGCTAGGGATCAGCTTGTACCAGCTTGGGCCCCTGCAATATCCTGGGCTAGGGATCAGCTTGTACCAGCTTGGGCCCCTGCAATATCCTGGGCTAGGGATCAGCTTGTACCAGCTTGGGCCCCTGCAATATCCTGGGCTAGGGATCAGCTTGTACCAGCTTGGGCCGCTGCAATATCCTGGGCTAGGGATCAGCTTGTACCAGCTTGGGCCGCTGCAATATCCGGCCTGGGCTCGGGATCAGTACCAGATTAGTTTAATTTGTTTAATCTCTGATTGCTTTGAGAAAGTGCTTCTAAAACGAAAAAAATTACATAAATTTATGTCATTTTCATGTCACCGATAACCTGCAGTTGCTATTTAACCTATATTAAGCTTGTATTCTGGCGCAGCAATTATGAAAGCATCCGGGAAGGGGCGGGCAAGGGGCTCAAAACACAGGGATGCAATCGCGCGACACCCTGACCAGGTCGTCGTCCAGAGTCATGAGGCCCATGAAGGAGAAGAACAGGCTCATGGCCGACAGGAAATGCCAGACGTCGTGCACGTCGTAGAAGTCGAACAGCAGGCAGCGCTGGTTGAGGGCCCGGGACTCGGACGGGCTCAGAGCCCAGTTGCTGGGCTGCTGCATGAAGAAGTACAGGCCCGCGCCCCAGGTCAAGCAGGAGAGGCCGATGAAGAATAGCGGCTGGAGGTGGATTCGTTCGCCGCTGCGAACTTTCATTACAACATAGAATGCTGTGTACATCAGCAGGTTGACCAGGAATATGTACAGCAGGAAGCTGTTGAAGTCCCTCGGCCGGCTTATTGCGCCGTACACTGCGATTGTCCAGTTGATGAGGTTGGCAGCGGCCAGAATCGCCATGCGGTCCTTGTACATCGGCCTGAAGCACCCGATGCCCTGGCTGCTCATCAGCAGGTAGAACCGCCTGGCCAGGCCGACGTCCACCTTCCAGTGGCCCATGTAATACACTTCTCCTGCGGGGTGGGTGGGAAGAGGCGGGGCTGGGGTAAGCTGTTAGTGACCCTGGAGTATCTGGGTACCTCTGTGACCCTGGAGGATTTGGGTGCTTCTATAACCCCGGAGTATCTGGGTGCTTCTGTGACCCTGGAGGATCTGGGTACCTCTGTGACCCTGGAGGATCTGGGTGCCTCTGTGACCCTGAAGGATCTGGGTGCCTCTATGACCCTGAGGATCTGGGTGCCTCTGTGACCCTGGAGGATCTGGGTGCCTCTGTAACCCTGAGCCTCTTTAACCCTGGATGATCTGGGTGCCTCTGTGACCCTGGAGGATCTGGGTGCCTCTATGACCCTGAGGATCTGGGTGCCTCTGTGACCCTGGAGGATCTGGGTGCCTCTGTAACCCTGGAGGATCTGGGTGCCTCTGTGGCCCTGGAGGATCTGGGTGCCTCTTTAACCCTGGATGATCTGGGTGCCTCTGTGACCTTGGAGGAGCTGGGTGCCTCTTTAACCCTGGATGATCTGGATGCCTCTGTGACCTTGGAGGATCTGGGTGCCTCTTTAACCCTGGATGATCTGGGTGCCTCTGTGACCCTGGAGGGTCTAGGTACCTCTGTAACCCTGGAGGATCTGGGTGCCTCTGTGGCCCTGGAGGATCTGGGTGCCTCTGTGACCCTGGATGATCTGGATGCCTCTGTGACCTTGGAGGAGCTGGGTGCCTCTTTAACCCTGGATGATCTGGGTGCCTCTGTGACCCTGGAGGGTCTAGGTACCTCTGTAACCCTGGAGGATCTGGGTGCCTCTGTGACCCTGGAGTAGCTGGGTGCCTCTGCGACCCTGGAGTAGCTGGGTGCCTCTGCGACCCTGGAGGATCTGGGTGCCTCTGTGACCCTGAAGGATCTGGGTGCCTCTGTGACCCTGAAGGATCTGGGTGCCTCTGTGACCCTGAAGGATCTGGGTGCCTCTGTGACCCTGGAGGATCTGGGTACCTCTGTGACACTGGAGGATCTGGGTACCTCTGTGACACTGGATTACATTGACACTGATTGACACTGTGCACCACGTGATCCCCCTACTGGATCGATTTAATCAAATACTTTCCCATCAGTTAATTTTGTATCTAGTTTAACTATAGTATATTGTTACTTATACTTTACTTAGAAGCACTTAATAGTTGAGCATGCTCTTTGGGTGGTCTCTCTTTTCTGTCCTTCCCGTTCTCTCCCCCACTCTTAGTTCCGGAGTCTCTGATCTGCCCCTCGGATTTGAGTCAGACGGTCCCGCACGCAGCACTGGATTCTGCTCACGCGCTGGAGTCCCGAGAGTTGCAGATTTCCCTACTGCATACTCCGCTGTCCAAGACTGGGGACTGGGCTGTGCCGCGTGCAACTTTTCATTATCGATTGGATTTGCCGATTGGGGAGTGCGGGACGCGCGCTCGCTGAATGGAGCTCACTCTGCCGCTCTCTCCGCTCCGCCAGGCCCTGTGCTCAGCACACTCGCAGCTGCTGCCCCTATCCACTATAATTGTAGCTAATTCTGTATATGTAGCTAAAACAGAGGAAGCAATAGCAGCTCTGAGATATAGTTGGACCTGATTGTACTGCTTGGTCTCCTCCCTCCCTCCGCTGCGCTTCTGCTCTCTCTTCCGTTCCTCTCTCCTAGAAGCCGTGTGCGAAAGCAGTTCTCGTTATATTTGAATTCGTTGCACTCGGCTACTGGCTGACTGTGTTTGATTTGTTATGGATTGATTTGTAATGGATTACGCCTTGATAGATTTGGTGAAACATTGGACTAGCCATGTCGCGTGTTGCTTATCTGACTAATTCTCTCGTACGTTGTTTTATTTGAGGGATTTTGGACTATGGGCTTGTTGGCATTGGGACATAATAATAGTAATTATTTTAATAATAATACTAATATAATATATTAATTGATTACACTTGCCCCAATTGGGCCAGATGTGCAACCGACAGCTCAGCCGCAGCTATTGCGCGGCGCATCTGAAGGCTGCATACGGCTGTTGAATCCACGGACTGGGTGGGGGGAAGGGGGTCGCCACACACAGCCTCAATTACCCCAGCTAATGCTGAAGCAATGCAGAGTTAAATGTCTTCATCTTGCTCAAGGACACAAATTGTTCCGAGTGGGTCGAGAAATCGCTTTAACCACAAGGCTAAACCCCCCAATGACGAGTATTAATGATCAACTATTGGGATGTACATAAATACGAGTAGTTATGGTACACATTTGTGCCATTTTTTTGAAAATTTGTGCCAAATGGGATTTTTAATTTTGACCGAAAGAAATCCTGGCTTTAGTTTTAAAAATCTATGCAGCTCACCTGTGACAAAGAGACTGGACAAGATGAAGAAGATTGTGAAGGCTATCCAGAAGAAGCTGGTCCCGTACACGACGCCCACAACGCTGACAAAGATGACTATGGCCATGGCCATGTAGCCAACGTGGGCCGACGCGTTGATATCCGGGTGCCTGGTCTGGTAGATCTTCAGCATGCACAGCACCGCCAGCACGTACATGTAGGCCGTGTCGAACTGGAAGTTTGAGTAGCTCGGACAGACGTGGTAGCAGCCGGACATGATGCCCTCCATGATCAGCGCGATGCCCATGGCGTAGAAGATGCCAAAGTGCTGCGGTATGCCTCTGTTGTCCTCGCGGTCTCCTAGCAGAGCCCGCCGTCGCTTATTGATGAGATCGCGCCGCCTGGTGAGGCCGAGGAACAGCAGGCCCAGGGCCACGTAGCCGATGTTGGAGAAGATGTTGTTGAAAGCCGAGATCACGCCAAGCGGCCGGGCGCAATAGAAGTTGTAGTAGCAGATGTCCTGGTTGCCGCTGATGCGCAGGATCTGCTGGTAGGTGATGACCAGCTGCACTACTGGCAAGCCGTAGAATATGCTGATGATGATGAGGTACCAATAGTACAGCCGGTACTTGTTGCGCAGCAGAGCCGGCCGTTTCTGGCACAGGTCAGCCAGGTAGAGACGACGCGGCCGGCCCTCTTCGTCAGCGGCGGCCGCTGCGGCTGCTGCTTGCGCTGCCGCTGCTGCTGCTTTGTTGAACTCGGCCATGATTGGCTGGCGGGCCTCCGCCTCTTCCCCAGGGCTGCTCAACTCCTCTTCGTCGAGGTCGGCGCTTTCACCGTGGCCGCCGCTGCCAAGCTGCTTTTTGCTGGTTGTCATAGGAACCGCCTGCATAGCGTATTTATGTCGCCATCGCTCATGACTGTGCGTTGGTGGTGACTGCGGCAGCGGCCGCCAAGTGCCGACGGTGGCGCTGTAATCGGCACACCCGTCGTCTTCGGCGTCATCGGCACCGCAGTTTAACCGGTCGCAGCTTTCGGAGTCTTCCGACAGCTCGCTTTGGTCACCGCTTGATCGGGCCTCTAAACGCTGCTGTGCGTAGATGACGACTGCAGCGAGAATGTGGAAGCAGGCAAAGAAGGCAACCGCACCGAACACTGGCAGGTAGTACTGGCTGTTGTCCAGCGACACGCTTACTCGGAATTTGAATGCCTTGCTGGTCGGGCCGGCTGAGACAGCGCCCAGTGCCCCAGTAACTGCGGCGGCAGTTGTCTCAGTGGCCGCTGCTGATAGTGTTGTGGCTGTAGTTGCTATGGGCGGCTTGATCTTGTAGACATCTGCCATAACCCTCGGCTGCAAGTCGTTGAGCCGCGTGAAGCTGCAGTGCTCGCTGGACGGCTTGAGCACAAACACGATGTAGAAACTGTCACCGTTGATGCTGCTTCTCTCCACCGTGAGCTCCGCTCGAGTTGACATTGTCTGGTACTCGCCAGCGAACTCCACGTTACGCACCAGGTCGTAGACCGGGCAGTTAACCGACTGCGCGCTCATAATCATGCAGTCGGGCTTGTCGGACTCCGCCGATATGGAGAGTCGTCGGGCCCCGTCAGGGAATACCGCCTTGAAGTACTTCGGCCTTGACGGCGTGATGGTCTGGTGGTAAGTTCGATCAATATGCAGCTGAAACTCTCGTACAAGCGTCACGTTAAGCGTGAATTCCACTGGCCGCTCGCTCGCTGTTGATACGTCAATGTAGATGGTCTGGTTCTTGTCCACCGCGCCCTTGGACGCGTCCTCCACCGGGCAGAGCGTACGCGACACATCCGAGTAGCGTCGATCACCGTCCAGAATCTCCGGCACCTGGAAGGACAAGATCGACCGCTGCTGCCTGACAACAAACAGCACCGGATACTCCCGGCTGGCGCTGGGGCTGGCCACCTGCAGCCTCACCGCCTGCGTCAGGTTGGCCTTCTCCACGAAGCTGTACACGTACAGATAGTTCACCCAGTTGCTGGCGGCGCCGCGGTGGACGCTTTCGAACTGGCCGCCAATCTGACGCACTGTCGGCAGCAGCTGGCAGCTGGCGACTGTCAGCAGCAGCGGCCAGAGGCATCGGCAGGCCAGCATTGTCAAGTGGCTGATAGCCCGCGAGGCTCCTGTTCCGCGAAATTTCTGTAGTCTGAGCGACAGCGCTCAACTTCCTTTTCTAGGCTGCCTTCGCGTCTCCTCTGTTTCTCTCTCCGCTATAAAGGCCAGTCTATTGGCCAGGCACTCTGGTTCCCTCGCGCTGTCCTGGTTGAGTTGCACATTTATTTTTGTGCAAGTTTTGTCCCCGCATGGCGTTTTTGTTTGCCCAACTAAAAACTCTGGTGCACTCGTGCGGTCTCCACCCCTACTCCCTCTTTCAAGCTCAAACTCAAGCATTCTTCTGATCTGAGCTACAAAGTCGCTTACAAAGCAATGTTCGTATCGTATCGGAAATGTACGCAGGTCGGTAAATCTGTCAGTCTAGCTAGTGCCCAAAACTCAGAGTGCGTTAGTTGAGTTGCTCTGTTTATATCGTAGGTGCACTGGAGCGGAGAAATCGATTTCCTATTGCAGCTGTGCATTTTTTTGTTTGCTTTGATACGCCAACACAATGTTGTTAAGTACTGTACACTTCCATGCACGTACTACAATAAAAAGAAAGTGTCTCTCCAAGCCTTTCCGACTCTGAAGGCGCTTACATTGATGTCACATGAAGCTTTTATGTACATTGTGTTTTTTGACCAAATAAACGGTTGAAAAATATAAGACGTACAATAGCTGGATTTGATATCAACGTTAACGGACCTTGGCACAGTATTATTTACCCTGCTCATGAACTTCATTAAAGTTCATATAACGCTGGCTTATCGAATCCACCCTACTTGTCTCTTACCACCGCGTTAATCGTATCATAAAGTTTTTGTCCTCAATGCGGTAATCTAATCCTGGGTCATGACCTCAATGCGTCAATCTAATCCTGGGTCATGACCTCAATGCGTCAATCTAATCCTGGGTCATGACCTCAATGCGTCAATCTAATCCCAGGTCATGACCTCAATACGTCAATCTAATCCTGGGTCATGACCTCAATGCGTCAATCTAATCCTGGGTCATGACCTCAATGCCCTACCTGACTCATCTCGCCTATCAAAGCTCCCAGATGCCTGACTCCGCGCACCTCCACCCGCCCGCCCGCAGACCTACAACCTGCCGGATGATGCCGACCCGACCGTCGGATTTGACGACGATGCCGGCCTGCGCACCCACCTGGCCAGCGAGCGGGCCCGGGCGTCGCGGGTTCGTGACGACGTGCTCGAACCGTTGGACGACCGGTACTACCTGACGCAGCGACAGAGCCAGCACCTGTCCCAGCAGCAGCAGAACTTCGTTCGCACCTCTGCATTTTTGAATCCGGCCGCTGCCGCCAAGCCTCTGCCGCTGAGCCGAGAGACCACCTCCAGAGAGCTGGCCCGCCGCGCCTACATCCGCGGGCTCAACCCGTCGCACTACGGTGTTTCCATGGACAACTATGATGACGCGCGAATTGAGGGGACGCTGCCGGCTAAGCACAATAAGGTATGATATTCTCGGGAGTGTGCGGTTGCTAACCAGACTAACACTTACTCTGGCCATGTCTGAAGAAACGAAATTATTGAAATGCTTAAATATCTCCGTGCCACAAATGTTTACAGTCCTGACTGTTCCAATAAACAGTTATTGGTGTGCTAACAGTTCCGGTACGTGTCTTGATAAAAAGTAATAGCTTATGCTGTGTGCAGTTTTTTTATAGATTTGACCTTTTTAATTTATCGATCAGTAATGATATTGAAAGGAAAATTAAGAGTAATATACATCTTGATTGTATATTTAATAATTATTTCATTGATTTCTATTATTAATAGTACTTTATTGCTGCTTACTAATTGTGTGCCGCTTGTCTATTTAGCGAAATTCTCGCATTTTTGCTAACCTTGCTTATCCATCAAATAGCCAAAGCCCAGCAAGAACAGTCCATCAACTGCCAGCCTCCGGGCGCCGCCTCATCAGCGCGGCACCGGCGGAAGAATCGTTGCTAAAGCGCGCGCCGCTCAGCCAGCAGCGGTCCGTGTAAATGGGAATCAATATCCATCGATTTTACGAGGGGTGATCAAAAAGTTCTGCAAGTGACCTCACAAGTCAGTGTTACAGCAGCCGAGGCGTCTAGTCAGTGTCACATTCCCTCAAAGTACTTTCCACCACCATCTATACACTGTCGCATGCGTGTGCACCATGTCCGAAAGCAGTCATGGTACTCCGAAGTTGGTATACCCTGTAGAGCTGAATGTACCGCTTGGGCAAGGTATTGTATGCGTGAAAACAGCCTCCCAAAAATGACGGATTTGATCCTCGGGAACAGCCAAAAGTCACAGGGTACTAGGTCTGGAGAGTAAGGTGGATGGGGCAGCAGCTGGACCCCCTGCTGCTCCAGGTACGCCATGGTTGAGGCCGCTCTGTGCTGTGCCGCATTGTCATGGTGCAGCAGGAGTCGAGGTCCATGCCTGGTTCGCGCACGTTCCTGCCGCTCCTGCAGCACGCCTGGCAGAGCAGTGTCTGTGTAGTACCTGGCAGTCACTGTGGCACCCGCTGGAAGGATGTTCACCGATACAACACCCTGAGAGTTGAAAAAAATGGTGAACATCCGCTTCCGACTGCGGAATCCGGTCTTCAGCACCTCAAGCCTTGGCTCATCTTCTGCCAGCCAGACCATGTTGGACTGCTTATCCTTCATGGTAAAGAAGGAGATCCAACATTCGTCTCCTGTGATGACATCCGACAGTCGTCGTGGGCCGTGGGGCTCAAACATTTGCAGCCGAAAGCGACAGATACGCACCCTCTCTGCTTGCTGCTCCGGAGTGAGAAGATGGGGTACCCACCGAGCGCAGGTCTTTGTGCGGCCTAGTTGCTCATGCATAATGTTATGAGCACTTCCATGGCTGACACCAAGCTCATAGACAAGGAATCTCAGCATAATGCTCCAATCCTCACGAATTATTGCATCGGCACGGGCCACGACATCTTCGGTCACGGATGTCCGGAGTCGGCCAGACCTCGGTTCATTGTTGAAGCTGTCCCGGCCTTCCGAGAAATGGCGCAGCCAGCGGGCAACTGTGTCAAATGATGGAGCAGAGTCAGCTAAAACATTCACTAGATCGGTATGAATCTCAGTCGCTCAGCAGCCAAGTTGCATGCGCATAAAGATGTAGAAGCGAACACTGTCTTTTGATGTTTCCATCAGCTACCGAAAACACATGGAAAATATAAGGCTGTGAAATTTGACTGGAGCACATTTGGAAGCCAAAAATGCATATAAATATAGCAAACAGATATAGCCACATATGTATAAGTTTTGGGATTTTGCCGATTCTATACCTAAAAGCTATAACAAGAGGTTGCAGAACTTTTTGACCACCCCTCGTATCATGTCTCAGCTTAGTGATTTCTTTATTTGTTCTTTGTTTTTATTCTCTATTCTCTATTCTCTAATCTATGAGACATTTCACTAACAACCTTGCCTTAAATTTATTTTTATCTATACTGCCCTTGTCCTCTCGCTCCTTATGTTTTGTGTCTGCACTTTTTGGCTGACTGTTAATTTTGGGGTGGGTGAAGAGCATGGTACACTGGTCTTGATGGGTGGGTCCACAGTGGGCTGGACTGGACTTGTCCTTAGGACTCGTGGACTCGGGAGCCTGCAGGCTAAAAATAGAAACTAGCGGGTTTCCCTTCTTGAATTCTGATTCTAGATTATTCTATAATAAACGTGAATCCCGTGAATCTTCTTGTTAAATGGCAGCGTCCCAAGATGCCTCCCAAAAACCCCATACCCCACCCCTGTACCCCGTGAACCCCTCCACTCCTTCCCCGTAGACACCCACCCCAACTTCTCTCCTTAGACAGCCATCCTCTTGTCCAATGGCAGCGTCCCAAGACCTCACTCCCTCACCCCTTATCCCTCCCCTCTTACCCCTTACCCCTCCCCTCTTACTCCTTACCCCTTACCCCTCACCCCTTACCCCTCACCCCTTACCCTTCACCCCTCACCCCTTACCCCTCACCCCTTACCCCTCACCCCTTACCCCTTACCCTTCACCCCTTACCCCTCACCCCTTACCCCTTACCCCTCACCCCTTACCCCTCACCCCTTACCCCTTACCCCTCACCCCTTACCCCTCACCCCTTACCCCTTACCCTTCACCCTTCACCCCTCACCCCTCTACCCCGTTGACTTTTCTAGTCTGGGTCCACCCAATTAATTTTCTTTTAGTAGAATCGCTACGGTCTAGTCTGCGGCGGTTTGTTGATATCTCAGTGGAGTTAGTGTCCATATGTACATTGCTCCACCGCTACTGTACACTCAGCCGTGAGGGGGCAGTAATGTACGGTCGATCGAAATTTACCAGCTAGACAGTCAGAAATATAGTTTAAATGATTGGTCCCTTTGACGGCTTGTTTCTAATTCTAGCCACTGCTAAAATTACTTAAAAGTACTTAAATGCACTCGCGATCTTCTGTACATGACTATCGTTTGCTGATGACTTTGTAATGTAGTTCTAATTAAATTATATTTTATCGTTTAAATTTGCTATAATACATGGCGAAATACAAAATAATTGTTACAAATTTCTTGCCGATCGATTGAACTGAAATTGATAATTTGCTCCCTCAACTGTGCTGCAGGACCCGATTTTCCACCCCGGCCTGGTGAAGGACACGCCGACCGCCAGACAGGACGCCATCCTGCAGCAGCTCTCAAACATTAGGCGAGGCCTGCTGGAGAAGCAAAAGGAAATTGAAACCTCTCTGTCCGCCGCCTGAGCTCTGGCTAGCAGAGATTTGAGTTGTTTGGATAATTTATTAACCACGATGACCACGCTCATAAGCATGAGCGAAACATGAGCGAGTTATTATTATTATTATTACTCCCTAAATTCAAGTTTTATCTGCTTGTCCCAATCCGTGTTTCCATCATTGTATTTCGAATGCCGCTTCCGATTTGATGTTTTTCGATGTACTTTTGTTTCTGTCGATAATGATTTTCTATTTAATTTATTGCTTTGGATGTACAGCGGTGCGGACTCCATGTAAGTGACTACTACTGCTTCTGCTCTGTTGTTTGTCATTCTTTATATCCGATTTTTATATTTGCGTAGAATAGAACAGCGTACAATATTTTATAATATTTTTTTAATTAGTAAACTCTTCCAAAGCGCGTCTGTATTTTTATCCTACTATCAGTAGCACAAGTGGAGATTTGCGTTTATTTTTATTAGCGTTGACCAAAACCGTTGACCGGTCACCTTTCTCTCCTCTCTCAATCTCTTCAAAAGTAGATTTAATAACTCAACTGGTAATGCTGATTGTTGTGAATTTGTTTTATTTTTGTCTATTTATATTTTGTTCCGTAGTAGGTTTCTATACTTTGTATTCGTACCACTCTATTTGAATCATAGCTTTTTTTAACCTGCAACAATTCTAACTGTACATGACAGCAACTGAAATTTCGCCGTGACAATGAAAGTTAAATACAAAGCAAACAAAGTGCTAGCAGTGACAAAGTGACTTTCCTGACATTCTTTTTTAGACTTTTAAAATCACCGGATCGGGCTTCCACCTACTTAGATCCTCAAGCAGGTCCGTTGCTGCCCTTCGAGATCCCCAGGCCATGCCTCCAGCTTCCACAGATCCCCAGGCCGTGCCTCCAGCTTCCACAGATCCCCAGGCCGTGCCTCCAGCTTCCACAGATCCCCACGCCGTGCCTCCAGCTTCCACAGATCCCCAGGCCGTGCCTCCAGCTTCCACAGATCCCCAGGCTGTGCCTCCAGCTTCCACAGATCCCCAGGCTGTGCCTCCAGCTTCCACAGATCCCCACGCCGTGCCTCCAGCTTCCACAGATCTCCAGGCTGTGCCTCCAGCTTCCACACATCTCCAGGCCGTGCCTCCAGCTTCCACAGATCCCCAGGCCGGGTCTCCAGCTTCCACAGATCTCCAGGCTGTGCCCCCAGCTTCCACAGATCCCCAGGCCGTGCCCCCAGCTTCCACAGATCTTCAGACTGAGGTGCCGCTTTGAGAAGGCGCTTGAGTTGGCAAAGTCACCTGCTGTTGCCAACTGCTCAAATTGCTGGTCGCCGCGCTTCGCCCGCCGCTCCGCTGGCTGCGGACTCGCTGGTGCACCGTCTGCCTGCTGGTCTGCCTGGCCTGCGCTGTCTGCTTACAGCTGCGCACCGAGCTCGGCCGGCGAAAGCTGGTGGCGCACCTGGTCGAGGAACACCTGCCGGCTGCTCACTCGGGCCGGCCGATTGTGTACGTCGTTGAGGAGCACCAAGAAGGTGAGCAACAGCAATATCGATGCATCTAGAAAGAGTTTCACTGCGCTGTGATGCTTAGTTTGTAGGGGAGCTGCGTGCTCATGAACTCCTGAACTCAATCACTAAGTCTCTCATGAACTCAATCACTAAGTCTCTCATGAACTCACTCACTAAGTCTCTCATGAACTCAATCACTAAGTCTCTCATGAACTCAATCATGAACTCAATCACTAAGTCTCTCATGAACTCACTCATGAACTCAATCACTAAGTCTCTCATGAACTCACTCATGAACTCAATCACTAAGTCTCTCATGAACTCAATCATGAACTTCATCACTAAGTCTCTCGCTCTGCCAATGTAATGACTCAGAAGTCAGTCTCAATTTTGCAGTGCGAAAACGCTTGGCCCTCCAAGTAGGGCGAGAGCGCCGATATATATTTTTTGGCTTTAGGTCTCGACCAATCACGTGCGGCCGCGTAGGCATAACAGGCATAAAAAGGGGGGAGGAAAGCCGGGGGTACAGTGTACACAAACTAAGTACAGTGCGTGAGCACCCCACACTGCTAGGCACCCCGTTTAGCAAAAGTCAATAATAAACTAACGGAAGAGTTCGCAGGCCCACACACGGCTGTGCACCTGCCCTGGCTTCTCATCGTCATGTGGATACGCAATCTGTGCCTCAGGGTTGGCCCTCATGAACTCAGGGCGGCAATGCGCAGACTTTGATCTTTAGCAGTATCCTCATCCCTCACTAATCCAGCCCTGCTCAAATGGCTGGCCGACGCTCTGCACCGCCGGGGGCCGCGCGGCTCCCGCCTGATGCTGCTGCACATCGACGCGCACTCGGACATGTCGCTGCCCCAGCTGGACGGCTTCCCCTACGCCCGGCTGCCGGCCAGCTGGCCCGAGCTGGGCGCCATGGTCGACCGCAACGACGAGTTCATCATGGTGAGCGGCGATGCCGGGAAACCTCGGGGGGGGGGGTTGCAACAGCGAGAGACAGCTGCGCGGTGGCAGGAGTGACAAAGTAGCGTCACATGGTTGGGTATTGGAGTGCCAAAAGAGTGACAATTGGAGTGACTTTTCTCACATGAAATGAAATGCTGTCACAATGTCTAGCACACGCTTAGCCTGGGCAGTTAATCAAATTTCTCCGTTTTTATTCGCCTGATACCCTTTATGAGTAGCATGTTTATCTACCGGCGCAGGGGCGTCACCATGGTTTTTATGGTGGGTGGACTAAGCCAAGAATTCTGCATGTACATTCTTTTCAGAATCAGAGTTGTCGGTGATCATTTTAGCGCCGCAGGCACTCATTTTAGCGCCGCAGCAGGCACTCATTTAAGCGCCGCAGGCACTCATTTTAGCGCCGCAGGCACTCATTTTAGCGCCGCAGGCACTCATTTTAGCGCCGCAGGCACTCATTTTAGCGCCGCAGGCACTCATTTTAGCGCCGCAGGCACTCATTTTAGCGCCGCAGGCACTCATTTTAGCGCCGCAGGCACTCATTTTAGCGCCGCAGGCACTCATTTTAGCGCCGCAGGCACTCATTTTAGCGCCGCAGCAGGCACTCATTTAAGCGCCGCAGGCACTCATTTTAGCGCCGCAGGCACTCATTTTAGCGCCGCAGGCACTCATTTTAGCGCCGCAGGCACTCATTTTAGCGCCGCAGGCACTCATTTTAGCGCCGCAGGCACTCATTTTAGCGCCGCAGGCACTCATTTTAGCGCCGCAGGCACTCATTTTAGCGCCGCAGGCACTCATTTTAGCGCCGCAGGCACTCATTTTAGCGCCGCAGGCACTCATTTTAGCGCCGCAGGCACTCATTTTAGCGCCGCAGGCACTCATTTTAGCGCCGCAGGCACTCATTTTAGCGCCGCAGGCACTCATTTTAGCGCCGCAGGCACTCATTTTAGCGCCGCAGGCACTCATTTTAGCGCCGCAGGCACTCATTTTAGCGCCGCAGGCACTCATTTTAGCGCCGCAGGCACTCATTTTAGCGCCGCAGGCACTCATTTTAGCGCCGCAGGCACTCATTTTAGCGCCGCAGGCACTCATTTTAGCGCCGCAGGCACTCATTTTAGCGCCGCAGACACTCATTTTAGCGCCGCAGGCACTCATTTTAGCGCCGCAGGCACTCATTTTAGCGCCGCAGGCACTCATTTTAGCGCCGCAGGCACTCATTTTAGCGCCGCAGGCACCATTTTCTCGCCCTGAAGCAAAATTGCTGATTTCCATGACAGGTCAACAAAGGTGGGGTGGGGGAGACAAAGCATTGGCGTGTCCTCCCATAGATTTTACTGGCGGGGACATGTCCCCCTGTCCCCTGCTCTTATACATTACTCGACAAATGGTTCCGAACTTTGATTACACGCTTTCACCAAAGCTTAGCTGCAGAAATAATGTGCAGCCGCGGAGAGAAGTCAACAATGAGACGTATTCTGCTGGCTGGTGTATCGATTTTTGTTTGCCCGCTCGCTCTCCCGGCTCCTAGAGGTTGTTTTGCCGCTGAAAAGCCGGCGGGAAATTGAATCCAGACCGCGGCCACCGCGCGATCGCTTTCTGTCCCGAACTCCGTCAGCCTCTCTTCTGTCCCAGGCCCCGACCTCGGCCTGCTCTGCCAGTCAACTGGTAAAAGAGCTTAGCAGCGAAGCCCCCCAGCGCCTTCTTTACTGCCCAGGCCATCGCGCAGTTAACTCTGTGTGTAATTATGAATATTGATTCCCATGCACCATTTATCTTGTGCTTTTCTCTCTGTGCTGGCCCGTGTCTGTGTTTCTGTCTCATTTCTCGTGGGAAAGAGAGTGAAAGAGTTGCTATGATGAGGGACTGGACCGGCTTTCAGCTCTCAGCTGCTGCAATGCAGCGGAGACTGCGCATGTAGCTAGATCAGCGCGAATCGCTGCCTCATCATTCCCCAGCTGGGAATTTGCCGAGCCTCGAGCTCGTCTACTCCCTTGACGCGGGTCTGTCATTATCCGATTCTCCCCTTGTCATTAAAAGCGCCCCTCTTCTCCCCAATTTCCCCATTTTCACTAATGTCTGCTCAAGGCGTGACAGGGAAATTTGCAAGCCTGCAGCTCACTAACAGTTTCTGTTATTATGCATCAGTTGTCGTGTTGCAGCAACTCAGCAAAATCTTTGATAAGAATTGCTGTCGGGTGAATCTGTGGTGTCACACGAGGGTCATTGGGTGTCAGATGAGTGACAAATCTATAGGGTCTGCGAGGGTCATTGGGTGTCAGATGAGTGATAAATCTATTACATCACACGAATGTCATTGGATGTCAGATCAATGATAAATCTATTGAGCCACACTAGGGTCATTGGGTGTCAGATGAGTGATAAATATATAGTATCACACGAGGGTCATTGGGTGTCAGATGAGTGACAAATCTATAGTATCACACGAGGGTCATTGGGTGTCAGATGAGTGATAAATATATAGTATCACACGAGGGTCATTGGGTGTCAGATGAGTGATAAATATATAGTATCACACGAGGGTCATTGGGTGTCAGATGAGTGACAATCTGTATGTCACCAGAGTACTATTAGTTACGGAGATGCAGCGCCCCTTGATGTTGCCACCCAGTGACCAAGTGAGGCTGTGCCGACAGCGCCATCTGGCACCCAATATTGCCAATTGGTTGCCAAATCCGGCAGCAATTTTTTGCTCATCAAAAATATTGACGCTCAAAAATTTAATGCTGATTTTATTCTCTCATTCTTTCCCGGGCAATTTGCGAATGCGAACCGGAATTGCTTTTTTAAAGCGAAGGAAATTGCAGCTATCAGGCCAGAGCTCCGCATGCTGCACAATGCAGTTCCGGCCAGATTGCCTTGCCTGTCGTGGGGCTGAAATTTCTTCAAATCTCTGGCTTCATCGCTTCATGATCGCGGCGCACGAAAGCGACAGTCGCTGGGGCATTCTTCCTCTTCAATTTCTTCTATTTTCTTTTCATCTGCCCGACGCCGAAAGCAGAAATTATTTTCATTGGCTATGCAGCAGCCTGGCGGGCGTGCCGATCTTTCCGCCACGGGGGCGCTCGGGGGCTGCGTAAAAAAAATAACAAAAACAGAAGCAGACCGACAGAGAGAGACAGGCGCGTCGCCGCCACCGCGGGCTGGACCGCTTTCTTGGCGAACTTTTCCAAGCGCTCTCTTGAACTGGCATCATCCAGGTTGTCGAGTCAAGTGGTCCCTTGTGTATTTTTCCACTACAAAGGTGTTTTCTTACGCAGATTCTCTGCGCTAACTTCACACGCAGAACTGCCGAGTGGGATCTTTGAACTTTTTGTTAGCTTAGAACAGAGCCGGGTCAGTAAACTTTTTATAACTCAAGGACCAGATAGAGAATCCAGCTCATGGCCGCGGCCCAGTTGAGAGAGAAAACGAGAGGGAACAGAGGAGAGATAAGAGAGGTGATGAGATGAGAGATGAATTGGGATATGAAAGGAGAGGAAAGTAGATGAGGGGAGAGAGTAGAGGGGAGAGAAGGAAGAAGAGAGGAAAGAGAGCTGAGACGAGATGGAAACCCTGATCGGGCCCGGATTGCTATTGTGAATGAAGTCTGAAAGGACCCGAAGGCCGGATAGAGAAGCTTTGCGGGCCGGAGTTTGACTTATTAAGGTTCTCGTAGTTTCTGGTTAAGGACTGAATATTCGAGGGGTCTTCATCCAGTGCAGGGGTCTGTGAGATCGGCCTTGCCAGTTTATTCTGCTTTGCTGCTGCTGCCTCTTGTAGCGCCCGCCTCGGGGGCCGCATTGTAGCGCAGTCTCTGATGGGCTCGGGTTTCCCACACGGCTCAGACCCGTGTAGCGACCTGCTCACTGCTCACTCCCCCTCCTCTGTTCCCCATCCAGGAGAGCAGAAGACATGCTTTGTGCTCAGCAACAGGCAGTGTTTTACATCGAGCTGTTTGCTCAAATCCTTAACTGATTGCCGCTGAGCAGATGCACTCGCCTGATCTGCTGTCCTGATCTTGTCTCATTCTCGATTCTTCCTGATGCTCAGGGATTTAATGTAAACATTGGTTACTATGGCAACCGCGCTGCAGTGCTGACTAGGCCATGTCTCTCTCTCTCACTTGAGTCTGAGCATATTCTTAGTCGCTTCGTCTTATTTTTACCCAGCTGACAAATGTCTAGTCTCTCACCTGATGCCCTCAATTGCAATGTCTAGTCTCTCACCTGATGCCCCAATTGCAATGTCTAGTCTCTCACCTGATGCCCTCAATTGCAATGTCTAGTCTCTCACCTGATGCCCCAATTGCAATGTCTAGTCTCTCACCTGATGCCCCAATTGCAATGTCTAGTCTCTCACCTGATGCCCTCAATTGCAATGTCTAGTCTCTCACCTGATGCCCCAATTGCAATGTCTAGTCTCTCACCTGATGCCCTCAATTGCAATGTCTAGTCTCTCACCTGATGCCCCAATTGCAATGTCTAGTCTCTCACCTGATGCCCCAATTGCAATGTCTAGTCTCTCACCTGATGCCCCAATTGCAATGTCTAGTCTCTCACCTGATGCCCTCAATTGCAATGTCTAGTCTCTCACCTGATGCCCCAATTGCAATGTCTAGTCTCTCACCTGATGCCCCAATTGCAATGTCTAGTCTCTCACCTGATGCCCCAATTGCAATGTCTAGTCTCTCACCTGATGCCCTCAATTGCAATGTCTAGTCTCTCACCTGATGCCCCAATTGCAATGTCTAGTCTCTCACCTGATGCCCTCAATTGCAATGTCTAGTCTCTCACCTGATGCCCCAATTGCAATGTCTAGTCTCTCACCTGATGCCCCAATTGCAATGTCTAGTCTCTCACCTGATGCCCTCAATTGCAATGTCTAGTCTCTCACCTGATGCCCCAATTGCAATGTCTAGTCTCTCACCTGATGCCCCAATTGCAATATCTAGTCTCTCACCTGATGCCCTCAATTGCAATGTCTAGTCTCTCACCTGATGCCCTCAATTGCAATGTCTAGTCTCTCACCTGATGCCCCAATTGCAATGTCTAGTCTCTCACCTGATGCCCTCAATTGCAATGTCTAGTCTCTCACCTGATGCCCCAATTGCAATGTCTAGTCTCTCACCTGATGCCCCAATTGCAATGTCTAGTCTCTCACCTGATGCCCCAATTGCAATATCTAGTCTCTCACCTGATGCCCTCAATTGCAATGTCTAGTCTCTCACCTGATGCCCTCAATTGCAATGTCTAGTCTCTCACCTGATGCCCCAATTGCAATGTCTAGTCTCTCACCTGATGCCCTCAATTGCAATGTCTAGTCTCTCACCTGATGCCCCAATTGCAATGTCTAGTCTCTCACCTGATGCCCCAATTGCAATGTCTAGTCTCTCACCTGATGCCCTCAATTGCAATGTCTAGTCTCTCACCTGATGCCCCAATTGCAATGTCTAGTCTCTCACCTGATGCCCTCAATTGCAATGTCTAGTCTCTCACCTGATGCCCCAATTGCAATGTCTAGTCTCTCACCTGATGCCCCAATTGCAATGTCTAGTCTCTCACCTGATGCCCTCAATTGCAATGTCTAGTCTCTCACCTGATGCCCTCAATTGCAATGTCTAGTCTCTCACCTGATGCCCCAATTGCAATGTCTAGTCTCTCACCTGATGCCCCAATTGCAATGTCTAGTCTCTCAGCGAGGAATTCAACAAGTCAACTGTCTAAGCTGTACTTTTATTCGACTTCCCTGCCGCAGTCGGCCGCCTACTCCGGCCTCATCGACCGGCTGATCTTCCTGCGGCCGGACTGGACAGCGGACCCGGAGCTGCCCGCCAACCAGCTCCGGCGGGTTGCCAGTGAAGTCCGCAGCCACATGCTGGCTGGCCGCCTCCCCGAGCTGCTCAGTCTGTCCTTCCTCAGGGACTCCTGGCTGAGCGGAGTTCGGCCCTGCGTGTGCCTCTCCGCGGTGTCGTCAGACGCTGATAACTCATCGTTCGAGCTGGACTCTTGCCGCCTGCGGATGGACGTTGAGCTGCTGCGCAACCAGTCTGAGTTCGCCAGCTGCTCCGGGGACAAAGCGGCGCTGCGGCTTCGAGCGCTAAGTGCTCAACTAAGCTGGACAGAGTCGGGCCGGGGTTCGAATCTGCTCGCTCAGTCAGGCCTGCTAAAATCCGGCCAGTTCATCCTTGATATTGATCTGGACTTTCTGGCTGTGCAGCTGCCCTCTTGGCCGCTCTACTTGGCTCTGGGTGAGCGGTTCTCCCCCAGTCTCCTCTGGAATCTCCCCCCAGTCTCATCTGGAATCTCCCCCAGTCTCCTCTGGAATCTCCCCCAGTCTTATCTGGAATCTCCCCCAGTCTTATCTGGAATCTCCCCTAGTCTCCTCTGGAATCTCCCCCAGTCTCATCTGGAATCTCCCCCAGTCTCATCTGGAATCTCCCCTAGTCTCATCTGGAATCTCTCCCAGTTTCATCTGGAATCTCCCCCAGTCTCATCTGGAATCTCTCCCAGTCTCTCCTGTTTTGCTAGAGCTGCAACCGCAAAACCCCCTACTCCCGTGAACACTAACCAAGGCAACTCGAGCTCCAAGTTCGAGTCTGCGATGCGCTGGACGGAGCAGCTCGCCGACCTCCTGCTGTGCCCGACAGGCGACCAAGACGAAGCCGCTGGCAACGCCGCCTTCGTCGCCATGCTGAACGGACTGGCCGCAAACTGCGGCGAGCCGTGCGACATCGACGACTGGACGGACGAACAGCTGAACAGCTTCGTTCTGGCGCCTGCGGCCGCCGTTGGACCCGGGGTGAGGAGCTGGGGCTGTGGGATTGAGATTCGATTAATTGGTGTGGGATTGAGATTCGATTCATTGGCAAGAGGAGAGATTAGATTCATTGGCAAGGGGTGAGATTCGATTCATTGGCAAGGGGAGAGATTAGATTCATTGGCAAGGGGTGAGATTAGATTCATTGGCAAGGGGTGAGATTCGATTCATTGGCAAGGGGAGAGATTAGATTCATTGGCAAGGGGTGAGATTAGATTCATTGGCAAGGGGTGAGATTAGATTCATTGGCAAGGGGTGAAATTCGATTCATTGGCGAGGGTTGAGATTCGATTCATTGGCAAGGGGAGAGATTAGATTCATTGGCAAGGGGTGAGATTCGATTCATTGGCAAGGGGTGAGATTCGATTCATTGGCAAGGGGTGAGATTAGATTCATTGGCGAGGGTTGAGATTCGATTCATTGGCAAGGGGAGAGATTAGATTCATTGGCAAGGGGTGAGATTCGATTCATTGGCAAGAGGAGAGATTAGATTCATTGGCAAGGGGTGAGATTCGATTCATTGGCAAGGGGTGAGGTTCGATTCATTGGCAAGGGGAGAGATTAGATTCATTGGCAAGGGGTGAGATTAGATTCATTGGCAAGGGGTGAGATTCGATTCATTGGCAAGGGGTGAGATTCGATTCATTGGCAAGGGGTGAGATTAGATTAATTGGCAAGGGCTGAGATTCGAATAATTGGCGAGGGATGAGATTTGATTAATTGGCAAGTGGTGAGATTCGCTAAGATGACTTGCGATTAGACGAGGGTGGAGTTGATGATTTGGGGTGAGATTCCCACGTAAGATTAGATACTTGGCTGTGAGATTCGATGATTCAGGGTGAGATTCGTGAGATCTTGTGTGAGACCCGATGATTCAGAGTTGAAGTTCGGAATTGGAAGCGAGATTGACAGCATGCGTTGAGATTCCGAAAGAGAGCACTCGAGCTCACGAAATCCCAATTTCCTGCTTCCCAGACCCGCCGCTTGCTCTGTCCCCGTGAGCCGGACGACCGCGACAGCTTCTTCAGCAGCCTGCGGTTCCGCTTACGCCCGCTGGCCCACCTTGGCGCCGCCGCCCTGGCCGCCCTGCGCCGCCTCGGCCTCTGCTTCGCCGGCTCGCCATGGAATCGCCAAATTGTCGCCCGGTCGCCGATGCCGCTTGCGGCGCCACCTTCCCGACCGCAGTTTCGTCTCTGCGTCGGCGCCAATCTGCCGTTTGAGAGCGCCGTGGTCGAGTCGCCGGGACCGGCTGGGACCGGCGTCGCCAAAGGGCTGCGTCAGCTCGGCGACTTCCTCGGCAGCCTGGGCGCGGCCGGCCTTCGTCCGCGGCTGGTCACGGTCGCCCGGTCCGGCCGGGACGGCTACGCGCCTAGGGCGTTGCTGGGCAACCTGACCGACAGCGTGGTTGGCCTTCTGCGCTCCGCCTTCAGCCTGCCGGCCGAGTCCGTTGTCATGGACGCCTTTCTCTACCGGCCTTGAGCCGCTTCTCAGCTGGTTGCTATGCGAGATTTAAACAGTGTTATTAAATGCGCTGACTGCTCTGCTGGCAACTGGGTTGATGTCTGAGATAGATGATCGGGGTGAGGTTAGATTGGGCTGTTGGGGATTGGACTATAAGGATAATTTGAAAAAGGTAAGGCTTGAATTTTTTAGATTATCTTAATGAGTTTAAGTTGAACGTTTCTAATTGAATGATTGGGTAAGATTAGATCAGAAGAATGAGAGTAGATCAGAAGAATTAGAGTGGATCAGAAGGATGAGAGTAGAGCAGAGAGATGACAGTAGATCAAAAGAATAGGTGGATCAGATGGATGAAAGCAGATCAGAATGATGAGAGTAGAGCAGAGAGATGACAGTAGGTCAGAAGGATGAGAGTAGATCACAAGGATGAGAGTAGATCACAAGGATAAGTGGAACAGAGGAATGAGAATAGATCAGAGGGATGAGAGTAGATCAGAGGAATGAGAATAGATCAGAGGGATGAGAGTAGATCAGATCAGAGGGATGAGAGTAGATCAGATCAGAGGAATGAGAATAGATCAGAGGGATGAGAGTAGACCAGAAGGATGAGAGTAGATCAGAAGATCGAGAGTAGATTCGATAGATGAGATGTACCAAAAAGGCTGATATTTGACATTTTAGATTTTTAAGTCGGTCAACTAACGAGGTTCATTTTTAGTATATAGAAGTTTTCAGGTTTTCATTAATCTCATTTGTTTTCTATCACCTCTCACTGTAGGTATCTTCTTTCTGAGCCTTCAGAGACAGCTCAGCATTTAATCAGCTTTATTCATTCTGTTTTGCCTTCCGTGCTACTCCTAGTGCTTACTTAGCTCTGCTGTTTAGCACTGAAGATCAACTCATAGTCTGGCAATTGTCGATGACAATGGCAGCTTTTCCCAGCCCGTTGATTTGCCTGCAATTCTGCCGCATTCTTAGTCTGTGCGCTGCCAGTCAGGGCACAAAAAAATCCGTCAAAACTGACGAGCGAGAATTAAAAACTGAATATTTTGTACTTTTATTTGCTTTATCTTTTTTTCTAAGCCGGCTTCGTTGATTCTCCACAGCTAGCTAAAGGGGCGCTCGATAATCCGCTTGCCTTCTAGTTAATCCGCCTGCGCTGAGTTAACCTTCAATCGCTGATTGGGCTCGGATTAGCAAACTGCTGCCAGCGTGACAGCGTGGGAGTCGCCTCTGCGGGTTGCTGCGGTCTCTGTTTGCTCTGACTGGCAGGCTGACAGACAGGCTGACAGACAGGGTGACCTGACAGACTGACTGACCTGACAGACAGGCTGACCTGACAGACAGGCTGACCTGACAGACAGGCTGACCTGACAGACAGCCTAACCTGACAGACAGGCTAATCTGACAGACTGGCTGACCTGACAGACAGCCTAACCTGACAGACAGGCTGACCTGACAGACTGGCTGACCTGACAGACTGGCTGACCTGACAGACTGGCTGACCTGACAGACTGGCTGACCTGACAGACAGGCTGACCTGACAGACAGGCTGACCTGACAGACAGCCTAACCTGACAGACAGGCTAATCTGACAGACTGGCTGACCTGACAGACAGCCTAACCTGACAGACAGGCTGACCTGACAGACAGGCTGACCTGACAGACTGGCTGACCTGACAGACTGGCTGACCTGACAGACTGGCTGACCTGACAGACTGGCTGACCTGACAGACTGGCTGACCTGACAGACTGGCTGACCTGACAGACTGGCTGACCTGACAGACTGGCTGACCTGACAGACTGGCTGACCTGACAGACTGGCTGACCTGACAGACAGGCTGACCTGACAGACAGGCTGACCTGACAGACAGGCTGACCTGACAGACAGCCTAACCTGACAGACAGGCTAATCTGACAGACTGGCTGACCTGACAGACAGCCTAACCTGACAGACAGGCTGACCTGACAGACTGGCTGACCTGACAGACTGGCTGACCTGACAGACTGGCTGACCTGACAGAGACTGACAGACGGGCTGATAGACAGACTGACGGACAGACAGGCAGGCAGACAGACAGACAATTTGACTCTTAAAAAAGTACTGAAGACAGGCGGATTCAGATCAACATAAAGCAAAAAAGCAGGCCAACAACAACAAGATTGCCAATATTGCCAGTTTTCAAACCCAGATTCTGCTCCCAGGCTGCTGTGGTTTCCGGCACGCAGCACCGCCTGTCTGCTTGCAGCAGCGCGCATAGATTTTTTTGCTACTAGACGCAAATAAACGCGTCCCAGATTTTGGACTCTGTGTCAATCAAATGCAACCCTATGTTAGATAACTGCGGCATATAGATGCATTTACAGTCTTAATGGCTGATTTCATCAGTGACTTGAGCCTGTGGGCTGTGTATCAGCACAACTCCGAGCCGCATGCAAAGACAGTAAAAGAACAGGTTGCCATCCATCTGCACATTTCATCTTCCCGCGTGGACTTCGTGTTTACCGGGGGGGGGGGGGGGGGGCGCTCAGATTCCAGTGCCGAGCTTCCACAGTGTGCAGGCGACTGCAAATCGTGATTGCAGCGGTGCCGGCTGGAGATAATGGGGGACTGGGGCTGCAGGGCGGTTGTTTTAGTCAGACCGTCTGTTCTGTGTGCCCCAGCTCAAACCCATGCTTGCGAAAGCTCGCCTTGTACATGTAGCCTTAGTCTGGGTCTACCAATGCTTTATCGTACCAGCGCCAAAACTATTGCTAACAACACCGATTCCTAAAACAATGTAGGAACTTATCGTCACGAAGAATTCCTAGCTTTGCCCCCCCCACCCACCATAAAATCCATGGCAATTACGCCCCTGCGGTCAGCACTGGACTACTGGGGTGATGCTTTGCCTGTAGACTGATAGACGCTGACAGACAGGCAGAGACAAACAAAAGCCATGTGTACAAGGTAGAAAGTATGGTCGCTGTACACCCTGCAAGTTGATGTAAAGCTGCGGCGCTTGTACATGTACTGTACATGTAGCAGAACTGTCTCGTGCTGTTGAGCTGCGGACAATCGCATCGAAACGATTAAACAGGCAAAATGTTTTCTTGGAAATTCTCTATAGTAAGCCTGCGCATTCATTTGGACATTCAATGCTTGATCAGCGCCCGCCCTCTCCCGGCTCCTTCAGCCTGTCCAAGTGGCGCCAGGACTGTCCGTTCAGAATTGTTTAACCTGCGGCTCCCGATATCAGTTGTGAAGAGGCGGGCCGGGTTGCTGCCGCGGCTGCAAAGTGGCGACATGGCGCTGCTCCCCTGCAGTAGGTGGAAATTTTTTGCCCGACTGAAAGCGCGGCTTCCCAACTGCGGGCGAACATTTCCCCTCTCTCCCTCCATTTTGGCCAACCCAAGCGAGCAGAGAAAAACAAATGGGAATCTTCTTGACCCTCTTGAAATCTGTGGAGCGAGATTTGCTGAATTCGGGCATGCAGCACTAGCTGTCTGGATTGGAAACCCAAGCTAGATTGGCACTTGACGGCAGTTGCCGAGCCGCGTGGATTCACAGGGTTCTGCCTGGCTTATCAAGTTGAATATAGGTGGCTGCGGCCTGAAGAGCTGACGTGAGCATTGTTGAGCTGGGAAAAACTGAGAAAGACTGAACTTTATATTAGCTTTTTTGCCTTTGAGAGAGAGGGAGACAGAAAGATAGACAGACAAACAGACATTCTATAAGACAGACAGACAGACTTACTAAGACAGACAGACAGACAGACAGACAGACACTAAGACAGACAGACAGACAGACAGACAGACAGACAGACAGACAGACAGACAGACAGACAGACAGACAGACAGACAGACAGACAAACAGGCACTAAGACAGACAGACACTAAGACACTAAGACAGACAGACAGACATTAAGACAGACAGACAGACAGACAGACAGGCACTAAGACAGACAGACAGACAGACTAAGACAGACAGACACTAAGACACTAAGACAGACAGACAGACATTAAGACAGACAGACAGACAGACACTAAAAGACAGACAGACAGACAGACAGACAGACAGGCACTAAGACAGACAGACACTAAGACATAGACAGACAGACACTAAGACAGACAGACGGACAGACAGGCAGGCACTAAAACACAAGACGGACACTAAGATAGACAGACATGCAGACAAAGACAGCCACAGATCTCAGTCAAGCCCTTGCTTGATCCCTGGATCCCTGTAGAAATGAGACATCCTGGGATCATAGATCCGGAGAGAATCGCCAGCTGCCGCCCCGCACCCGAGCGCTCCCCTCCTGCTTGCAAATGAGGCCCCTTTGGCTGCTGCGTCTAAAGCGAAGGGCAATAGAAATGCAAATTTTCTGCGCAATCCGCGGCAGAAATGAGTCCGGGGCAGGAACTGGGAGATGAAGCTGAGCAGAGCAGATTGACTCCGAGTCAACAACACGGACAAAGTGTGATATTTGAGTAGACTGTGCTCAGAAGCTGAAGAAGCTGACAATAACTACTTTGCTGCTTTTATTAAATCCTTTTAATGAGGAATCCCAGCTCCAACCTTGTGTGTTGCAGAGTCTTGAACCTGCCATGCATGCATTTTTAATCAGTGGAAATGTATTTCAATTAAAATTTTAACATAAATTGCGACAGTGAAGCAGTATGAGACAATAGAGATAATGTTGCAAATTTATTTCCTGTTAATTAGTTCAATGAATATAGCGTCACAAGACTAATAAAAAGGAGCGAAGCGCATGTGAATTCAAAATGGCATAACAAGCGAGTGGTTAATGAATTGGGGTCATTTTTCCGGACATTTAAAAATTGGTTAGGGTTACATTAAAAAATGGTTTACGGGTTTAAAACGCAGCATGCAGTTAAAAAAAGTGAATTTAAAAAACTTGATTCGGGCAGAAATCGCCTATATTGAGGTGGCGGGGAGATGCATGCGGGCAGGTGAATAAATTAATAGCAAAACGGACAGAGCTAGCAGCACAGGTGCGATCTGTACAGCAGTTCAAGGTGCGATCGAGTTAGCTAATGCTGTGTACTGAAAAGTTAAACAAGTGGTTGCAATAGAGGGCGATTTCATTGCTGTTGTAGTAAAAGTTTGAAATTATCAAATGGGCCTGGATTTGACCTTAATTTAATAAAAATATTTAAAGTCATTTTTTGGAATTCGAATTCAGAAAAGAGAGAGACTGGGGAAAATTAGAGTACAGAAATTATTTAGGCTTAGTGCGATAAATAGATTCTTATAAAAAGTTTTTGCTCAGTTCTAAGCCGTGAAAAGTGCAACGATAAATGACTAAGCGGAGGATTAGCTGTGGGATATGTACACACAAACAGCGGACAATGGCCTCTGCGCAATCCTCCGTATGGAGGAGTAGAATTTTTCAATGAAGTTTCGGAGGCAAAAAAATTGTTAAAATCCTTTCTTTCTTTTTCAGTTCGAAACTAAAAATAACACCGAAGACGACAATTATTCATAATTAAAAACGGCAGTGCGAAATGGCTAAATGGCAAACTTTCACGTTAAAAACAACATATAGTAGGTAGCGAAGGGATTGAAGAAAGTGCAGAAACGACAGAAACAGGGCATGGGAGCGGAAGATTCGCGCGTGTCGCCACAGAGATGGAAATTAAAAAAATGTTGTTTGCATTCAACTTTTTTGCCTAAAAAAATTACCTTTCTCCCGCATCGTAGCACAGCTATGACTGTGCAAAAATGTCGTTATTTATTTTTCCGGGTCTTATTAAAAGAGCTTCACGCAATCTGCGGACGCGTCGGCGACGGTGGCGACTTCTTGTCGGTGGCGGCCTCCTTGCTGTCGGCTGCGGAGCCAGCGGGAAGGAGCGTGCGGGGGAGGAGGAGCGGGTGGAGGTTAGCGATGGCGGTGCAGTTTGGGCGTTGCAGTGGGAACTGACTGCATTGCGGCTACAGGTGAATAATAGTGCCAAGGACGACTTATAGATGAAGGATTGGAAACCACGCGTTTCTTGGAAAATTTGTGAGGACAGGGTTTTGCGGCATTTTACGGCACAAAAAATATTTTTGGAATCAGATTGAATGTTGATCTTTTATCGTAGCAATCCTGTTTTATTACTTCTTTGATTTTTGCAATGTTTGATTTTCTAAAGTTACAGATTCATCTAAGCATTTAAAAACCAATATTCATATTATTCATTGAACAAATCCACAATTGTCTTCTTTCTAGAAATATTTATAAATGGAAGACTTTTTGGAATTTAATTTTGTGAAAAAGAGGCCGTGTAGTCAAATTTGTGACAGAGTTTTTTTACAATAATGAGTAAGAAACCTCATTTTGAATTAATAATTATAAAAGGACCTTATACGAGCGTAAGAAATCAAAATAAATATATTTTTTGTAATTTTGGGAAATTTTACTCAATTTTACAAACAAAGCTTCGCAGAAGTCAACGAAGCAATAAAATAGAGAGGGTATGCTAGAAGCTGAGCTCCCAATCTGCTTCTAATTAAAAACTGTCGCTGTTTCGTGTTTTTCCACACCTGAACCCTGCAGCCCCAAAAAATTTCTAAGAAACAAATATTTCCAGTCCTTCTACTTAAGTAGTCCTTGAATAGTGCTTGGACACAGAATGCAAGTACACGCAATATCAAGTACGGTACAAAATACAGAAGCGTTCGCATGTGCGCATGCTTTGTGAGCTGAGCTGGAGATCAAGTGTTCTTTTTCAGTTTTCAAAGAAATGAGAGCAGCTACAAATTGATTGATTAATTTTGCGTCAGCAGTGTCAGAAAGCATGGCCTGCACGAAAGCGGCCCTGGTACGCAGAGTGTGACTGACAGTTTGAACTAGGCTAAATGTGCTGAGGGCGACATGGCGCGGACACTGGACTAGACTGTACACAACAGAAAGAGTGGCTGATCCAGCCTATGATTGCTGTTAATTCATATCAATATTCAACCGCCCGGCGGTTCTCTCTGGCCTTTTAGGCTGCATGAATTCACTTTGCGCAATCACAGCGCAATTGGCTGCAACAAGTCTGCATTGGCATGGTTAGGGAGGGGAGGCTCTGGCCAGGAGTGACAGGATAGGCAGAACTACCGCGGCTGTGTTTGCAGTCTTGACTCCCCCTGTCTTGAGCTGGATCCGGGTAGGAAAGGAGAGTTTTATCTGAACTCAATTTCGCAGCTCCGGTCGGGGCTGGCTGGTTTCTTCCCCAATATTTATCCAGGCGGCGCTGCCTGTCCCCGGGGATTCAGGGAGTCTATTTTCTCAGCTTAAAAATGCGCCACTCCCGGGCTGCGGGCCTCGAAGGCTGGCATACGGGACCTGAGGTCAGTGGCGGCAGATTAGCCCCCATGTTCCCCTCCTCTCAAGCAGCAAAGCAGGGAATATTTTTGTCAAAAAGTATTCAACCGTGCGGCCTCTCCAACTGGGGCAGCTGGCAACACGGGCGGGGACTGCAGGCAGCGGAGCCCCGTCACTGGAGCGGCCTTTGTGCCGCTCCGTGCAGCCCCTGGACCGGGGCGGCGGGAGGGGGGGCGGCAGTGCAGGGCAGATGCGATTGCAAAGCGGCTTTTTTCAATTCGCTTAACTTTGCAGACTTCCTGTCGGAGCGGAGCTGTCAGGGAGCTGTTTGCACTGGCGGGCCGGGGCTGCCTGCCGCTGGCCCGACTGTCAGACAGGCTCTCACTGAGGGGGTTCAGCGCAGATCAGTCAAAGTGAAGCCCCTGTCAAATTCTTATTGAAGATTGTCGCGCTCTTGAAAAAGTCTGTTCTTCTTCTATTGAAATGCTTTCATAAACACGGGACAGTCGGTTCTGTTCTGCGCGGTGGCTTTCCGAGAAATGCCCTATTGTAAGCATTGGCGCTACCAGAGCGGTGGGTCCGTGGATGCAGACACGGAGCGACGCTCTTTTCTGCCTGATGTCAGTCAGTCAATGGGTGTGTGCTGCCACTTCATCAACTTGGAGTTTCAGATTTTCAGATTAGCAAGTTATTATATTAGCAAATTCATTCCAGGTCAAATGTGCTTCTAAATCTGAGGGCCTCGCACGGGCTGTTCGGTGCGGGAGAATCAGATAAAAAATGGCATGCAGGTCATTAGAGCCGCTGCATATTGTAGGGACATTGCACAGTGCAGGCCGGGTCACTGGCAGGGAGTTCAAATGGCAAATTTCTCTCTTTAGCTTTTATAGTTTTTAGAAAGAACAACTAGAGGGCAGAGCTGCACTGGGGAGTTCAGAGGCTGCAACCAGATTCACTCACGAAGGCTTGCTTAAAGGCCATTCAATCTTCAAGGTCATCGCAAGCCAGACGCCAAAAGCTTAAAAGCAGAGCAGTATATCAGCAAAACTCAATCCAAGAGAATTTATAGAGACAATTGAGATCGCTGCTCATGACTTACGGGGAGCTTGCTGCTTTCCTGAAAGTGCAAATACTAAACAATGTTAGGTGGTGACGCATTTAAAGCATACTTTTTTTAACTCGCCGGAGGAAAGGAGACTTTAAGCATGGCTGGGGAGGGGCAGAGTGGGGCGTGAGGTGGGCTCCGGAGGGTAAGAAAAGCAATTTGTACATTTGTACACCCGCGAAAACGGATGAGGTGTGGGTATAGTCAGCTGACTGCTTAGCTTTGATTTGCCTTGAAACAAAAAAATTCTCTCGCAGACGTTGACATCTGATTTGTTCTATTCAAGAATAGCTGTTATCAATTTGAGTTTGCGCCGTTAGAAACAATTAACTATTGAAGCAAAGTCGAGCCTATCATCACCAAAGGAAATTTCCGGATTGAATTCTAAACTGGGCGCAAATTCAAACAGATAAATGAGACTTAAAACCCGCAGGCTGGAGCCGAACCCAATCAGTAGGTGGGCGTCTCCACCCTGAGTTCGTGGCACGAGCCCCTAGGCGAGTTCTGGCAGCTGTGCACCTCGGTCACGTGGATCTGCGGAAACAAACCTCTCTGGTCGGACACCTGCAGGGCGGCGGCCACGCTGAGCCGGCGAGGTCGGCCGTCGCCGCCTCCGGTTTCCAGGGCCTCCTTGGCCTGGGCGGCGGCCTCTTCGTCCTGCTTCTGCAGCTCGGCCTTGCAGAAATGATCGACAATGCCAGCGCCGAACGCGTCGCCGACCACGTTGATCGAAGTGCGCAGGCGGTCGCTGCGGAATTCGGGGGTAGGCAGTTTGGATAATTAATAGATCGGCAGGTGCTGCTTGTGCGAAGTTTCCAACTAATTTGGTGGGGTCTGGTGCAGACATGCTTTGCCTTGGATTTGTGCTTCTAACCGCGAAAAGTTAATGCGGACTCGAACCCGGGACTCTCAGATTTCTCTAGCCACCATTGTAGCTCTCTCTTAAAGTGCAGATAGTCCTCTCTACTCCAGCCCGGGTAGATTGCACCAGTCTGTTTGCATTTTAGTCAAAACCTCTTCTCTTTGTCACTGCGGAGCTTCCTACTGCAGGGCGGCCAGCCTCAGGAAATAAATTAGATACGACCGTTGCCTGCAATCTGCCGCACTTCATCCCTGGCTTCGTGACTCTGCTTTGCAAAGGAACTTAGCTCGTTCTGCTTGGCGGAGCGCCCCCCCCCCCTAGCCCCACTCCCCGGGTTCCTGTTGCCATCGCAAGGCCCGGGTCAAGCAGAGATGCCAAATCTAGCGGAAGAAAGCGCCACACCCGATCCGCGAGTTGTCTGTTTTGTTTGTAGTTTTTTGCTCTTTTTGCTTGCTGCTCGGCACTGCTGGACTCGAGCGAAGATGCAAGGCGGGCTGGGTGGCCGGACAGGAAGCACAGGTGCACTGGGTGCGACCCGAACCCGCCCAGTGCCTCAGCCCAGCACTGGGACTGTCTTAGCAACAGAGTAATAAAAAAGCACTCGCAGATGCATCGCAGTAAAGCCGAGAGCCAGACAGAAAGGTGCTTGAAGGTGAGAGAAGTGTCCGGGTGGAGTGAGCGGGAGACGCAGATGGCGCAGCCCTGATCCGCCGCTGCCACATGGCGAGTGACGTCAGGCGAATGGAAGCTGGGCAGATTCTTCAGTAATTGACTTTCCGCTAATGCAATAAATACACCGAAACCCTGCCCGGGCGGGCGCAATTGTGCTGTACCACCGAAGGAGCTGTAAAATTGCTACTGGCCGCTTGTGTTTTATCCTTTGTTGTTTAATTAAATCTTTGACCTCTACTCTCTGTTCACTGCTGTCACTCCAAACCCTTCACTGTCACTCCATATACTTCAATGTCACTCCAAACCTTCACTGTCACTCTAAACCCTTTAATGTCACTCCAACCCTTCACTGTCACTCTAAACCCTTTAATGTCACTCCAACCCTTCACTGTCACTCTAAACCCTTCACTGTCACTCCAAACCCTTCACTGGCCCTCCAAACCCTTCACTGTCACTCTAAACCCTTCACTGTCATTCTAAGTCCTTCACTGTCACTCTAAACCCTTCACTGTCACTATAAACCCTTTAATGTCACTCCAACCCTTCACTGGCCCTCCAAACCCTTCACTGTCACTCTAAACCCTTCACTGTCACTCTAAACCCTTCACTGTCACTCTAAACCCTTCACTGTCACTCCAAACCCTTCACTGTCACTCCAAACCCTTCACTGTCACTCCAAACCCTTCACTGTCACTCCAAACCCTTCACTGTCACTCCAAACCCTTCACTGTCACTCTAAACCCTTCACTGTCACTCTAAACCCTTCACTGTCACTCTAAACCCTTCACTGTCACTCTAAACCCTTCACTGTCACTCTAAATCCTTCACTGTCACTCTAAACCCTTCACTGTCACTATAAACCCTTTAATGTCACTCCAACCCTTCACTGGCCCTCCAAACCCTTCACTGTCACTCTAAACCCTTCACTGTCACTCCAAACCCTTCACTGTCACTCTAAACCCTTCACTGTAACTCTAAACCCTTCACTGTCACTCCAAACCCTTCACTGTCACTCCAACCCCTTCAATGTCACTCCAAACCATTTAATGTAACTCCAAACCCTTCACTGTCACTCTAAACCCTTCACTGGCCCTCCAAACCCTTCACTGTCACTCTAAACCCTTCACTGTCACTCCAAACCCTTCACTGTCACTCTAAACCCTTCACTGTCACTCCAAACCCTTCACTGTCACTCCAAACCCTTCACTGTCACTCCAAACCCTTCACTGTCACTCCAAACCCTTCACTGGCCCTCCAAACCCTTCACTGTCACTCTAAACCCTTCACTGTCACTCTAAACCCTTCACTGTCACTCCAAACCCTTCACTGTCACTCTAAACCCTTCACTGTCACTCCAAACCCTTCACTGTCACTCCAAACCCTTCACTGTCACTCCAAACCCTTCACTGGCCCTCCAAACCCTTCACTGTCACTCTAAACCCTTCACTGTCACTCTAAACCCTTCACTGTCACTCTAAACCCTTCACTGTCACTCTAAACCCTTCACTGTCACTCCAAACCCTTCACTGTCACTCCAAACCCTTCACTGTCACTCCAAAACCTTCACTGTCACTCCAAACCCTTCACTGTCACTCCAAACCCTTCACTGTCACTCTAAACCCTTCACTGTCACTCTAAACCCTTCACCACTGTCACTCTAAACCCTTCACTGGCCCTCCAAACCCTTCACTGTCACTCTAAACCCTTCACTGTCACTCTAAATCCTTCACTGTCACTCTAAACCCTTCACTGTCACTATAAACCCTTTAATGTCACTCCAACCCTTCACTGGCCCTCCAAACCCTTCACTGTCACTCTAAACCCTTCACTGTCACTCTAAACCCTTCACTGTCACTCCAAACCCTTCACTGTCACTCTAAACCCTTCACTGTAACTCTAAACCCTTCACTGTCACTCCAAACCCTTCACTGTCACTCCAACCCCTTCAATGTCACTCCAAACCATTTAATGTAACTCCAAACCCTTCACTGTCACTCTAAACCCTTCACTGGCCCTCCAAACCCTTCACTGTCACTCTAAACCCTTCACTGTCACTCTAAACCCTTCACTGTCACTCTAAACCCTTCACTGTCACTCCAAACCCTTCACTGTCACTCTAAACCCTTCACTGTCACTCTAAACCCTTCACTGTCAGTCCAAACCCTTCACTGTCACTCTAAAACCTTCACTGTCACTCTAAACCCTTCACTGTCACTCTAAACCCTTCACTGTCACTCCAAACCCTTCACAATCACCCCAAACCCTTCACTGTCACTCACAGCAGCCAGTCCACAGCCAGGATGAGCGAGATGTCGTCAGTCGGCAGGCCCACGGCGGAGAGCACCAGGATCATGGTCACCAGGCCGGCGCTGGGGACGCTGGCGGCTCCGATGGCGGCCAGGGTGGCGGTGAAGCTGCAGTGGTTCGGGCGGATGGTCTATCAGTGAAAGGCGACAGGAGGCCTACAGCGGGAGCAGCAAGCGGAATTCCTTGCAGTACATTTCTCACCTGACAACGATGATCTGCGTGAAGCTCAGCTGGAAAGCGTTGACCTGGGAGATGAAGATGCTGGCCACGGCCTCGTACAGGGCAGTGCCGTCCATGTTGATGGTGGCCCCGATGGGCAGCACGAAGCGGGTGACGCGCTTGTCGATGCCGTTATTCTCCTCCAGACAGCGGAAGGTGATGGGCAGCGTGGCGGCGGACGAGGCGGTGCCCAGCGCGGTGATCCAGGCCTGGAAGATGCCGCGGAAGAACGTGACAGGATTGCGCCGGGTCAGCAGGAAGAACGAGATGGCCAGCGTGCCGCAGGAGTGGATGATGAGGCCCAGAATCACGGTGAGCATGTACAGGCCAAGGCTCTGCGCGGTGCTCATCAGGTCCTTGATCAGCAGGATCTTGCTCACGATCAGGAAGAAGATACCGATGGGGGAATACCTGCGGATGGGCAGGGGCTGGCACTGAGCTGGCTCAATGGGGCAGATCGGCAGACTCAAGCTTTGCCGCTTCAACTTAGTTTCTACGTGAAGTCACGATCGCCTGATCTGCTCGGATTAGTGGACTTGGCTGTCTGAGCTAGCAATCATATCATAAGTTGAGATTGCTGAAAAATGGTTGAGTGCTCACTTACCACATGATGACCTTGACCATGCGCATCACGATCTCGTTCATGATGTTGAAGAACTGCACCATCAGCACGGCCTGGTCGCCCATCTGGCCGATAATGAGCCCGAAAAAGATGGAGAACGAAACCAGGCCTGGAGGGAGCGGTTCGAAAGTTCGGAGTTGCTAAATGCCCCAAAGATACGGATAGGGTGGGAGTGTGAAAGCGAGCAGGAAACTCGCTTTAGCTGCCTCAATTAGCAACCAGGGGGCGTGAAAATGGCTGAGTGCTCAGTGTGAATATGTCAAGTCTTTGTGTACAGCCGAAGGCCCAAGCCAGGCTCACCCAGCACATTGGTAGACCAGAGCATCGTGAGCTGGCTGCTCTCCTCCATGCTCCACAGCGTTTCATTGGTTGTCTCGTTGACATACGAAACATTTTTGTCCACCGTCTCCGTTGCCGTCTGCCGGAAGCAGGCCTCGATGAGGTTCTCCGGGAACATGTTTCTGCGTAGTTTTTATTGGGGACGTTGGATCGTTAAATGCTTTAAGAAATAGTAAATTCGCTCATCCACCATCACGCATTTTCGTGTCGTAAACAAATATTAATAAACTGCTCCGGAGCGGAGGCCCATTGGAAGCCCTTTCCATAGGGAATTGAATTGCAGCTTCGCAGACATCTGAGAGGGGAGGCCCGACAATGCATCAAGTGAAAAAGGGGAGAGCAATTCATGAAGCAAAGCATCGCCCAAGTGGGTCTGAAGAGGCGCGAGGCGATTACTAAAATTCCTTCTCCTACTCCTTCATCTTTCATCTAGATATTGGTCCTTGAGAGATGAGCCCAGAGGCCGGTGGGTGGCAAGAAACGGAGGGACGGATTCGAAGTGCCGCTGAGGCCCCGGAGGCGTGGCCAGAAGGCAATTTCAGAATCTTCCGAACCTCTCTCCTGAAATCACCTCCCCACCACCAGGCGCACTTCTTGTCCCCGATAAACCTCCAGGGAGGATATCAACTTTCCGGGGGCTCCGGACCAAAAAGATGAAGGCTTCCTCCGTCCAGTCTCTTCTCTCTCTCAGGCGTGCGGTTTTACAGCGAGCTCTGGGCAGTCGCGGGCGCTCAGGCGGTGCAAGTTCTCCCGACCCAAGCCGGGACACCGTCAGGTTCCGGCGGCCTACAACTTAGGACAGCAGCTACGCGCTCCGCAGGTTTTTTCAAATAAGGCTGCGTGTTGCACCCTCAGCATCGTGGAAACTTTAATCTCCCCCTGCGACCAGCCTTGTACGCGTGCTATGCGCGAACAGGGACAATTTCGAGAGCTTGCCCGAACTTAAATGAATGTTTTCCCACGGGATTTCTGTTTCTGGCCAAGCTGCGTGCCCCCACCCCAGCCCCCGGCAGGCCCGAGGACTGTCGCTGGCGTGACCCCGTTGGGGGGACAAGTCATTCAGTGCCTTCCATCCTTCGCGCACCTCCGTTGCGTGCCTGCTGTGCTCTGCGCGAAGCTGCAAGGTGGAAGAAACCGCAGCCTATGCTGGCTCTGCACCTTGCTTAGCTTCAGAGAGCCAAGACGCATTACTGCAGAGAAATTACCCAGGTCCCTGGTAAAAAAGTGCTCGGACCCAGCTCAGTTAGCTCGAACTCCTAGAGTCAGGCCAAGTAACCAATACAGCCTACCTGAACAGGTCCAGGAACGAATCCAAGGTGCTCGGCATCCGTCTGGCTGTGATCTTTTCTCCGGTGCCCTTGCGTTTGATCTCCGGATCGCCCGGGTGGATGATAACGACCAGAATGATGCCGAGGATCACAGCTGCGATGGTGGTGGAGAAGTAGTACAGCAGAGCGCAGGAGCCCATCTTGCCCGATGACTTGGCGTCCAGGCTGGAGAGACCTGGCAATTGCAGTTCCGGGATTTGCATGCAAGCTTGCGTTCCAAGCTGGAATTGCCCCCGCGGGAGCTAAAAAAACAGTTTTTTATTTTCAGGCCGTTCACCTGGAGATTCCAGCCCCAAAAAAACTCCAACTAATTTGTCACGCAATTGATATGCAAATAAAATCCTCCAGCTTCATTGCCCTGACATTTACCGTTAAGAAAAAGAAGCTCAAAGGAGTCTGGAAGAGCTCTGTCCCATTCCTCTCTTGCTGCGAGATCCCTACTCACTTATTCCCTTGGTTTTTCCCACCGGCCTGCTGGACAAGGCAAAAATCCTCATCGCCCTTCTCATGGGCAGAGAGCTACCCCAGCAGGGAGAGGCTGAGTGTAGAAGGGATATCGTTAATATTTGACGATAGGAAACTACTCAAAGCTGGCAACGGATTCCGCAAAACGAGCGACCTGGGAGAAGAGAAGAAATTGCGATAAGGACTGGGGTCAGTTGCTTTTAATAAACTGGAAAAGCAAGCCGAGGTGCTTAGGGCTGCGGGCCGATTCAGGTAGAGTAGTAAGCAGGGGATAAGTGCAGATTAGGGTGCCATTTCATAATTTGGTTTGTACCCGATAAAAAAGGCATCGTTCCCGATCCCTACAGCATTCTGCAATCATCAGGTGTCTGTTCCCTACAGCATTCTGCAATCATCAGGTGTCTGTTCCCTACAGCATTCTGCAATCATCAGGTGTCTGTCCCCTACAGCATTCTGCAATCATCAAGTGTCTGTTCCCTACAGCATTCTGCAATCATCAGGTGTCTGTTCCCTACAGCACTCTGCAATCATCAGGTGTCTGTTCCCTACAGCACTCTGCAATCATCAGGTGTCTGTCCCCTACAACACTGCAATCATCAGGTGTCTGTTCCCTACAGCATTCTGCAATCATCAGGTGTCTGTTCCCTACAGCATTCTGCAATCATCAGGTGTCTGTTCCCTACAGCATTCTGCAATCATCAGGTGTCTGTTCCCTACAGCATTCTGCAATCATCAGGTGTCTGTTCCCTACAGCACTCTGCAATCATCAGGTGTCTGTTCACTACAGCATTCTGCAATCATCAGGTGTCTGTTCCCTACAGCATTCTGCAATCATCAGGTGTCTGTTCCCTACAGCATTCTGCAATCATCAGGTGTCTGTCCCCTACAGCATTCTGCAATCATCAGGTGTCTGTTCCCTACAGCATTCTGCAATCATCAGGTGTCTGTTCCCTACAGCATTCTGCAATCATCAGGTGTCTGTTCCCTACAGCATTCTGCAATCATCAGGTGTCTGTTCCCTACAGCACTCTGCAATCATCAGGTGTCTGTTCCCTACAGCACTCTGCAATCATCAGGTGTCTGTTCCCTACAGCATTCTGCAATCATCAGGTGTCTGTCCCCTACAACACTGCAATCATCAGGTGTCTGTCCCCTACAGCATTCTGCAATCATCAGGTGTCTGTCCCCTACAGCATTCTGCAATCATCAAGTGTCTGTTCACTACAGCATTCTGCAATCATCAGGTGTCTGTTCCCTACAGCATTCTGCAATCATCAGGTGTCTGTTCCCTACAGCATTCTGCAATCATCAGGTGTCTGTCCCCTACAGCATTCTGCAATCATCAGGAGTCTGTCCCCTACAACACTGCAATCATCAGGTGTCTGTCCCCTACAACACTCTGCAATCATCAGGTGTCCATCCCCTACAACACACTGCAACCATCATGTGTCTGTCCCCTACAACACTGCAATCATCAGGAGTCTGTCCCCTACAACACTGCAATCATGAGGTGTCTGTCCCCTACAGCACTGCAATCATGAGGTGTCTCAGTGTCTGTCCCCTACAACACTGCAATCATGAGGTGTCTCAGTGTCTGTCCCCTACAACACTGCAATCATCAGGAGTCTGTCCCCTACAGCACTCTGCAATCATCAGGAGTCTGTCCCCTACAACACTGCAATCATGAGGTGTCTGTCCCCTACAGCACTGCAATCATCAGGAGTCTGTCCCCTACAGCACTGCAATCATCAGGTGTCTGTCCCCTACAGCACTCTGCAATCATCAGGAGTCTGTCCCCTACAGCACTCTGCAATCATCAGGAGTCTGTCCCCTACAACACTGCAATCATGAGGTGTCTGTCCCCTACAACACTGCAATCATCAGGAGTCTGTCCCCTACAGCACTCTGCAATCATCAGGAGTCTGTCCCCTACAGCACTCTGCAATCATCAGGAGTCTGTCCCCTACAACACTGCAATCATGAGGTGTCTGTCCCCTACAACACTGCAATCATCAGGAGTCTGTCCCCTACAGCACTCTGCAATCATCAGGAGTCTGTCCCCTACAACACTGCAATCATCAGGAGTCTGTCCCCTACAGCACTGCAATCATCAGGAGTCTGTCCCCTACAGCACTCTGCAATCATCAGGAGTCTGTCCCCTACAGCACTGCAATCATCAGGTGTCTGTCCCCTACAGCACTCTGCAATCATCAGGAGTCTGTCCCCTACAGCACTCTGCAATCATCAGGAGTCTGTCCCCTACAACACTGCAATCATGAGGTGTCTGTCCCCTACAGCACTGCAATCATGAGGTGTCTGTCCCCTACAGCACTGCAATCATGAGGTGTCTCAGTGTCTGTCCCCTACAACACTGCAATCATGAGGTGTCTCAGTGTCTGTCCCCTACAACACTGCAATCATCAGGAGTCTGTCCCCTACAGCACTCTGCAATCATCAGGAGTCTGTCCCCTACAACACTGCAATCATGAGGTGTCTGTCCCCTACAGCACTGCAATCATCAGGAGTCTGTCCCCTACAGCACTGCAATCATCAGGTGTCTGTCCCCTACAGCACTCTGCAATCATCAGGAGTCTGTCCCCTACAGCACTCTGCAATCATCAGGAGTCTGTCCCCTACAACACTGCAATCATGAGGTGTCTGTCCCCTACAACACTGCAATCATCAGGAGTCTGTCCCCTACAGCACTCTGCAATCATCAGGAGTCTGTCCCCTACAGCACTCTGCAATCATCAGGAGTCTGTCCCCTACAACACTGCAATCATGAGGTGTCTGTCCCCTACAACACTGCAATCATCAGGAGTCTGTCCCCTACAGCACTCTGCAATCATCAGGAGTCTGTCCCCTACAACACTGCAATCATCAGGTGTCCATCCCCTACAGCACTCTGCAATCATCAGGAGTCTGTCCCCTACAGCACTCTGCAATCATCAGGAGTCTGTCCCCTACAGCACTGCAATCATCAGGTGTCTGTCCCCTACAGCACTCTGCAATCATCAGGAGTCTGTCCCCTACAGCACTCTGCAATCATCAGGAGTCTGTCCCCTACAACACTGCAATCATGAGGTGTCTGTCCCCTACAACACTGCAATCATCAGGAGTCTGTCCCCTACAGCACTCTGCAATCATCAGGAGTCTGTCCCCTACAACACTGCAATCATCAGGAGTCTGTCCCCTACAGCACTGCAATCATCAGGAGTCTGTCCCCTACAGCACTCTGCAATCATCAGGAGTCTGTCCCCTACAGCACTGCAATCATCAGGTGTCTGTCCCCTACAGCACTCTGCAATCATCAGGAGTCTGTCCCCTACAGCACTCTGCAATCATCAGGAGTCTGTCCCCTACAACACTGCAATCATGAGGTGTCTGTCCCCTACAGCACTGCAATCATGAGGTGTCTGTCCCCTACAGCACTGCAATCATGAGGTGTCTCAGTGTCTGTCCCCTACAACACTGCAATCATGAGGTGTCTCAGTGTCTGTCCCCTACAACACTGCAATCATCAGGAGTCTGTCCCCTACAGCACTCTGCAATCATCAGGAGTCTGTCCCCTACAACACTGCAATCATGAGGTGTCTGTCCCCTACAGCACTGCAATCATCAGGAGTCTGTCCCCTACAGCACTGCAATCATCAGGTGTCTGTCCCCTACAGCACTCTGCAATCATCAGGAGTCTGTCCCCTACAGCACTCTGCAATCATCAGGAGTCTGTCCCCTACAACACTGCAATCATGAGGTGTCTGTCCCCTACAACACTGCAATCATCAGGAGTCTGTCCCCTACAGCACTCTGCAATCATCAGGAGTCTGTCCCCTACAGCACTCTGCAATCATCAGGAGTCTGTCCCCTACAACACTGCAATCATGAGGTGTCTGTCCCCTACAACACTGCAATCATCAGGAGTCTGTCCCCTACAGCACTCTGCAATCATCAGGAGTCTGTCCCCTACAACACTGCAATCATCAGGTGTCCATCCCCTACAGCACTCTGCAATCATCAGGAGTCTGTCCCCTACAGCACTCTGCAATCATCAGGAGTCTGTCCCCTACAACACTGCAATCATCAGGTGTCTGTCCCCTACAGCACTCTGCAATCATCAGGAGTCTGTCCCCTACAACACTGCAATCATCAGGTGTCTGTCCCCTACAGCACTCTGCAATTATCAGGTGTCCATCCATTATTGGATGTCTATCACCGACACAACTCAAGAACTTGCGGTGTCAGAGTGGTAGTTTCTAGTGGTCCTTGAACCTATTCCGGTTGGCCTGCCAGCCGTGTCAGGAGTCACTCACGACTCCCCCTGCCCCTGGTTCTTCCTGCCTGCAAAACTTTGGCGACCCCAGAGACACTCGTAAAAATTCGGCCACACCAACCAGAAATAAGCGATGACACGATGAGCGGAATGATGAGCATCTTGAGCATGTTCATGAGCAGCTCTCCTGGGAAGCCGACGATCATGATGGCCCGCTCTCCTGGACTGGCCAGCCGGGTGGTCAGGCCCACCACAATGCCCAGGACCACAGCCAGCACCGTCAGCGTCACCAGCAGATTCTCCGGCTCCATCATGGACTTGCGGGTCGTCTGCAGCCGGTGCCGGGCCCGCTGGCCGAAGGTCGCGTTGCTGGGCAGGCCGCTGCCGCCGCTCTCGATGCCGCTGCCGCCGGCGCCGCTCGGATCGACTGTGCGGCCGCCGTCCTCGATGAGCATCGGCTCCTTCGCGGCGTTGTTGCCTTCGTTATTGCCCTCCTCGCTGCGGGTCGGGGGGTTGGGAGAAGGCAGTCAGCTTTTAATCCTCTCTCCCACCCTGTAACCAGTCAGAATAAATCAACGGTTACAAAGACTCGCAAAGACGTACGCTTAATTACAAAGACCGTTTGCTGCCTACTGATATTAGTATAGGGGAATAAATAAATAATGTGCAACTGCACTAAGTCAAAAACTACAAAACTGCAGACTGCAGAGAGAAGGAGCTCAGTGCTGTTGATTCCCTCACAGTCTGCAGACTGCAGAGAGAAGGAGCTCAGTGCTGTTGATTCCCTCACAGTCTGCAGACTGCAGAGAGAAGGAGCTCAGTGTTGTTGATTCCCTCACAGTCTGCAGACTGCAGAGAGAAGGAGCTCAGTGCTGTTGATTCCCTCACAGTCTGCAGACTGCAGAGAGAAGGAGCTCAGTGCTGTTGATTCCCTCACAGTCTGCAGACTGCAGAGAGAAGGAGCTCAGTGCTGTTGATTCCCTCACAGTCTGCAGACTGCAGAGAGAAGGAGCTCAGTGTTGTTGATTCCCTCACAGTCTGCAGACTGCAGGGAGAAGGAGCTCAGTGCTGTTGATTCCCTCACAGTCTGCAGACTGCAGAGAGAAGGAGCTCAGTGTTGTTGATTCCCTCACAGTCTGCAGACTGCAGAGAGAAGGAGCTCAGTGCTGTTGATTCCCTCACAGTCTGCAGACTGCAGAGAGAAGGAGCTCAGTGTTGTTGATTCCCTCACAGTCTGCAGACTGCAGAGAGAAGGAGCTCAGTGCTGTTGATTCCCTCACAGTCTGCAGACTGCAGAGAGAAGGAGCTCAGTGCTGTTGATTCCCTCACAGTCTGCAGACTGCAGGGAGAAGGAGCTCAGTGCTGTTGATTCCCTCACAGTCTGCAGACTGCAGAGAGAAGGAGCTCAGTGTTGTTGATTCCCTCACAGTCTGCAGACTGCAGAGAGAAGGAGCTCAGTGTTGTTGATTCCCTCACAGTCTGCAGACTGCAGAGAGAAGGAGCTCAGTGCTGTTGATTCCCTCACAGTCTGCAGACTGCAGCAGGGGCGTAGCCAGGATTTTTTTTTGGGGGTATCGGTTAGCTGTTATCAGAAAGCAAGGGCTTGAGATCCACATATCCCCTTAATGTATTTCTAGTGCATAATACATATAATTACTCTATTTGTTTGTTAATTGTTATTCTTTCGATTTGGATACCTTTCTCTTCCTTAGTTAATGGTCACAATTGCAACTGAAAAAAGGAAAAAAAATGTTGCTTTGGAAATTTGGGGGTATCGGCCGATATACCGATACCCCCCTCGCTACGCCCCTGGACTGCAGAGAGAAGGAGCTCAGTGCTGTTGATTCCCTCACAGTCTGCAGACTGCAGAGAGAAGGAGCTCAGTGTTGTTGATTCCCTCACAGTCTGCAGACTGCAGAGAGAAGGAGCTCAGTGTTGTTGATTCCCTCACAGTCTGCAGACTGCAGAGAGAAGGAGCTCAGTGCTGTTGATTCCCTCACAGTCTGCAGACTGCAGAGAGAAGGAGCTCAGTGTTGTTGATTCCCTCACAGTCTGCAGACTGCAGAGAGAAGGAGCTTCGTGTGGGTCGGTAATACGCAAAAATTGCCTCAACAAAAAATACCCGAAGATACTCACTTGGGACTAGGATTAGACTTCTTAAACTTGCTCTTTATTACGTCCAGAGGGTTAGACATGGCTGGCTGAGGTTTCCTGTCTTGCTATTCAGCTAGATTAATTCAGTTCTACCGGGAAATAATTTCAGTGCCAAAAATGCGAGGCGCTTTTGATTTGCTTTTTTGGCTTTTGGACGACTTAACAAAACAACTTTCTTCACTTTGCTTGCGCCAGCAATCTGAGGGTTCCACGATATTCTATTCTAGGGGTGGTATGCGGGTGAAGGCTCGCAACTTTATAGCGCCAAAGCCTTCATAGGACAGGAGGAAGAAGGGAGAGAGACGAGCTGGAGACCAACCACCCAATAAACCGGAGTGCCAGGTCCGAGCGAACCCTGGAGATCGAGGCTGTCATTGGCGGGAAAGAGGGGAACAGAGGGGACAGTCTGCATGGCGGGAGACCACTGAGAGAGAATTGAAAAAATAGGGATCTAATCTCTGGACTGAGGACTGTTGACTGTTGACTGCAAGGATGACACATCGCATCCTTGAATGTGTATACCGGCTTAGACTTTGGTTCCAAGTTTAGAAGTCCATATGTTAAAAATAATTTTGTGAACTTTGTTGGCTGCCAAGAGCTATAATAGCGGCCGCCAATGATGATATGCGCAATGATATCCTTGCATAAATGCTATCACATTACAGGACTGTGTTGATGCAGGCTACAGCTCACAATAGTATCTATGCTATTATAAAGGTAGAATCTAGAATCGAGTATCTATAAAAAAAGAGTTCTAGAATTTCGGCCGAAATCTAGATCTGGATCCACAGTGCCTAAATAGATCGATGAATTTCAACTGGTTAAACCCGAGAGAGCCCTAATTGCAATTCTAGGTCACTTTGTTTTCCAGTTCTGTCTGTTTGTACTTTCTTATTTCTTTTCCTAGAAATCTCTAAGGTCTTTGTCTTCTTTTGTCAAGCTTTTTTTAAACTCGAAAAACCTGTCTAGGTCGGCTCCGGCTGAAGACTTTGGGCAGTTGGTCTTTGTTTGTGCTCCAGCACGTGAACCGGGAGTCCTACAGAACACAGCTTTAACAGCTGTTAAAGTTCAGTGGGGTCTTGGCAAATAGAATTCTCAGGGGAACACGGAGGCACCAGAGCAGTAAAATCTGAGGTAACAAAGCCAGAATTGAAGATATTCAAGTCTATTGAAGCTCGCATTATACCCACAACGCTGTGTCATGAAAATCTGGAATAAAAAATTTCTAGTTCTAATTTCGTGGCTGTGACTCGTATAAACCTTCTTACTAGTTTGTCTGCCTGAGCTTCAATTCTAGCTTTGGTTGGACTCAGAGTTCTTTATTGCTTAGCGATTAGATCCTATTTTTGAGAGGATAATTTGTGGGATCAGGTGACACTCAGGGACGGGAGGGTGACACTCAGGGACGGGAGGGTGATACTCAGGGACGGGACGGGAGAGTGACACACAGGGACGGGAGGGTGACACTCAGGGATGGAGGAGTCATACTCAGGGACGGGAGGGTGACACTCAGGGATGGAGGAGTCATACTCAGGGACGGGAGGGTGATACTCAGGGACGGGAGGGTGATACTCAGGGACGGGAGGGTGATACTCAGGGATGGGAGAGTGATACTCAGGGACGGGAGGGTGACACTCAGGGACGGGAGGGTGACACTCAGGGACGGGAGGGTGATACTCAGGGACGGGAGGGTGACACTCAGGGACGGGAGGGTGACACTCAGGGACGGGAAGGTGATACTCAGGGACGGGAGGGTGACACTCAGGGATGGGAGGGTGACACTCAGGGACGGGAGGGTGATACTCAGGGACGGGAGGGTGACACTCAGGGATGGGAGGGTGATACTCAGGGACGGGAGGGTGATACTCAGGGACGGGAGGGTGAGACTCAGTGATGGGAGGTTTGTGCTCAGAGGAAAGAGATTTTTGAGAGTCAAGACTAATTTTCCCACATTTCTACTGCCGAGTAGTCTGATTTGAATGAGAGGGGGCCAGTCTAGCCAACCACACTGCACTGTTGCGATTTTGAGCTGTTGTGCAGCCCTCAAATTCAATTACGAGCGTAATAAGGTGAAATCGGGCAGACTCTCTGCAAGAAATTCGCTGCAGCATCAGATCAGAGGGTGAAGATTCTGTTTGGACTGGGGAAGCGGACTCTTGATCCCATTGTGCCCCGCAGCTGCTGCAGGCCGCAGGCTGGACGGGATCAAAAGACTCCGCTGGCCACGTGCTGATTACAGGCCCAGCAGCGCAGACACGGCCATCAAAGCAGCGCTTTTGTCTGAAATTCTGCTTTTATTCAGACACGAACTTCACGAAGTCAGCAGGTTTCACATTAGTCTGTGGGCCGCTTTTCAAACTGGGCTAAACTTACCTGTCACAGCTGAGAAGCCGGTTTGACAGCAGCATTTCTTGCTTTATCAGCACTCTTCTTGTGTGCGAACCGCTGCTGGCTTGAGAAGTGAGTCTGATCTGCTTTGATCCTGAGTCCTGAGCTTTTTGTGATGGTAAACTTTCAATAGTGAACTATATGCGGGCTGTGAGGGCGAAGCAGTAGGGAGCCTCGTCATTGGCCCTCGCAATCTACATTGGCCGCAGACACTCAAGCGCCGCAGATACTCAAGCGCCGCAGACACTCAAGCGCCGCAGACACTCAAAGCGCCGCAGACACTCAAGCGCCGCAGACACTCAAGCGCCGCAGACACTCACTTAATCGCCGCAGACACTCAAGCGCCGCAGACACTCAAGCGCCGCAGACACTCAAGCGCCGCAGACACTCAATTAAGCGCCTCAGACTCTCAGTTTAGCGCTTGTTGTACCCTTGGGGGCGATGCCTCTGCTGCCAACTAGACCGTCAGGACACTGGACACTCTGAGGGATCACCCGAATGGACCACCCGAACAGACCACCCGCATGGCTGCAGACTTCCAGTAATACCCACCACTGGACACTCTGAGGGATCACCCGAATGAACCACCCGAACAGACCACCCGTATGGCTGCAGACTTCCAGTAATACCCAAAGGCCCTTTGCAGCTCAACAGAATGCCTAAACTGTGTAGGGCTCTGGTGAAATGTGAGCACGAAAAAAGCACAATTCAGACTTGTTGACCCGCTGGTCATCTACAATCGGACAGCCGCAACAAGTGGGTCGCTCCACCCGGAGATGAGAGCGCCTACTCAGCTCAGCTGAGTCGCACTAATAATGAATGCCCTGTTTTTTGGTCACGCCATCCTCGAGTCCCTGAGAGGCAGGTGCTCAAGCTCCCAGTTGCACCTTGTTAGCTGTGCTGAACCGGGCCTTTGGTAGGCAGTGAAATTAATCACTGGGCTGGGTCAGGCGCTTTTAATCTGAGCCCAGGCAGGACCAGGGGAACGGGTGATAAATGGGGATTCACTGACACTAAAGTGAATGATGGAGTTTGCACACGGAGAATAAAAAACAGTAAAATCAGGGATAGAAACTACTCGTAATTGTCAAATATAGCATTTTTCAAGCCAATTAAGCCTAGGAGCAAGCAATTTAATCCTTAGTGGGAAAATCAAGCTATTAAAGACTTGCTTTTCATCGTCTATGGCCCGAAGGGGGTCTGTGGAGCAACCAATTTGAGAATTCGGGCGCGCAATTAATCCTTTCTACAGTTGTGCAAGCATAGAAGCATAGAAGCCACACTGGGAAACGGAGGAGAATGTGCACATCTTTTGAAGCCAATCGAGAGGAAATAATATAGTCTATGGCCAAACCTAATTTGGTTAACGCATGGACAGCCAAGAGGATAAAATGCCCATAGTACCTTAAGTAATAATAGGATAGAATGCAGATTAATTAATTTATGGTACAAATGGGGGCCATAGCCTAGCGACATTCTGATGTCCCAGCGGCCCAGGCTCGATTCCAAGTGCAGTTCATTAAACTTGGCTTGGCTCTGCTCGGGGCAATAACCGCCACTGATGGCCGACCCCCAAAGCATAGTGAGGTGTACATGCCAACTAGTTTAACAAAATTCTCGAATTGACACGACTCTATTGGTCGACCTTGACGTTTGTGTGTTGGTTCTTTATTCAGTTTTCTGATGTTATTAGAAACGGCTTCTATTGTTGGAAATGTATTCAAGTTCCGTTGTCAGGCGAACACGAACGTGATTAATAATTCTCAAATTATTCAACAGAAAAGTTTTTCCAGTTTGCAAAAAAAAATCAATTAAAAGTTCGATTAAAGTAAACTCTTCAATAATAGTTAGAGGTAAGACAGTAAAGTGCTGACTAGCCGGAATTCCTATCCTGCAAATACAACTGAGTGGGCGCCAGTTCAGTTGTGTGGGCGCCAGTTCAGTTGTGTGGGCGCCAGTTCAGTTGTGTGGGCGCCAGTTCAGTTGTGTGGGCGCCAGTTCAGTTGTGTGGGCGCCATTTCAGATGAGTGGAGGCCATTTCAGCTGTGTGGGCGCCATTTCAGTTATTGTATGTGGGTGCCATTTCAGCTGAGTTGGCGCCAGTTCAGCTGAGTGCGCAATACCTGTGGGACGTTACACTCATAAATCCTGAGAATATCGTTGCGATGGCATTTCATGAACGCAATTTTTTGTAGGCTATTTACTATTTTGCCAACAGAAAATGCACAAAAAGCGTTTTATACTACCCTAAGTAGCCATCTGAAAATTTGCAAACTTGAGGGGAATTTACCCACAGATATTCTACTCCAGTTAATTTTGAAAGAATTGAAAGAATAAAGAATTGGTAAACAGATATCTATGGTTAAAAGCACTCAGTGCAGAGTAAGCTTAAATTTAAAGAAGGTTTTGCGTGTAGTCAGGAAAGTGGATTACAAATGATTAAAATCAATTTTCTAAATTATTAAAACTTGTTAATTGGAATTTCTCACCCAGCCAGCCGCAGCCATGGCCTTCTTTACTCCGGAGATGCGGCGCCTGCAGGACGAGTACATGGAGACCATGAAAACCAGGGACGAGATGCGCGACATGCTTGTCACGTCTAGCCGGGAGCACGCAGTCAACGGCTTCTCCCAGGACCTGGAGCAGTTCACCAAGACGGTGGAGCTGGCCTACTCCATGGTGAACCAGATCGACCTGAGTAACGCTGACGAGAGCGACCTGCTCAAAACTATCCAAGAGGTCAACAGGGGCATTCACTACGCCAACACCACGCTGCGCTCCATTCACGCCAAGTTCAACGAGATGCAGAACGCAGTCTGCCACCAGCAGCTGCTCGACGTCAAGAAGGAGAAGGCGCTGCCGAACCTCAGCCCGTCCGACTATGTGGTGCTCAGGGATCTCATCGTGACCCTGCACACCGAGTTCGACTCTGTGGACTCGGTTTACCTGTCTGTGAGTCTGATTAAGGTGCTCTGTTGTGGGGACTCGGTGTGTCACTCCAAAACCCTCCCATGCAGACTTGGAAGACAATCCTGCTGCTGAAGTGCCTCGGCTACAGGGAGCCCAGCCAGCGTCTGATGGAGCTCATCGAGGATCGCATCAGCCGCAGCGCCGCGCGAAAAAGCGACAGCCGTCGGGTGCCGCTGCTCCGGCTGCTGCACTTTCTGAACCTCAACCGGCCGCGCTACGACCGCCACTTCGACTGCCTGCAGGAGGCCAAGTCTGTGAGCTGGGGCGGGTGAGGGCAGGTGGCAGACAGTCTGTGAGCTGGGGCGGGTGAGGGCAGATGGCAGACAGTCTGTGAGCTGGGGCGGGTGAGGGCAGATGGCAGACAGTCTGTGAGCTGGGGCGGGTGAGGGCAGATGGCAGACAGTCTGTGAGCTGGGGCGGGTGAGGGCAGGTGGCAGACAGTCTGTGAGCTGGGGCGGGTGAGGGCAGGTGGCAGACAGTCTGTGAGCTGGGGCGGGTGAGGGCAGATGGCAGACAGTCTGTGAGCTGGGGCGGGTGAGGGCAGGTGGCAGACAGTCTGTGAGCTGGGGCGGGTGAGGGCAGATGGCAGACAGTCTGTGAGCTGGGGCGGGTGAGGGCAGATGGCAGACAGTCTGTGAGCTGGGGCGGGTGAGGGCAGATGGCAGACAGTCTGTGAGCTGGGGCGGGTGAGGGCAGATGGCAGACAGTCTGTGAGCTGGGGCGGGTGAGGGCAGGTGGCAGACAGTCTGTGAGCTGGGGCGGTTGAGGGCAGGTGGCAGACAGTCTGTGAGCTGGGGCGGGTGAGGGCAGGTGGCAGACAGTCTGTGAGCTGGGGCGGGTGAGGGCAGATGGCAGACAGTCTGTGAGCTGGGGCGGGTGAGGGCAGGTGGCAGACAGTCTGTGAGCTGGGGCGGGTGAGGGCAGATGGCAGACAGTCTGTGAGCTGGGGCGGGTGAGGGCAGATGGCAGACAGTCTTTGAGCTGGGGCGGGTGAGGGCAGATGGCAGACAGTCTGTGAGCTGGGGCGGGTGAGGGCAGGTGGCAGACAGTCTGTGAGCTGGGGCGGGTGAGGGCAGGTGGCAGACAGTCTGTGAGCTGGGGCGGGTGAGGGCAGATGGCAGACAGTCTGTGAGCTGGGGCGGGTGAGGGCAGATGGCAGACAGTCTGTGAGCTGGGGCGGGTGAGGGCAGATGGCAGACAGTCTGTGAGCTGGGGCGGGTGAGGGCAGATGGCAGACAGTCTGTGAGCTGGGGCGGGTGAGGGCAGATGGCAGACAGTCTGTGAGCTGGGGCGGGTGAGGGCAGATGGCAGACAGTCTGTGAGCTGGGGCGGGTGAGGGCAGGTGGCAGACAGTCTGTGAGCTAGGGCGGGTGAGGGCAGGTGGCAGACAGTCTGTGAGCTGGGGCGGGTGAGGGCAGATGGCAGACAGTCTGTGAGCTGGGGCGGGTGAGGGCAGATGGCAGACAGTCTGTGAGCTGGGGCGGGTGAGGGCAGATGGCAGACAGTCAGACAGTCAGGACCAATACTTTTATATCAAACTCAACTCTGATCAGCACTGCTCGGTGATTGATGACGCCGTGAGGCTGAGCATGGCCCGCAAGCTGCTGGCCCAGTACGTCCCGGACATGCCGGCCCAGGTATCCGAAGCGCTGACCCGGCGGCATGACTACAACAACACGTCTAGACTGAGCTTCCTGCAGTTCGCCCTGATGGTGGGGCCGCTGATCGAGCAGGTGCCGCAGCCGGAGCTGGACCAGGCCGAGGAAGAGGAGGCGACAGTCGAGATCGGCGGCAGCGGCGGCACTGGTGCCGGCGGCCCTGGCGGAAGCGACGAAACCGAGGGAGGTGAGGAGAGCGCGGATGGGGAAGAAGATGAAGAGCAGCAGCAGCAGCAGCGCAGGAACTCCGCGGTGGACGAGGAGGAGGAGCCGCTGACCCCAGAGGGCGGCGAGGAGGGGGAGGAGTCCGAGGAGGAGCAGCCGGCGCTGTGAAGACGGCGATGGGCGAGGTGCATGAGCTGGTGGCGGGAATAAAATTTAACTTTATAGATACGACTCGGGAATAGGGAAAAGATTTGTCAGTCAACACAGCGTAAAAAAACACGTGCCGCACTGGTTTATTCAGGCCCGGGATGATTTCCTCTCAACAATCGCTAATCCTCCAATCCCTTTGAGCTGCAATAAAACCGCAAATTCGTGCAAGTAAATCATTAACAATCGTTTCCATGTATCAAGATAAACCCAGCACTTTTTTCCATCTATTATTACTATCAGTAGAGTTTTCAGTGGCTGGAAAACTAATTTCAAGACAGACAGACGCGGCTTCGCCTGGGAAAGATTGAAAAATTGATGCAACCGGCCTCCAGCAAAATGTGCACGAAATGAGAGGGTAGCATCTCAATTTAACTGTCCATGACTTGAGCAACCGGCCTTTATAACAGCTTCTGAGACACTCTGACATACCTCTGTGACACTATGACACACCACCGCAGCCTCTGTGACTCCCTGACACACCACTGAAGCCTCTGTGACTCCCTGACACACCACTGAAGCCTCTGTGACTCCCTGACACACCACTGAAGCCTCTGTGACTCCCTGACACACCACCGCAGCCTCTGTGACTCCCTGACACACCACCGCAGCCTCTGTGACTCCCTGACACACCACCGCAGCCTCTGTGACTCCCTGACACACCACCGCAGCCTCTGTGACTCCCTGACACACCACCGCAGCCTCTGTGACTCCCTGACACATCACCACAGCCTCTGTGACTCCCTGACACATCACCACAGCCTCTGTGACTCCCTGACTCACCACCGCAGCCTCTGTGACTCCCTGACACACCACCGCAGCCTGTGACACTGGCGCTGACACTGGCGCTGGGGCTGCCGCTGACAAATTTTCCCATCCCTCAAACTAAAGAGCAATGTTAACCTGATTCACCGTCCTCGAACGGCCAAAGAGGTGGCAAAATCTGTTTATTTATAATAATTTTTTGCTTCACAAATGGCAGTTAATCAAACTTTGAGCAGCATTCGGATGTACTTTAGCGTGACGTTGCCGCTGAGCGACCTGGAGTCCAGGTACTCCCACCGGATGCCAGACTCGTTGCGCACGTTGGTTTCGAAGAAGAGGCCGTTTGGGTTGCACTTGCCGCAGCGATTGAACCACCAGCCGCCTGAGCCACCCCTGATCAGGGAGCAGGAGTGGTCCCAGCGGTCATTGTCGCGGTCCATGGTGGAGAAGGCCCGGCCGCGGCTCTCGGCCAGAGCGTCTCGCTCCACCGAGGACTTGGCCTTGTTGAAGGCCGAGTAGGTCATCGAGTAAGCGGGCGCCGACCCGACCTTGAAGTTGGTGTACTCAGCGTGGAACAGGTCCTGGTCGAAGGTGGAGCTCCGGTGCCGGATCAGCTCCACCCGGAGGATGCGGTTGGTCTTCGTCAGCAAGTGCAGCAGCTTGAGGCCTGGGGACAGCCATCGATTTGGAGGCCTGAATCCCGACTGCCTGAGGCTCACCCAAGACCCTGAATCCCGACTGCCTGAGGCTCACCCAAGACCCTGAATCCCGACTGACTGAGCCTCACCCAAGACCCTGAATCCCGACTGCCTGAGGCTCACCCAAGACCCTGAATCCCGACTGACTGAGGCTCACCCAAAATCCTGAATCCCGACTGCCTGAGGCTCACCCAAGACCCTGAATCCCCACTGCCTGAGGCTCACCCAAGACCCTGAATCCCGACTGACTGAGGCTCACCCAAGACCCTGAATCCCGACTGACTGAGGCTCACCCAAAATCCTGAATCCCGACTGACTGAGGCTCACCCAACTCACCCATCCAATAGTCGTCGCGGGGATCCCCAAAGCCGGTTTCATAGTCGGCGAAGGGCCGCTGGAAGCTCACTCTCCCGCTGGACCGCTGCTGCACCAGGAAGTACAACTGGCCGTCCACCTCCACCACCTTGGTGTGGTTTTCCGCTGCCGGTTCGGGCGCCGCCACACCGGACCCCAGCAGCTGGCCGCCCTGCAACGGCCGCAGCAGCTCATTCTGGCAGGAGAACAGACCGGCCGCGACCAGACGGACAGAATTGCTGAGCATTGAGTACTCCTGTGAGCTCAGCGACAGCCTCAGCCTTTCGAAATAAATGCTGGGCTGATTGGCGATGCCTTGGCTGGAAAAAATTGAAGCATGCAGCTGTTTTCAAGCGGCAAAAATTGCAAGCAATGAGTTTGGCACTAAACCAATGCAGAGTGCACTGACGTCATGGACATTCTATTGTACATTGTGTCCTTTGGTATGCAGAACCTCTAATTCAACTGTTACATTTTAACGTGTCTCTCTAGAATTTTAATTCTATGGCGCATTTGTATGGAAATTTCAGTTTTCAGAAAGCAGTTTTTAATCCCCGGGAAGACCAACCTCATGTCTCGGCAGTGGCTCTCCGAAGTGCAGTAGGACCTCAGCAGCAGGTAGGTGCGGCCGCCAGCAACGCCGAGCCTCTTCTCCAGTTCGGCTTCCACTGCAGCGCTGTCAGTTGACAGCTGGAACTGGATCGCGCCAATGTTCATGAAGTTGACGGATGTCGGGAACAGATCGTGCAGCCGCCGCTTGGCCTTGTCAGCGAACGCCGGGTCGGCCAGCAGGACGGGAATGCGCAGGAAGTGGCGCGACCTGGCGTAGTCGAAGCCCGGACAGAGCAGCTGCTCCATGCCCGGCCGCCAGCACAGCAGCGGCTCCAGCAGGAAGCTGGCCTTGCTCAGCTGGGTCTTGTGCACCGCCGCCTGGCAGCCGTCAATCTCCAGGACTCTCAGAGCCTCTCTGTGCACCGAGCTATTCACCGAGGCTGACACAATCGATATTTCCTGGCTGATTGAAATCGAGCTCACGGAGCTGTTGACTCCTGCGGCGGTGAGCTGCGGCTGAGAGCAGAGCGCAGCCAGCAGCAGCGTGTTGCAGACTGTCAGCGCCGAGAAGCCCCTAAATCTTGAAGGCATGCTTAACTAAATGGCTGCTCTGCTAGTGAAGTTTTAAGCTGACTGAGCTGATGAAAAATGTTTTGCAATCCGCCCCTGGTGCGCCGCATTTATGGCGTTCGAATTTTAGCAGACATCGCAAGCGGAAACCAAAATTTCCTTAACTGGCGTTGATTTAATTCTGTTTATGCAAGATTCAAAATTACGCCAGCAGGCTGTGCTTTTACCCCCAAAATTGCACTGCAATATATGTACATAGTTTGCTATCTTACCTGTACCTGGATCTACCGTCTATATGTGAAAGTGTGTGACTCATTCGCGAGTCAGTCAAAGTTGGTGGAACGCGCGCTGTTGCATCAAGATTTGGAAATCATATCAGTTAAATCTGCATGTGCAGCAAAATGTAGAATAATTGCAAAATAAGGTCATGCAGTTTCAAACATGAAATTTTTCTATATTCCCTCCATTGGAAGCATAAACTTCTCATGCTGATCCCCCGTTCTAATTTTCAATGAATAAATAATTCGCTATCTCTGTATTCTCTAGGATTAACATATATATTTTTGTATATGAGGGCGAATTTTAATTGCATAGGCTAATGGCTATATAGTATTTGACTTTGCTTGACTTTGCCGCCAGGGGCATCGACCAGCGGATGCAGTGAGGAGGCGGAGGAAACCGCCTATCCCCTGGTGTAGCGACCAATGACTTCCATCGAATTAAGTCCCGTCGTCTCGCCTGCAGCGCGGTCCTCCTCACCGGTGGTGGGGAAGAACTCAGCTCGTCCGGGCAAGCAGCGGTCAAGGACAGCTAAAGCAACATATATACGAGGGGCACTATTAAAGTTCTGAGCCTGACCAAGATCTTATAGTGGCAAAGTGTTGAAACTTTAGGCTCTAAAAGCGCCACATGTTAATAGTCTATTGTCAACTTTTCAGAATTTTCTGCATTCCCTAAGTCCCACTGCACCATTTTATTTCCAGCACCCCATGGCATTTTCTCAAGAATTGAAGCTTGAGCACAGGGCAGTGATTAAATTTCTGACTCTGGAGGGCTCAAAGCCTGCTGAAATTCAAAGCCGCATGGCTAGTGTGTACGCTGACGCTGCCCCCTCATACGCCACCATAAAGCGCTGGGCAGCCGAGTTCAAGCGTGGCCGCGACTCGCTCGAAGATGACCCCCGATGTGGACGACCCCGGACTGCTGTCACTGCCGACAACATCCAGCGCATCCAGGCTCTGGTTGACAGTGACCAGCGGGTGAAAGTCAGAGAACTTGCGGCAGACACTGGACTCTCTGACCCGCAAGTCATTGAGATCCTGCACCAGCATCTTCATCTGTCCAAGGTTTCTGCCAGATGGATCCCACGAATCTTGACAAGGGACCAAAAGACCGCACGGGTGCAGTACTCAAAGCTTGTCCTGGACTCCTACGATCCGGACCCTGCCAACTTTCTGTCCTGCTGCGTGACCGGGGATGAGACGTGGATCCATCACCACGATCCCGAGTCCAAGCAGGAGTCCAAGCAGTGGCTGCCAGTTGGTTCACCTGCACCACTGAAGGCACGGACTGCATGCAGTGCGGGCAAGATTATGCTCACCGTCTTCTGGGATGCCAAGGGCCCGCTGCTGCTGGACTTTCTACCGCACAAGCAGACAGTCACAGGCGCCTACTACGCTGACCTGATCGCATGTCTGCGCGAGGCAATCAAGGAAAATAGGCGAGGGATGCTGAGCCGAGGTGTTGTGCTGCTGCACGACAATGCACCGGCCCACACTAGCAGGATTGCCAAGGCTGCTGTTAGTGTCGCAGGGTTTCGAGAGCTGCCGCACCAAGCCTATTCACCAGACCTGGCCCCGAGCGACTTCCACCTGTTTCCACATCTCAAGCGGGCGCTCCGTGGACAGCGATTTGACACTGATGATGCGCTGAAGGATGCTGCAACTGCTTGGTTTGAGGGCTGCTCGGTGCAATTCTTCCAGAGTGGCATTGAGGCGCTGTGATCAAGATGCCATAAGTGCATCTTGGTTGGGGGAGACTATGTTGAGAAAAGCTGATCTCACTTTGCCCATATCTCCTCTCTTTCATATTAAGGCTCAGAACTTTAATAGTGCCCCTCGTACTTAAGTAGTCCTTGGAGCGGTATGCTCTCTAGTCTGCAAACGTCGGAGTTTGGCCCCGAGTGAATCTGGCCCTGATGAAAGACCGGGCAGCTCAGTGGCAGATTGAGTGCTTATCATGTAGCGTTTTAACTGCTACATGTATCTGTCGAGCGATGGGCAACGCTCCTCAGGTACTCGTACCTGACATTGAAGGAAACGGTGATATTTAACTGATTACTTTGAACAAATTTTCATGCTCAAATCTATAGAACATATCTATCTGTATCTATCTATGTATCTATCTAGCTGTACACACTGGATCATGTACATTGAGAGATCGAATAGTAATTTTTTCTTTTGTTGCCATAAGTCTTCGTTTGGCCCTATTATCTTTATACCGTAAGTATGTAAATTCTTTCAAAAATATTTTCATAACTTAATTGATAAATGTCAACAAATTTTGATTTTTATCTTACTAATAGCTAATATACATTTCTTCCTACATGTGTCGTCAAACACGCTGTTTTGCTGGCTTGTATACAAGAGAAGGGATCAAAACTTGTATACAGATCATTCTTTAGTAAAATACAACATTTTTGCCTAATATATGGCAGTTTGTCAATGTTTTTATGTTCAACTTGTTTAAATGTTTTGCAAACTGTTTTTAAATATAATAAAAATCTAAGAACGATGAAAATTAAGTATCGTGGCATATTACGTGCTGCGTGCTGCGTACTAAGCTAATGGTACGTTTTCAAGAAGATTTCGCAAGCTCCCCTTCGTCTTCGGAGATGGGATCAATTGTAGATCCAATTGTCGATAAGCCTTTTGAGGGAGCTGAAAAGCTGTTGGAGATTTCCTTCCAAAGGCCTCGTCGGCACATTGCAAAATTTCGGAATGGAAGCTATGCAGCGAATAGAATGAAGCTTGTCGAGAATGACTCTGAGCCAGAGATAAACTTACTGCGCCTTCGCAGGTAATTTTCATACCATGATTAATTGCACACAAACAAGTAAATGAAAAACGGTAGACTAGCCCTAAAAGGAATTCAAAATTACAAAAGTTTCATATCATAGTTCTTTAAATTTTATTAGCTCAAAATGATAGATGCTATATAAAGCAAAAACAAATGGTATAAAACAGATTTTAAGGAATAAGTTTAGTTGGTGTTATTTTAATTAGGATTTCAAGCAATCATTTTCTAGTTCTCGTATCTTTTATTCTAATTAAAAACTGTGTTGCAATTTCTACTAGGCGTCTAGGGGCCTAATTTTATCAGTTAAAGAAGCAACTTATTAAATTGCAAAAATTTTTTTAACTTCTATGCTAATAAAATATTTTTGTCTACACTTATGAACTATCATTGATTTTTTTCCTTTTCTTATTGTAGGCTTAGCTAGCTATGCCTTTAGCTATCAATAATTATTTTAATAGCAGCTTTTCACTTTAGAAGCTTAGTAGGTAATATTTTCTCTTAGAAATTATTTAATTATTTTCTCTTAGAAATTTGTAGTTTCTGTTTAGTTTAACAATGAATACTAAATGGGTCCAATGCAAAGATTGATGCACTTTAATGGATAAATGATCAATTATCAACTAAATAAATACCATAGTCAGGAAGATGGCCTTTTTCATGGAAAATTCAGGTGCAAAAGGGGGTTGGACATGCATTGCGCCGGGTAATGCCAGTGCATTCCGGCACAAAAGCAGGCAAGGGAGAAAAATCTGGCGTAGTATGGCGCAAGACAAAAATTGGCACAATTTGGTGCAAGAAAAAACTTACAATGAGACAATATTTTTTCTGACAAAAAATTAGCATATTGATATATAATTTTTTTTGTAATTAGCACTTTTTATTTGCCAGTGTATTGATGGCTTTTTAATTAATTTATGTTAACATTGCATTTTCTGCTTGTGAATTAGATGATTAAGGAAGTTCAATATCTAAGAAAGAATTATATTAGAAGGAAATTATTTTTGAGTAAATTTGCAATTATATTATCCCTATTGAAATGCATTATTTTATTGTTCTAGATAACCTGTGTAATTATACAACTGGGTTTCTTTTTTAGAGATGATGTTGAGAAGATTCTGGACAAGGTGAACTGCAGCATCTTGAATGAATGTCGCTCAGATCAAGTCACTGCTTACCTGCTCAGGTAAGTCTGGTTTTTGGTTTAAATTTACTTTAAACTTTTTACTTGAATCTTCATTTTATTGCCTGCCTCAATCTGTCTTCCACAGTGAGAGCAGCCTGTTCATCTTTGAGGACAGAATGATTGTGAAGACCTGCGGCCAGACCAACCTGCTGAATGCTATTGAGGATTTCATTGGACTGGGAAAGAGTGTTGGGTTCGATTCTGTGGCTGTGAGTTGCCTGATTGCTCCACCTGTTTGTCATGTCCATATCTATCAATCTATCTATCTATCTATCTATCTATCTATCTATCTATCTATCTATCTATCTATCTATCTATCTATCTATCTATCTATCTATCTATCTATCTATCTATCTATCTATCTATCTATCTATCTATCTATCTATCTATCTATCTATCTATCTATCTATCTATCTATCTATCTATCTATCTATCTATCTATCTATCTATCTATCTATCTATCTATCTATCTATCTATCTATCTATCTATCTATCTATCTATCTATCTATCTATCTATCTATCTATCTATCTATCTATCTATCTATCTATCTATCTATCTATCTATCTATCTATCTATCTATCTATCTATCTATCTATCTATCTATCTATCTATCTATCTATCTATCTATCTATCTATCTATCTATCTATCTATCTATCTATCTATCTATCTATCTATCTATCTATCTATCTATCTATCTATCTATCTATCTATCTATCTATCTATCTATCTATCTATCTATCTATCTATCTATCTATCTATCTATCTATCTATCTATCTATCTATCTATCTATCTATCTATCTATCTATCTATCTATCTATCTATCTATCTATCTATCTATCTATCTATCTATCTATCTATCTATCTATCTATCTATCTATCTATCTATCTATCTATCTATCTATCTATCTATCTATCTATCTATCTATCTATCTATCTATCTATCTATCTATCTATCTATCTATCTATCTATCTATCTATCTATCTATCTATCTATCTATCTATCTATCTATCTATCTATCTATCTATCTATCTATCTATCTATCTATATCTATTTCCCCCGCCACAGGAGGTGTTCTATTCGAGGCCGAAGTTTCTGAATCCGGACGAGCAGCCGTTCAGGCACCAGAAGTTCAAGCGCGAGACGGAGACTCTGCTGAACTATTTCGACAAGGGCCTGGCTAGGGTGCTGGGCAGCACTAACTCGGACTGCTACCATCTGTTCTGCTTCTCCCGCAACAGGAGCCCTCGCCGGTCCAACTGCACTGTTGAGGTGAGCCCTGAGGCCCTCTGAGTACCTCTGCTCTGACAGCTCCCGATCTCCAGATTAATCAGCTTTTCTTCCCCTTTACCTTTCCCCCATTCCCGCCTGCAGGTGATCATGAACTCGCTGGACAATGACAAGCGGATGCTGTTCTTCAAGGAAGGCGACAGGACCGCCTCGGACGTCACCAAGGTGAGCAATGAGCATGCGCCAGTTATTAACTGAGCTCTGGATTGGCTCAGGCTGTTGCTGCACTTGTCAAATCTGATGCTCTCCCTCCCGCAGTCTGCCGGCATCGCTGATCTGTTTGCCAACTCCAGCGTGATGATTGATGACTACCTGTTCGAGCCCTGCGGCTACTCTGTGAATGGCATTATCGACCAGGTTAGTAGCTTAGTGGCGCTTCTGCCGTGTCTGTGTTGTATCTCAAATATTAATTGGTTATTGATCATTAATGCAAGTTGTTTTTTAATCTAATTTTGGCATGCGCATCACCAAGCACACTGTATCTGTGTATGATTTTCACACGGTGACTCACGCAATGGGGAGTTGTTCATCAATCGGTATAATAGATAAGACTCGAAAGTAAAGACCCGATACATTGTGATGATCATCATTGGCATGTTCATCCAATTTATTCTTGCTAGAGTGCGGATCTGCAGCGGTCTATCAGGCCGGCAGTAATATAATAATTATATTTATTTATTACACCTGCCCCAGTTGGATCAGATGTGCAACCGACAGCTCGGCCGCAGCTATTGCGTGACGGCTCGAACCACTGGACTACAACTCGCACCGGCAGATACTCACACTCGCTCTCACTACCTGCACACTACTCAGTGTGCACGTTTTTTTCATTTTAATTTTCGCATGGTTCAAGCAGCTCGCGGGCATTTCTTCTGAGCTTCAGCCCCTCCACTCACCTGGGGGCTACAGCTAATAAACCAGTGTAGCAGTGTTAATATTTCTGTAAATTTTCTGCTCACAATTTGGGTGCTCAGGGTGCGAGCAGGGCTGAGGACGCAGGCCTGAGAGCAGTAAAAGCAAGCCAGCTGCAGTGCGGACCAAATTGCCAGCAGCTTGTCTGTTTACTGTGCTTGCTGCGCACTTTAATGTACCAAACAGTGTCATCTTTTTGTCATCTGTTTCATTGGCCCTCACCTTTTATGTTTTTTATGACCAGCCTTGGCCTCGCAATTCGAGTAAGACGTAACTGGCTGGCTGATGAATTGCCCAAGCCTTCCTATTAGAGATGCGCGACTTCTACTCAAGGACCGCAGCTTAATTGAAGATCATTTGAGGCCAGTATGTTTGACTATTTGCCTGCCACTGTTTGAGTGCCACTGTTTGCCTGCCACTATTTGCCTGCCACTATTTGACTGCCACTGTTTGCCTGCCACTGTTTGCCTGCCACTATTTGCCTGCCACTGTTTGCCTGCCACTGTTTGCCTGCCACTGTTTGCCTGCCACTATTTGCCTGCCACTATTTGACTGCCACTGTTTGCCTGCCACTATTTGCCTGCCACTATTTGACTGCCACTGTTTGCCTGCCACTATTTGCCTGCCACTGTTTGCCTGCCACTATTTGCCTGCCACTATTTGCCTGCCACTATTTGACTGCCACTGTTTGAGTGCCACTATTTGCCTGCCACTATTTGACTGCCACTTATTTGACTGCCACTGTTTGAGTGCCACTATTTGACTGCCACTGTTTGAGTGCCACCATTTGACTGCCACTTTTTAATTGCCACTATTTGATTGCCACTATTTGATTGCCACTATTTGAGTGCCACTTTGGGCGTCTTTTTTGAGCGCCACTATTTGAGCGCCACTATTTGACAGTTGAGCAGTTGACCGCCAGCCATTTGATTGCCGGCAACTTAAGTTCGCGCTAGGGCTAGGGCTAGGGTCGGCAGTCATGGCTGAGCATCAATGAAACACAGATCACACCGACTTTGCATGCACATGAATAGTTAGTTACACAGTTTGCTAAATGGTTTAAAGAGAAATCGCGTAAACAAACAAATGTTGGAATAATTTGAAGCGGCCCTCGCTTCCTCCCTGGACTTTGCCTTTCGCTAACCAGCCAGGTCAATTTGGCGCAGTTGTGTAATTCAGGCCAATTATCGGGCAACTGCGGTCACCGCGTCTGCGACCTTTGCTCGGCATATAACAAGAGGCGGCTCATTTCGTGAAGCTGTGACGTCATTCGGTGTAATCTGTGCGGGCATTTGCTGCAGAGACTCGGCTGTGCTTCACCGAGTGCGCCACAGCAATTTTGATAAAACCTGAATGTCTGCCGCGGGAAGACGTGGATTTTAAATCTCGATACTCCGCCAGATAAAACAGATTATTCTGGCTTGTCAGAGAATTTTACCGCTTGTGGAAATTTCCATGACAATGGGCGCCTGGGCACCTGCAACTATGGGAGGCTGCCAGTGCCGCTAAAGTTCACAGAAACTACAGGGGCCCTGTCACAATTGTAGCAGACCAGACCCGATTCACAAAATAGTTTTGCCAATGGTTGGTCATCATTGGTCTTCAAATTGGTCATCGCCAACCAGAGATTGCCAGTCATTGCCAGCTACAAGCAAATGCTTTGCATTTCAGAAGCGCTACTTCACTGTCCACGTGACCCCGGAGAAGTGCGCTTCCTACGCCAGCTTCGAGACTGACCACTGCGAGAACGCGGCCGAACTGGTCGGCAAGGTGGTGGCCATCTTTCGGCCGAGTCGCTTCATCGTTACCGTCATTAGCGACGAGGTGAGGATGGCGGCCTGGGGAAGCCGGGCTGACGGGATCTGTACAGTTTTGTTTAAGACCATGGACACCGAGTCATTCAGGCTGACATTAAGACAGATACTGAGGCATTGATACAAACACAATCACATTAAAAACTCAGACGCTGAGACACAGACATTGAAAACTGAGACAGGCATTGAAAACTGAGACAGACATTGAAAACTGAGACAGACATTGAAAACTGAGACAGACATTGAAAACTGAGACAGACATTGAAAACTGAGACAGACATTGAAAACTGAGACAGACATTAAAAAAATAAGAAACAAAGACAAAAAACTGACACACAAGGCACTAAGCCATTAAAAACTGAGACACTAAGCCATTAAAAACTAAGACGCTAAGACATTAAAAACTGAGACACTAAGCCATTAAAAACTAAGACGCTAAGACATTAAAAACTGAGACACTAAGACACTAAGCCATTAAAAACTAAGACGCTAAGACATTAAAAACTGAGACACTAAGACACTAAGCCATTAAAAACTGAGACACTAAGCCATTAAAAACTAAGACGCTAAGACATTAAAAACTAAGACGCCAAGACATTAAAAACTGAGACACTAAGACACTAAGGCATTAAAAACTGAGACACTAAGACACTAAGACATTAAAAACTGAGACACTAAGACATTAAAAACTAAGACACTAAGACATTAAAAACTGAGACGCTGAGACATTAAGACATAAAAAAAACTGAGACACTAAGACAAAAACGGAGACACTAAGACAAAAACTGAGATACTGAGACAGTCATACTTAGTCTGACGCCATAAAAGTCCAACCAAGGCTCCTGTGCCCCCCGCACTGCAGAGCAGCCACGCGGACGTGCACGGCCAGCTGCGCAGCGCCGACCTCGTGGCCGGCTACGAGCGCTCCGAGTTCCAGTTCGCCATGTTCTGCCACCAGACCGCCACCTTTGCCCGCTTCGAGAGCCGCCGGCTTGCCGGACCTCCGCCAGACGATGGCGCCGCCTTCGCCGCTGCTGCCGCCTTGGAGACCGACGCCAGCGCTGGCGACCCGCGCGAGCCGGATCCTCGCGACGTCTGGTGCCAGGGCGAGGGCCCGTACTTTTAGGGACTCGGGGGTGGAGCGGCTGGGATTCTAATACCCTCCGCCCCACCCCTATGCGTATCGCGCCGGGCGGCCGCCACCAAGCCGCCCAGTTGTCGCCGCTGCTGCATCCGCTGCGGCCAGCCTCCCCGCCGTCAGCTCGTGTCCGCCGCCGCCTCCCCCGCCCCCGGCCCGACCGCAGCCGCCAGCCCAGTGTTTCTGTGGGTGTCGACCCGCACCAGACGGAAGCACTGGGCAAGGGCGGTCTGGCACACCAAATGCTGTTGCTAATCTGCTTTATAGTTGCCCAGCCTGTAGCTTCTTAGACTCTGTCGTATTTTATAGTTTTATCAAAATATTTATAACTCATTTTCACTAGCCTAATTTTTTCTCACGCTGTCGAGTTTTGTTCTCTCGTATTTGTTGTCGTCTGCGCAGCGGCACGATTTTCAGTGGTTATCCAGTTGCTATGCGAGGCTTCCGCACGCTATTTCGATGGCAACATGGACCTGCAGTTTTTTGTTTGTTTGACCACTAGCACCTGTGCACCTTTTTAATACCTGCCTCTTCTCAGGCGCTTTTTCATTTTTTGATAGTTTAGTTTTTTTCTGTTTTGAGCGTCTTTCTGTTGGTTGTTTTTTTTGACGGAGTTGCCATCGAAATTGTTCTGCTTTGTTTTTGGTTCGCTTGCGAGTTCGAGTTTTTGATCGATGAGATGCCCTTGCCAGTTGGATTGCTTATCACCTTTTGTAGAAATGCTTTCTTTTTTGTATCGCATCAGTTGTTTCTGGTACAATCGGAACCCACAGTCTGGTACAATCGGAACCCACAGTCTGGTACAATCGGAACCCACAGTCTGGTACGGGCGGAACCCACAGTCTGGTACAATCGGAACCCACAGTCTGGTACAATCGGAACCCACAGTCTGGTACAAGCGGAACCCACAATCTGGTACAGACGGAATTCCCACAGTCTGGTACAATCGGAACCCACAGTCTGGTACAGGCGGAACCCACAGTCTGGTACAACCGGAACCCACAGTCTGGTACAACCGGAACCCACAGTCTGGTACAACCGGAACCCACAATCTGGTACAGGTGGAACCCACAGTCTGGTACAGGTGGAACCCACAGTCTGGTACAGGCGGAACCCACAGTCTGGTACAGGCGGAACCCACAGTCTGGTACAGGTGGAACCCACAGTCTGGTACAGGTGGAACCCACAGTCTGGTACAGGTGGAACCCACAGTCTGGTACAATCGGAACCCAGTCTGATACAGACGGAACCGTCAGTCTGGTACAGGTGGAACCCACAGTCTGGTACAGGCGGAACCCACAGTCTGGTACAATCGGAACCCACAGTCTGGTACAATCGGAACCCACAGTCTGGTACAGGCGGAACCCACAATCTGGTACAGGCGGAACCCACAATCTGGTACAGACGCAATTCCCACAGTCTGGTACAAGCGAAACCCACAGTCTGGTACAAGCGAAACCCACAGTCTGGTACAGGCGGAACCTACAGTCTGGTACAGGCGGAACCCACAGTCTGGTACAAGCGAAACCCACAGTCTGGTACAGGCGGAACCTACAGTCTGGTACAGGCGGAACCCACAGTCTGGTACAGGCGGAACCTACAGTCTGGTACAGGCGGAACCCACAGTCTGGTACAGGCGGAACCCACAGTCTGGTACAGGCGGAACCTACAGTCTGGTACAGGCGGAACCCACAGTCTGGTACAGGCGGAACCTACAGTCTGGTACAGGCGGAACCCACAGTCTGGTACAGGCGGAACCTACAGTCTGGTACAGGCGGAACCCACAGTCTGGTACAGGCGGAACCCACAGTCTGGTACAGGCGGAACCCTTATCTTTTCGAAATAAGTCTGGTTCTATCCTGTACAGATGGGAAATGAATCCAAGGCAAACAGAGTTCCCTGCGTGATACAAAAAAGAAAGCAGGCGTTTAAACAGCGTATCCCATTTTTTATCATATTTTCTGAAGCAGTCAGATAGAAAATATTTTTCTCTTTAATTGCCACATTGGAGCTGAGAAGCCGTGGAATTTGATTCGTGCCACTGTCGGGAACTGTTCGGATGTGCCAGAAGTTTCTGAAGATCTGCATCTTTGATAATAGCGAACTTGGCACAGTTCCAGGGCTTCTCGCTCGCGAAGAATTCGAGTAGCAAATGATCTATTCCTTAAATTAATTATTTAACCGAAAACACTCGATTTAACAACTAGCGAGTTTTCGTTGATTTTGCACAAGCCGCGAGTCCCTGGGCACCCCGGGGGCTTCTGTTGGGCTCTGCTGCTTCCTCTCTGCCGTGTTCACTTTCCCCCCGCGATTAACTAGAATTTTCGCATCGCTTTAGTCTGTTTTATCGGCAACGAATATATCAATATTAAACTGCCTTGCCCTCCCGCGGCCGGCGAAAGGCACGAGTTGATGAGGCGGCGGTTGCAGTTCCAGATAATTCATTACCGCTTCGAGTTCTTTGTTCATTTATTAATCAGCTTTGCTTACAAAAGAGAAGTAGGTGTTGGTTAGTCATTCTAAAGCCCTTCCTACCAATTTTAATCGGAATCGGCACTCGAATTCCGCCTTTATCCAGCTTTGAAAGTGAGCATTCTCCTGGCCAATTTATAAACCCAAAATCGCCCCCAGATAAACCCAGAATCGCCCCAGCTAAACCCAGAATCGCCCCAATCTAAGCCCAGAATCGCCCCCAGCCAAACCCAGAATCTGCCCCAGCTAAGTCCAGAATCGCCCCCCGCTAAGCCCAGAATCGCCCCAGCTAAGCCCAGAATCGCCCCTGCTAAGTCCAGAATCGCCCCAGCTAAGCCCAGAATCACCCCAGCTACGTCCAGAATCGCCCCAGCTAAGCCCAGAATCGCCCCAGCTAAGTCCAGAATCGCCCCCCGCTAAGCCCAGAATCGCCCCAGCTAAGCCCAGAATCGCCCCAGCTAAGTCCAGAATCGCCCCAGCTAAGCCCAGAATCGCCCCAGCTAAGTCCAGAATCGCCCCAGCTAAGCCCAGAATCGCCCCAGCTAAGTCCAGAATCGCCCCCCGCTAAGCCCAGAATCGCCCCAGCTAAGTCCAGAATCGCCCCAGCTAAGTCCAGAATCGCCCCAGCTAAGCCCAGAATCGCCCCAGCTAAGTCCAGAATCGCCCCAGCTAAGCCCAGAATCGCCCCAGCTAAGTCCAGAATCGCCCCAGCTAAGCCCAGAATCGCCCCAGCTAAGTCCAGAATCGCCCCCCGCTAACCCCAGAATCGCCCCAGCTAAGCCCAGAATCGCCCCAGCTAAGTCCAGAATCGCCCCCCGCTAAGCCCAGAATCGCCCCCAGCCAAACCCGAAACCGCCCCCGCAGCCATGTCTGCCTGCGCCCGCTGGCTGGGCACTGTCCTGATCGCAGCGGTCGCCCTTTCGCTGGGGCTGCTGCTCAACGTGCCGGAGCCGCCCGAGCGGCCATCGGCCAACCTCGCCAACTTGTCGCCGGCGCTGCAGCAGTGGCACGCGGGCGGCCGCATCCTGGAGGTGCTTCCGGGCTACCGGGTGTTCACCCTGACCGCCGACCGGCCCAACTGGTCCGGCGACCCCAACGGCGCCGAGGCCAGGCAGCTGTGCCTCATCCACGGCTTTCCTTCGTCCAGCTTCGACTATCGCAAAGCGCTGCCCCGGCTGCTGGCCGGCTTCCACCGGGTGGTGATGTTCGACCACGTTGGCTTCGGCTTCTCCGGCCAGCTGCCGGCAAACTACTCCTACTCCATCCAGGACCACGCCGATGTCACGCTGGCCGTGTGGAAGGCGCTCGGTGTGCGGCGGTGAGGCTTGCGCACTTGAATCAGGGGCGTCATGCCAATGCTTTTCAATAAATCAATGATTTTGCTTCAGGCCGACAAAATACAGCACTCGCGGCACCAAAATGCGGGCCTGCGGTTCTAAAATGAGTGCCTGCGGCGCTAAAATGAGTGCCTGCGGCGCCAAAATGAGTGCCTGCGGCGCCAAAATGAGTGCCTGCGGCGCTAAAATGAGTGCCTGCGGCGCCAAAATGAGTGCCTGCGGCGCCAAAATGAGTGCCTGCGGCGCTAAAATGAGTGCCTGCGGCGCTAAAATGAGTGCCTGCGGCGCCAAAATGAGTGCCTGCGGCGCCAAAATGAGTGCCTGCGGCGCTAAAATGAGTGCCTGCGGCGCCAAAATGAGTGCCTGCGGCGCCAAAATGAGTGCCTGCGGCGCTAAAATGAGTGCCTGCGACGCTAAAATGAGTGCCTGCGGCGCTAAATTGAGTGCCTGCGCAAAACACTGATTCTGAAAATAATGTACGTGTACGTGTAGAGTTGTTGGCTTTGTCCCCCCACCATAAAATCTATGGCGACGCCCCTGACTAGATCATCATCTTGTACATGCACAGTGTACATGCCTAACCATGAGTCAGGGGCTGCTGTACACCCTCTGTGAGCGCGGGTAGAAATGCTGCCTTGCACCGGGGCGCTCACGAGCCTTGTCTCGAATGTTGATTTCATACAGCATTCCACCGACACCAACTCTGACGTCGCACGCAGGTGCCACGCGGTCGCGCACGACATGGGCGACTCCGTGCTGGCGGAGCTGCTGACGCGGCACTCGCGCGGCCTCTTGCCCGACCGGTTCCAGCACGGCTTCTTTCAGTCGGTGACGTTCACCAACGGCGGCATGATCATCGGCCTGGCCAGTCTGCGCCTCAGCCAGCGCATCCTCCGCCTGCCGCTGCTCGGCCCGGCGCTGGCCTGGCTCAGCGCCAGCGGCCTGCAGCCCCCCGGCTTCGTCAATCAGCAGCTCCGCTCCATCTGGGGCCCCGGCGCCGACGAGGCCCAGCGAAACGCCGACATCACCGACCTGCTGGACCTGAACCGGGAGTTCGGCGCCGCCTGGAACCTGCACCGGAGTATCCGGTACCTGGACGACCGCTTCCTGTTCGAGCAGCGCTGGCTAGACTCGCTCGGCTCTCTGCGCCTGCCCTGCCGCCTGCTCTGGGGCGACTCTGACGCGGTCAGCCCGCAGGCGATTCCCCGGACCCTGCACTCGCGCTACCTGCCGCAGTGCCGGCTGCACTTCCTGACTGGCGTGGGCCACTTCCTCATGATGGAGGCGCCCATTAGCTGGGCCGATTTTCTTATCAGCGTTGCCAAGGAGACTGAGGAGGGCGGAGGAGGGGCGAAGGTTTAAACTGCCCGAGCTGGGGCTGCGGAGCTTCTGAGCGAAAGCTGATGCAGTTGCTGGCCGGTTTGAACGTTTATAATCTGCTCGGCCGAATTCCCTTTCTAACCGAGTCGGTGTGGGGGATTATCGAGTCAGTCTGGGGATTATCGAGTCAGTCTGGGGATTATCGAGTCAGTCTGGGGATTATCGAGTCAGTCTGGGGATTATCGAGTCAGTCTGGGGATTATCGAGTCAGTCTGGGGATTATCGAGTCAGTCTGGGGATTATCGAGTCAGTCTGGGGATTATCGAGTCAGTCTGGGGATTATCGAGTCAGTCTGGGGATTATCGAGTCAGTCTGGGGATTATCGAGTCAGTCTGGGGGATTATCGAGTCAGTGTGCGGATTGTTCTCTCCTGAGCGACTCATTGTGAGATTAACGACAAATGAGCAACTTTCTGATTGAGCTTACAGCAAAAATCGGAACTGAAGTTATTCGCCAGCAAATCTATCAGACATTCTGTAGCATCCAATTATTTATTTGACTCCGTGAATAATTTTTCCGAATGTTAACCATGTCAATGAATTACAGTTTTTACTTTCTCCAATCGCAATCCGCCTGATTTGTTGCCACCTATTAATTTGCCGAGTTGATTAGCTTAATAAAAATATGCACTTGCTTTGTACCTTGATTTAGTTAATTATGTTAAACACCTGTGCACACGGTTCAGCGGCACTGGCCTTCAACTGTCTGCTTTCACTTACAGAGCTGCTCACAGGCACGAGGCCTGGTACCAGCGCATGGAACTTTCCATTTTGGCATGCGCCGGCTTGCGTTTGCGGTGCATGTGTGCACTTTTAACTGGCCTAGTGTGCCTATCTGCGCTTCATGCGGTATGCCCGCCAGCCCCCTGTCTGGCACTGCAGTAACTGCTAACTGCAACTGTTAACTGTTCGCCTTAGCTATTTGGCTTGGGCGGGGTAATGCATTTTTACTAGGTTTAGTTGACCAAGCCTATAAAGATTGCCGTGTACTTTCCATTTGGGGGGAGGCTCCGGTTTCCCCCCCCCCCTCCCGGAGTGTTTTGTGTACTTCGTTAGCAAGTGCAACTAATGCCTATGTTAATCCTTTAGCCACACTGACTGATCTACCATACCACTCAAAAAGGCTATATTGGCTATGGCCATACCATTCCCCTGCTCTCGCCCTGACTCCCCTGCTATCACCCTGACTCCCCTGCTATCACCCTGACTCCCCTGCTCTCACCCTGACTCCCCTGCTCTCACCCTGACTCCCCTGCTCTCACCCTGACTCCCCTGCTATCACCCTGACTCCCCTGCTATCACCCTGACTCCCCTGCTCTCACCCTGACTCCCCTGCTCTCACCCTGACTCCCCTGCTATCACCCTGACTCCCCTGCTCTCACCCTGACTCCCCTGCTATCACCCTGACTCCCCTGCTATCACCCTGACTCCCCTGCTCTCACCCTGACTCCCCTGCTATCACCCTGACTCCCCTGCTCTCACCCTGACTCCCCTGCTCTCACCCTGACTCCCCTGCTATCACCCTGACTCCCCTGCTATCACCCTGACTCCCCTGCTCTCACCCTGACTCCTGCTATCACCCTGACTCCCCTGCTATCACCCTGACTCCCCTGCTATCACCCTGACTCCCCTGCTCTCGCCCTGACCCCTGCTATCACCCTGACTCCCCTGCTATCACCCTGACCCCTGCTTTCACCCTGACTCCCCTATCACCCTGACTCCCCTGCTATCACCCTGACTCCCCTGTCACCCTGACTCCCCTGCTCTCGCCCTGACTCCCTGCTATCACCCTGACTCCCCTGCTATCGCCCTGACTCCTGCTATCACCCTGACTCCCCTGCTCTCACCCTGACCCCTGCTTTCACCCTGACTCCCCTATCACCCTGACTCCCCTGCTATCACCCTGACTCCCCTGTCACCCTGACTCCCCTGCTCTCGCCCTGACTCCCTGCTATCACCCTGACTCCCCTGCTATCGCCCTGACTCCTGCTATCACCCTGACTCCCCTGCTCTCACCCTGACTCCCCTGCTCTCGCCCTGACCCCTGCTATCACCCTGACTCCCCTGCTCTCACCCTGACTCCCCTGCTATCACCCTGGCTCCCCTGCTCTCACCCTGACTCCTGCTATCACCCTGACTCCCCTGCTATCACCCTGACTCCCCTGCTATCACCCTGACTCCCCTGCTATCACCCTGACTCCCCTGCTCTCGCCCTGACTCCCCTGCTATCACCCTGACTCCCCTGCTATCACCCTGACCCCTGCTTTCACCCTGACTCCCCTATCACCCTGACTCCCCTGCTATCACCCTGACTCCCCTGTCACCCTGACTCCCCTGCTCTCGCCCTGACTCCCCTGCTATCGCCCTGACTCCTGCTATCACCCTGACTCCCCTGCTATCACCCTGACTCCCCTGCTATCACCCTGACTCCCCTGCTCTCGCCCTGACCCCTGCTATCACCCTGACTCCCCTGCTATCACCCTGACCCCTGCTTTCACCCTGACTCCCCTATCACCCTGACTCCCCTGCTATCACCCTGACTCCCCTGTCACCCTGACTCCCCTGCTCTCGCCCTGACTCCCTGCTATCACCCTGACTCCCCTGCTATCGCCCTGACTCCTGCTATCACCCTGACTCCTGCATGCTATCACCCTGACTCCTGCATGCTATCACCCTGACTCCCCTGCTCTCGCCCTGACTCCTGCTATCACCCTGACTCCCTGCTATCACCCTGACTCCTGCATGCTATCACCCTGACTCCCCTGCTATCACCCTGACTCCTGCTATCACCCTGACTCCCCTGCTCTCGCCCTGACTCCCTGCTATCACCCTGACTCCTGCTATCACCCTGACTCCCTGCTATCACCCTGACTCCTGCATGCTATCACCCTGACTCCCCTGCTATCACCCTGACTCCTGCTATCACCCTGACTCCCCTGCTATCACCCTGACCCCTGCTATCACCCTGACTCCCCTGCTCTCGCCCTGACTCCCTGCTATCGCCCTGACTCCCTGCTATCACCCTGACTCCTGCTATCACCCTGACTCCCTGCTATCACCCTGACTCCTGCATGCTATCACCCTGACTCCCCTGCTATCACCCTGACTCCTGCTATCACCCTGACTCCCCTGCTATCACCCTGACCCCTGCTATCACCCTGACTCCCCTGCTCTCACCCTGACTCCCCTGCTCTCACCCTGACTCCCCTGCTCTCACCCTGACTCCCCTGCTATCACCCTGACTCCCCTGCTATCACCCTGACTCCCCTGCTCTCACCCTGACTCCCCTGCTCTCACCCTGACTCCCCTGCTATCACCCTGACTCCCCTGCTCTCACCCTGACTCCCCTGCTATCACCCTGACTCCCCTGCTATCACCCTGACTCCCCTGCTCTCACCCTGACTCCCCTGCTATCACCCTGACTCCCCTGCTCTCACCCTGACTCCCCTGCTATCACCCTGACTCCCCTGCTCTCACCCTGACTCCCCTGCTCTCACCCTGACTCCCCTGCTATCACCCTGACTCCCCTGCTATCACCCTGACTCCCCTGCTCTCACCCTGACTCCTGCTATCACCCTGACTCCCCTGCTATCACCCTGACTCCCCTGCTATCACCCTGACTCCCCTGCTCTCGCCCTGACCCCTGCTATCACCCTGACTCCCCTGCTATCACCCTGACCCCTGCTTTCACCCTGACTCCCCTATCACCCTGACTCCCCTGCTATCACCCTGACTCCCCTGTCACCCTGACTCCCCTGCTCTCGCCCTGACTCCCCTGTCACCCTGACTCCCCTGCTCTCGCCCTGACTCCCTGCTATCACCCTGACTCCCCTGCTATCGCCCTGACTCCTGCTATCACCCTGACTCCCCTGCTCTCACCCTGACTCCCCTGCTCTCGCCCTGACCCCTGCTATCACCCTGACTCCCCTGCTCTCACCCTGACTCCCCTGCTATCACCCTGGCTCCCCTGCTCTCACCCTGACTCCTGCTATCACCCTGACTCCCCTGCTATCACCCTGACTCCCCTGCTCTCGCCCTGACTCCCCTGCTATCACCCTGACTCCCCTGCTATCACCCTGACCCCTGCTTTCACCCTGACTCCCCTATCACCCTGACTCCCCTGCTATCACCCTGACTCCCCTGTCACCCTGACTCCCCTGCTCTCGCCCTGACTCCCCTGCTATCGCCCTGACTCCTGCTATCACCCTGACTCCCCTGCTATCACCCTGACTCCCCTGCTATCACCCTGACTCCCCTGCTCTCGCCCTGACCCCTGCTATCACCCTGACTCCCCTGCTATCACCCTGACCCCTGCTTTCACCCTGACTCCCCTATCACCCTGACTCCCCTGCTATCACCCTGACTCCCCTGTCACCCTGACTCCCCTGCTCTCGCCCTGACTCCCTGCTATCACCCTGACTCCCCTGCTATCGCCCTGACTCCTGCTATCACCCTGACTCCTGCATGCTATCACCCTGACTCCTGCATGCTATCACCCTGACTCCCCTGCTCTCGCCCTGACTCCTGCTATCACCCTGACTCCCTGCTATCACCCTGACTCCTGCATGCTATCACCCTGACTCCCCTGCTATCACCCTGACTCCTGCTATCACCCTGACTCCCCTGCTCTCGCCCTGACTCCCTGCTATCACCCTGACTCCTGCTATCACCCTGACTCCCTGCTATCACCCTGACTCCTGCATGCTATCACCCTGACTCCCCTGCTATCACCCTGACTCCTGCTATCACCCTGACTCCCCTGCTATCACCCTGACCCCTGCTATCACCCTGACTCCCCTGCTCTCGCCCTGACTCCCTGCTATCGCCCGAACTTTCCTGCTCTCGCCTCGCCCTGACTCCCTCTGTACTTCTTTACTAATCATAAAAAACGTCGTGTTTTCAATCTTCATTCCATCCTCTGCGTCTCGCTTGAGCATCGACACAAAAATTATGCAAACATGTGCGTATATCTCATTTCGTAAATCACCTGATGCGTATACCAAGTCACATCGTACTTTCACATTCACACCCGATTCGATCGGTTTCCTGTGTCATGTTTTCGTTAGATGACAGCTTCCTAACAACCGAGAGCTTCTTTAATTTGAATGCCCCACTCAAGTTGCGATGACAAACCGATTTGCAAGGTTCAAGGAGATCAAGTTCTTCCAGCTTAGAGGATTCTGGGGGGCCTCTCCAGTCCATTGATTATCATGCATCTTTTAGTATTTGTTTAGTCACAAGGGCTGGTGACGTCAATGGAAGCTGTTGGAGTACTGGGGAGCTGGTGGAGTGACTGGCAGGCTGTTGGGAGTTAGTGAGGAGCTGGTAGAGGGACTATAGGAAGCTGTTGAGTACTGGGGAGTGACTATAGGAAACTGTTGAGTACTGGGGAGCTGGTGGAGTGACTATAGGAAGCTGTTGAGTACTGGGGAGCTGGTGGAGTGACTATAGGAAGCTGTTGAGTACTGGGGAGCTGTTGGAGTGACTGACAGGCTGTTGGAGTACTAGCTGGAGTGAAGTGAAGTGGTGGAGTGAATGGGAGCTGCGGATTCTACAACTTGCATTGTGATGATCAGTGCTTGTGCCCTCTAACCGAAACGCCACTATTCGCGTACCATACCTCTGCCGAAGGTATTGTAATATCCGTCTCAGCAAGACAAGACCGCCTGTTCAAGTACAGTAGATATGGAAATCACCACCTTATCAGCTATGACAGACTGTACTTTTTAAATGAATGTTTCAACAGGACAGCCGAGTTAAACCACCCAAGCACTCGCCTGATCTTTGCAAAGGCTTGTTTTTACAAGAGCAGAACTGGTCCGTACTGGCTCAAAGCGCTTTAGCATAATTATACGCGAACTTGCTCGCACTGCGCTAAATTCGTACTCATGTTATTGAGTTTGTACAAAATATTTAAAATTTTGCGCGTTTTTCCGAACAAGTTCATGTACGCTTATTCGTTAGATTTATTAAAAAAAACTTTCAATTCTACTCGTATAGCAGTCCCTCATTTTTCGAGGTAATTAATAAGGCAAAAACTCGAACGCCCCATTGTGCTACTGATAGTAGAGCAGTAGAAGAGAGCAAGAAAAACATTGAATAAATCATCACTGCATGATGGCTAGCTGTCAGTTTTAATAAAGTTGCTGAGAACGAGGAGCACACAAGGAACTGCCTACACGGATAAAGTGGCAGAAAAATTGGTTAATAAGCTGCTAAATTTAGATAATTGCTACGTAAGGCTTGGAAAACAAAAATTCCTACGGGCAAGTTGCACTACAAGCACACCGAAAAAAACAGTAAACATAAAACGAGTTACAACCAGCGCTGATTGCAAATGCACAACTGCTGCTAACTGCAACCCCGTAAACTCGCGCATCCTTTAAACTAAAGAGAGAAACACGACTCAAAATGACACCAGATTACCACTAGCTCGTAGTCCATGGACGAGTCAAATCGGGTTGAGTTATCAAATTGGCAGTCCATGGACCAGTCCAATGGGCTGGGCTTATCAAATTGGCAGTCCATGGACCAGTTCAATGGGTTGGGCTTATCAAATTGGCAGTCCATGGACCAGTTTAATAGGATGGGTTATCAAATTGGCAATCCATGGACCAGTCCAATAGGATTGTTATCAAATTGGGAGTCCATGGACCAGTTCAATGGGTTGGGCTTATCAAATTGGCAGTCCATGGACCAGTCCAATAGGCTGGGCTTATCAAATTGGCAGTCCATGGACCAGTTCAATAGGCTGGGCTTACAAATTGGCAGTCCTTGGACCAGTTCAATAGGCTGGGCTTATCAAATTGGCAGTCCATGGACCATAGGCTGGGCCTATGGGATCTCAGCCTGCCAGGACGGCCCCGGAAGCCATCCGGACGCAGGCCGCGGTCACCGATGCGGACGCCACCGCCCAAAAGCCGTCTGGCTGGCCGATCGCCGCTCTGATGGCCGTCGCCAGTCGAGCAGCGGCAGCGGCAACAGCGGAGCTCACCGACGGCCCGCCAGTTGGCTTCGGCGGCGGCGGTGGAATCTTAGAGATTCCCTGCGATTCGGCGAAGCGAGCCATGGTGGCCAGGTTCACCGGCTGAAGGTATTCAGCCTGCAGCTCCCGCCGCCACCAGCGGCCTCGCCGGCTGTCGGGGTCGCCCCGCCTGGTGAACCGGTAGATGTACAGCTGGCCACGGATGTACCGAGGTGGCGACGACCCGGCAAATGGATTTTCATCCAGCAGGGCGAGGACGCTGGGCTCGTTGCTTAGCAACCGGTGAACCAGGTGCAGCAGCCGGGGATTCTGCTGGTAGCTGCCGAGAGCGGCGAACCACATCTGCCAGTCTAGGCGGGGCTGGTGCGGCGCCGCCAGGCTGGGGGCTCGGCTGAGGTTGCCCGGCTTGTGCGGGAAGCCGAACTCAAGCCACGGCCCCTCCGCGCTGTGCGAGCCCTCCAGCACCAGCTGAATGTGGTGGAATGTGGGAGAATGTGGGAGATCTGATGGCGGCTGTGGGAGCTCTGATGGCGATTGTGGGAGCTCTGATGGCGACTGTGGGAGATCTGATGGCGGCTGTGGGAGCTCTGATGGCGACTGTGGGAGATCTGATGGCGACTGTGGGAGCTCTGATGGCGACTGTGGGAGATCTGATGGCGACTGTGGGAGCTCTGATGGCGACTGTGGAGATCTGATGGCGACTGTGGGAGATCTGATGGCGGCTGTGGGAGATCTGATGGCGACTGTGGGAGCTCTGATGGAGACAATGGGAGATCTGATGGCGGCTGTGGGAGATCTGATGGCGACTGTGGGAGCTCTGATGGAGACAATGGGAGATCTGATGGGGACTGCGGGAAATCTGGGAGGCAAGCAAAAAGCCGAGCTCACCGCCTGAAAAGTCCGTAGCTGTTGACAATCTCCAGGCCGCTGGTTCGGCCATAGACGCTGCGCACCGCATACGGCAGCTGAGCTTGCAGGGCCTCGTCGGTGGCCGCGTGGGGCACCAGGCTGGCTGTGAACACGAAGGCAACGAAAGCGGACAGCAGCATTGCCTGCAGCAGACCGAGCAGCCTGCCGAGAACGCCTCGGCAGTGCAGAGCAGCGCTGCGGGGAGGCCCATTTGCCCTGTCTTCATGAAGCTTGAGCAGAAACCCCACACTCCAACCCATACCCAGACAGGAACTCACCGGACAACAGCCGCCAGCACCTCGTAGACAAGCCAGGCCAGCCCCACATACACAGACAGCACCAGGCCGCTGCGGTTGAACTTCACCAGATCGTTCATGCTGAAGGCTGGTAGAATTTTGCAGCGGAGAATTTTCGAATATAAAAAACTAACTTGAAAGGTTCAAAGTCTTTTTATACACTGTGTAAGCGCTCACCAACTTTACTGTTGACGCGAAATCCAGGCCCCACAGACAGGCTGAACAGGCGCACGGTCAGATAGAAGAGCCCCACAAACAGAGTGGCTGAGATGCCCCACTCCAGCAGCTTCAGTCCTGCGTGGGATGCAGTTGCTGGGAAATGAGTTCCTGATGGGAATCAAGGCTGTGCGGTGAGAAAACCACAAACCAGTCACTCACCCGCGGCTCGCCTGGGCCCTTTTCTAGTCGAGAAATCGTCATCGTGAAGCAGCGACAGACAGAGACAGATGGTGAGCAAGTTGAAGAAATTATAGTTGCCGGACACTATGATGGAGCATTGCAGGAGCAGCTGGAAAATTGGTACAGTGATATACTAATAGTGTGTAAATATGTAATAGTGTCTAGGTCTGGGGTGGCGGCTCAGCAACTGAGGGTCTGGGTGGGGGGGGGGGGGCAGTGGCGGTGGCCCAGCAACCGAGAGTCTGGAAGGAGTGGCTGTGGCCCAGCAACTGAGGATCTGGGGGGAGTGGCGGTGGCCCAGCAACTGAGGATCTGGGGGGAGTGGCGGTGGCCCAGCAACTGAGGATCTGGGAGGAGTGGCGGTGGCCCAGCAACTGAGGATCTGGGGGGAGTGGCGGTGGCCCAGCAACTGAGGATCTGGGGGGAGTGGCGGTGGCCCAGCAACTGAGGATCTGGGGGGAGTGGCGGTGGCCCAGCAACTGAGGATCTGGGGGGAGTGGCGGTGGCCCAGCAACTGAGGATCTGGGAGGAGTGGCGGTGGCCCAGCAACTGAGGATCTGGGGGAGGGGTGGAGGTAGCCCAGCAACTGAGGATCTGGGGGGAGTGGCGGTAGCCCAGCAACTGAGGATCTGGGGGGAGTGAAGGTAGCCCAGCAACTGAGGATCTGGGGGGAGTGGCGGTAGCCCAGCAACTGAGGATCTGGGGAAGTGGAGGTAGCCCAGCAACTGAGGATCTGGGGGGAGTGGCGGTAGCCCAGCAACTGAGGATCTGGGGGGAGTGGAGGTAGCCCAGCAACTGAGGATCTGGGGGGAGTGGAGGTAGCCCAGCAACTGAGGATCTGGGGGGAGTGGCGGTAGCCCAGCAACTGAGGATCTGGGGGGGGGGAGTGGCAGTGGCCCATAACTGAGAATCTGGGAGGAGTGGCAGTGGCCCATAACTGAGGATCTGGGGGGAGTGGCAGTGGCCCACAACTGAGGATCTGGGGGAGTGGCAGTGGCCCATAACTGAGGATCTGGGGGAGGGGTGGCGGTAGCCCAGCAACTGAGGATCTAGCCCAGTTTATAACTATTATAGATACACCTAGCAAGTTAACCTCAGCCTCTCACCTGCGAGAAGAAGCAGAACTTCCTAACCGCCCGGACGGGCACAAAGAACAGAAACGGCACAGCAATTTCGATAACGAAGGTGGCCACAACGCACAGAGCCTGGAACCAGGGCGGCAGCTGGTGGGAGAACCAGGCCAACGGAGTCGGCAGGCACTGGCGGAGACGGGGAGATAATCATGGCCTGAGTTCGGGACACAGAGTTTTGCATCCTACGAGCATTTACTGTAAATTTACTCTAACCTCTAAAAACTACTTGCAGTAGGAACATGTGCAGATTATTTGTTATTCCTCGGTATACACAGTATACCCAGCACTGCTTTGGCATTGCCAATGTCTAAACTGCTTCAGCATTGCCTGTGTCTGAACTGCTTCAGCATTGCCTGTGTCTGAACTGCTTCAGCATTGCCTGTGTCTAAACTGCTTCAGCATTGCCTATGTCTGAACTGCTTCAGCATTGCCTGTGTCTAAACTGCTTCAGCATTGCCTATGTCTGAACTGCTTCAGCATTGCCTGTGTCTGAACTGCTTCAGCATTGCCTGTGTCTGAACTGCTTTGGCATTGCCTGTGTCTGAACTGCTTCAGCATTGCCTGTGTCTGAACTGCTTTGGCATTGCCTGTGTCTAAACTGCTTCAGCATTGCCTGTGTCTGAACTGCTTCAGCATTGCCTGTATCTAAACTGCTTCAGCATTGCCTGTGTCTAAACTGCTTCAGCATTCAGCCGACAGCCTGCAGCTCACCTGGGACTCGTAGTGCCAATCAAGCGCCGTGAGGCCCCACCAGGTGGGACAGCCGCTGGTGAGCTTGACCACACCCGAGGCCAGCATGAGGCGGAACAGCAGCCACTTGACGGCGAACATGCCCAGGCCGCTGCTGACCCGATCGGAGCCCTCGATGGGCAGGCGGAGGGACAGGCCGATGGCCAGGAAGCCGGCCTCCAGCAGCAGGATGTCCCACTGGAACCACATGAACGTCTGGCCGACGCTGAACAGTGACAGGTACAGCAGCCAGAGCAGGGCGTACACTGGCAGGCTGCCGAACCATGGCAGCGCGCAGGCGGCGAAGGCGAGCAGACAGCCCAGGCTCGCGACCAGTTCAGCCGCCTGAGCGTAGCTGAGGCCCAGCTGGGGGGCCAGGCGCAGCAGAGACGGCTGGCCGCTGAACAGCTGCTGGACCGAGTGAACTTCTGCGACAGGACAGTGGCGCATGTGGGATGTTTGACGGGGTTCCGGCTACAAAGACTGTGATTGGATATACTATTATACTGTTATATATATACTATTTCCAGAAGTAGCTATAATGACAATTAAACATGATAAGCCAATAGTTTATAACTATGAGAATAAAAAATATTCATTAAATACATACCATCATTTGAAATGCTGGCATAGATAGGTAAAATGCCATTGTCTCCATATAATCCTGAAGGGAAAAAGTAAAAAGAATACATAGAATATAAATTAAAATTCGTTTAATCATTCTTATAGGTAATATTTAATATAAAACCATTCATGTTACTATTTTCAAAATAAATTACAAATAAAAAATTCCATTAAAGTAATTAAATAAATCAAAATTGGTTAACCTTTTGTACTAAGCTAAATGATCCAGGTAAACTTATTAACTGTCCATTTTTATGTCTATCTGAATATCTATTATGAGTAGAAAGACCTACACATTGGTATAAATCTTGCTATATACATAGTATATATCTATAATAGTATACACTAGTGCATTAAGCCCCCATGGGGGCATTCGAATTCAAAATCCAAACATTGAAAGCATGAAAATTGTTTTTTTGAATATTTGACCATCTTCTTCTAAATCTATTTTTCATTGTTTGAAATTTTATATATACTCTAGCAACATTGAAAAGTTGCCACTATGGCGCCAGTGAGCAATTTCTCTTGGACTATTCTGAAATAAAATATACAAGAAAACTGATTGGGTAGCTTTAATCCATCCAACAAAACCCTCGCACACCACATCCCTCTCACTTCATTCCTCAACTCAAGCCTGCCACGGCATTGCAAGTTGCGTCACTTACAAAGATGGAGAAGCTTACCTACACTCTAAAAATTGGCAACCACAGACTTTTTGATGTTACTGGGTATAAGCACACTATGACACCCAGCCCCTGATGGTGGGCTTTCAAGTAAAAAACTCAAACATTGAAAGCATTAACAACTTTGTTTTTTGAATATTTGACCCACTAACAATTGGTAGAAATTTTATATACTGATTTGCCAAATGAATTTAAATCAACTGGGCCCATTAGCTACTGCCCACCATCTACAACTGCCCCACCCAGTGTTGTATTCATAAAATAAGACAAACAAAATCAGATCAGTTTAGGGGGTTGATAAACTTTAGTCCAGCTTTTTACCCCCCCCCAAGCACCCATTCTTTTATCAACAATAATAGAATTCAACCAACCAATCCCACAAATTGCAAGCCTGCCACACAAAGGGTCATAAAAATCCTTTTGCTTAATTGTGGTGAATGTACATCCTACACTGTACATTGGCAAAGGAGAGGCCTAAATGGTTGAACTGAGCAATTAAATTTAGAAATAGAGTGCCCATTGAAAACATTAGGAAATTAATTTTCAAATATTTGACCCACTTCCCATTTGAATTTTTCATCAAAAAAAGTTATGCATAATCCCCAAAAAATTTAGAATTTTAAAAAGCAAATTTGAAAAAAAAAATTGGTTAGATAGTTCTTGAAAAAATCAATGACAAACAGACAGACAGATAAACAGCATAAAATTAATACATCGATTTATTTACTATTTGACCTTATCAATAAATAGTTCAACATTTTAAGAAAATGAGCCTAATTCATAAAAATACAATTGTAACTATCATATATGGCATTGCTAAGTTTTATTGCTAAAGGTAATATAAAGTTTGTAGAAATGGACAAACATGGAAAATGTTTTAAATTCTGCTATGTTGTGTATATAAAAACTGTAACAAATTGTTTTTGTGCAAGTGTAATTAGTTAAGCTTATTTTATTTAATTTAGTTGGTTTAGTTAATAAAAACATTATCACCAGAAAGTAATTTTATCTTCTAGCAGACAAACTAATAACAGATATAAAGTGACTTAACCCCAATTTTAAATATAGTCAATTAACTTAAGGCTAAGTTAGAATTTTGGTTTGGGTCTATTTATAAAAATAATGCTTTATAATTACCTGGATTAAGGCTAATTTAAGAAAAATTGGAATTAAATTCAAATTTAAAAAATTCAAATTGAAAGGCTAAATTAAATCAAGCTAAAATAAGCTATAATTGAGGGGATAATTAGGGACTCCACCTTACAAGCTAAAGTTCCTAATTATCCCTTTGCTTGTTCTCTAGGTCCAATTTTTGTAAAAAAATTGCCAAATCTAGTTTCCTAGTGTCATTGTGAGCAGAATGATATATTATTTTTATACATAAGTTACTTGGGCTCCACTTTATGAACTTAAGTTAAAAAGGCCCTTTGTGCATTTTTGTTAAAATTTCAAATCCTTACCTTGTAAAAACATGCAAATCAGTTTTTTATTTTAATAGCTATCAATTTTCACAATTATATATACATGGAAAAGTTAGGACAACCATTGTGCCTATAATTGATAATGTAATTTTTTCAATTTTGATATGTCATATACCAAAATATTAAATATGTATACCAAAAGCCCAAAATCATTTTTTCTATACTAAAATATATGCCAAATTTTTTGAGTGTATCCTAGAAAATTTCTAGTGTATATACCTTCTTTCTGACTTTGCCTATTATATATTTATTAATTGTATCTTGATTTTATTACAGCAAATAAGGACCTACATAGACTTAAATAGCATTTTATATAGATAAAGAAATCAATTGGTATATTTTCATGCTTAAACAAATTTTAAACATTTAAATTAACTTTAAATATCAATAGTTTATATTATTTTTTGCTATAACAAGTTATTTGCCATACCCATAGTTTCATACATGCGCAACCCCCCTGATTTACACTGGCCATGCAACTTACTTTTTGACCAAAAATGCGACTTACCTGTGAAAAACCCTAAAGCAAGATTAACTCAGTTTTGGGTAAATGGCAGGAGTAACTATGACTGTCTTATCAGGCAAAAATGCCTAAGCATCTAATTAGTACTACATCCGTATTCTTTAGGGTGGCATTTTTGCGACTTACCCCTGGTCCACCACAATTTACGGTGGCCAGATTGGCAAGGTCGGCCAGCAGTTGCGCATGTATGCATAGTTTGGAAGGCAACATTTATGCCAAGATTTCTTGATGAATAGGCCCTAACACAAATACTTGCCATTTTTTAGTATATTTTAGCATACATCTTAGTATATATGACACAGTGGAAAAATTTTGGCTTAGATCTATGGCATACCTATGTACATGTTAGAATCAAATAAAGTGACTTTTTATATAAACTATGCTATATGCAATGCAATACTATTAATATAGATTTATAGAACAAATAATAAAAAAAAATTTAAACTTTGTGCCCTAAATTTTTTCTCAATTGTTAGCAAACAAAAGTATCTAAAATACTTCTTTAATATTGTCTTTTCTCAGTGCATCATGCATGTTGCAAAAGTGCATACTTTTAAGATTATTATTTTGTATGAATAATAAATTCAAGAATAAAAGAGTATAACTTGCTCTAGTATACAAAGTTGAAAACATTTTTAGTCCTGGCATACAAAGGTGGTCCTATACTTTTTCATCCCACTGTACCTGGCATACACTAATACATAATCCGAACTATGGGTTATTGGCCATATTAAAAAAGTTTATTTCAACTTATAATAATAGCATAGGATTAGTCTATATAACTGAGTTAAAATTAAAACATGTAGCAATAAATATTCCAATCAAAAAACCTAATAAAACACCTATTATATTATAGTTAATAAAACTATCAACTATATTATATTCCAAGAATCCAAAGCTAAATATTTAGCAATACTACAAGTTCCTACAAGTTAACTTGATTTAACAAACTTACCGGGCAGCTGTACATATATTGAAACAAATGCTATCAAATAAACGAAATTCAAGGCAGAAAGAAATCGATTAAAAACCATAACTTGTGACATTTTTGTTAAGTAATTAAAGCTGTTTTACTGTCTAGAGGTAAGTAGGGCCTAAAATTATTCAACAATACAAGGCTGCAAGACTGGGCAAGACAGAAGGCTAATTTAAATAATGAAAAAATATAGACGTAGCTAATGTGCAAGACTGATGTTGTAAATTTTAGAGATTGAAATTCAGACCAAAATGGATTAATCTAAAAAACAGGGCCTAGACAGTATACATTAGATAAGATTCAAAACAGATAAATCGATCGAGTTTGATAAGAAAAATTTTTGTTTCATAGAAAGCTTTTCGCTGAAATTTCGCCAATATGAGTTTTATTTAAACAAATATAAAATCTTAAACGGCCTTATGGCTACCTTGATTTATCCTAAGCAATTTATGCACAATGCAAGCAATGTATGTCGCTTCGATTGAGTTAAACAGTTGTTCTAGCAGTCCTTGTTCTGGAAATTATTTGATTGCATAGTTCTCGGAAATATCGAATCTGTGAACTTGTGAATATCACAACATCAGTGATGAGGACAGATTTGGCGATTATGCTTTAAAGTTTTTTTCAGAAATTTTCATTCGGTTTTTATTGATTTATCGCTAGTAGTAAACATATTTTAAACGAAAATAGCAAGTAGAAGAATTATTACTTTAGTCAATTTCATTTAATACTATTTATTGAGAAGCTTGACTTAAGTCCTAGACTCCTAGCTCCTAATCTTATCTTAAGTAAGTCTTACTGAAGTTACTGACTGCGACTGATTTCATAATGACGCATATTACTTCTCTTAGTGCAATAAAGAACATTGTAAAACTATGGATCGAGGAGGATAATATTATAAGCAACTCTGGTGGAGTTTTTGTTCAATTTGATTCTAATGCAAGCAGACTAAATTTTCACAACACTGGAGAAAATGATCAGACTTGTGAAGATGATACTGAAGTTAATAGTTTTAATGAACACCCTGTATTATGTGCAGTCATTTTTGAAACAAAAGGTATGTATATTGCATAGAACCTATAAAAAATTATTGGCATATGTCTATTTAGATTAGATGAAAAAGAAACTATTGCCTGGTCTGGGCATTTGATTTAATGAATAAAAATTTTATACTAATAATGAATATTAGTGCTTAGCTGCTTAAGCCCTATAAATATTAGAAGGCTTTTTTAAGGTCTATAAAAATAAGTGATGTCTAATGACAAAGTCTTTATAGGATCTTATTAACTACTGTCTAGGGACTCTAGTTTTTTTCCTTAGTTAATTGGAAATTAACTAGTTTTTTAGTTAAGTTAAGTTAGTTAAGTTAGTTTAGGAAACGAATTAGTTTTTCCATTTGGTATAATTGTATTAATCCTAAAATTTTATTCTTTTTAGCTTGTATTCTTTAATGCCAACCCTTGATCTAAACTATATGGCATTCTTTTGGTTTACAATCACCTTCTATTTTGCCACTTTTGGTTTATGGTCACCTTATATTTTGATCAATTGCAGCATAAAAATGGCATGTTCAAAACTAAAAACTGAAAAAAAATATGCAAAGTTGAAAGTGCACTTTGTTAGATGATGCTTATATATTATTAGCTTCATACATGCGCAACCCCCCTGATTTACACTGGCCATGCAACTTACTTTTTGACCAAAAATGCGACTTACCTGTGAAAAAAACCCTAAACCAAAATTAATGCAGTTTTGGGTAAACGGCACAAGTAACTATGACTGTCTTATCAGCCATAAATGCCTCAGCATCTAATTAGTACTACATTGGGGTGGCATTTTTGCGACTTACCCCTGGTCCACCACAATTTACAGTGGCCAGATCAGCCAGGTCGGCCACCAGTTGCGCATGTATGATTAGCTTAGGTATACAATCATTTAAATGTATAACACAAATAGAAATGATTAGGGCCTATGAACTGAAACTGGGTTAAAATTAATATTGTATGTAGTGTATATACACTTATGGTAAAGGTATATTGCCAGCTTCAGTTTGCAATCATTTCAGTAGAGTGCATATATGGAAATGATTATAAACTGAATGTAAAGGGATATAAAGATGAGGGGCGATTTCAATGCCCTTGATCTAGAATGAGCAGCAGTTTTTTGCATGTGACTATATTTTTGTATTTGATATGCTTTTCTATAGCCAGCTTTGGTTCACAATCATTTCAATAGGCAATATATGTTTAGGTGATTGTAAACTGAAAGTGATATATATAGGCTGCAAGCTCAAACTTGCAACTTGACAATTGAAATTATTTGACAAGCTTTCCTATAGCCAGCTTTGGTTTGTGATCATTTTAGTAGGCAATATACATGTTGCTGATTGTAAACTGAAGGTGAAATATAAGCTACAATAATCTTATCATCTTTTGAAATAAACAGTCAGTTTGCTAGCTTTTTATTTTGTTTCATGTCAATTACAACTGTTTTTAGTGCTGATTGTCATTGTTTGAGCTGATGATCACTATTTAAAGTAATTGTTAACCAAAAGAATGCCAACTATATTTTTATCTATTTTATATAAAAATATAATTTCTATTTAAAAAACTTGACTTTAAAAAATTGAGAACTTGAAGTACCTGGTAGGGCATTTATAATATTGTATACATGTTTTATAATTACTTGTTTTTGCATATTATGTTTCTTAGAAAATCATATTTCAAAACCGCACTAAAAATAATTTTCTTTGTTTAACTTTTATGACATCCAAAAATGTTCTTGCAAAAAATTCTTTGTTATTGTTATAAACAGTTTATAATTTAGGTATAAATAGATGCTCAGTGCAAGCCAAGAGAGACAACTTGCTGCCAACTATGAAGTAAGCAAGTTGCAAGATAATACAATTTGTTCTAAGTATTGAAATTGCTAGTTGCAGTGTTTGAAAGACTTAGTCATTTCCTTTAGAGTATCAGAAATCTGCTAAAAGGTGAGAGTTGCCTCAGGGCAAGGAAATTGCCCTGAAATTTGCTTCCTTAGCTCTTGCCTCTTGTATGCCAATGTATGCCAATAGACTAACATTGTATACAAAAAATGCCAAGACAACAATGAAAAAATACAAGCTATAGTTTAGACTTGCAATTCTTTTATTTTTACAAAAAAGTTAAATAAAAACTTGTCTTACATTTTACTGAACTATAAGAAACTTTTTTTACTTTTTTTGTTTTACTTTTTAATTTCTTAGTAAGTTGGACATAATTTTCAATCTAGTTTTTTTATCAAAAATTAGATATTCCGTCTATGCATGTGGAGACTATGCCAAATTTTAATTTGGTCATTTTTTGTACATCAACTGTGTAAACTCATTGTAAGTTTAAAGCTCATTTAAAATAAAAAAATCACAAAAAATTAGTTGTAGGCCTAATATTTACCATAAATATATGAATTCTGGCTGTTTTTCCCCCCAACTGCTTTGGCCATGGAGATTTTGCCCTAGAGTACTTTTCCCCTTGTGTCTGCTTTGCTTACAAGTTACAAACCAGTTCAGATAGGCATTTGGGTCACAATAGTGATTATTTTTTAATATATAAATAATATATTATACTCAAATATTGGTATATTTAGCTTCTCAAAGGTAATTTTTATCAAATTTACCTGAAAAATATTTTATAATAATATAAACTCTGCAATACAAGTTATTACAATTTGTAATACTGTAAATATAATGTTCAAAAATTTAGTATTGTTCATGTTGGTGTTTTTATGAGTGTAAGTAAAGCAATTCTCAATGATGTAGAGATGTAGTCCATATATGTAAATGTAGATTGCACAGAATAAAATCTGTTAACTTTCTACAAGCTAACAAATAATGCATATTGAGCATACATGGACCTATACTAGTTCGTGACTAAATTGACTTGGTTTTAGTTGTAAAAGTTTCAAGTTTAAAAATAATTTAACTAATGGAGCTATCAATTTTCAAAGCTGTATTTTTCGTTAAACTTAAAGAATCTCTTCTGACACTAATTTGAAGCTTAGCCTTTTGTGTACTAAGTATCTTTTAGTGACTGCTTTGTGATACTTTATGAAGTATTATATAGAAATGTTACTGGCAAAATTTTGACCAAGCTAAAGCACTTAATCTTGCATGCTATAAAAAACTTCAATTTCAAGATATGATTACCTACGAGCCCTCGTATCTTAATCTATCTACCAGCCTTCGCATTACTTGTTGATAGAAATTACTCGGATGCTAAATATTTTGGTTAACCAACTCTGCTCGCTCAGGTGTACTCGCTGGCGTCCCATTTGCCGATGCGTTGCTCACCCGTCTGCGCTGCGAAGCCAGCTGGTCAGTGGCTGAAGGCGCCTACATCTCCTCCGTGCCGCAGCGGGTGGCCACCATCAGCGGCAGCCCAGTCTGCCTGGCCAGGGCCCGCCGGCTGCTGCCAGCTGTGCTTTCCAGGGCGTCCGGGTTAGCCACCTATGCCAACAGGTGAGACTTCGATGGTCTAGTCAAACTGATCTCCAGAATCCCCCAAACTGAACTCCAGAAACAGTGTGTTAGTGTTGCGCAATACTGGCCTGAAAATATATTGCAGATTATGCAGATTAATGCCATAATCTGCAATATTTTTCCAGGCCAGCGTTGGCGCGTTGATTCTTGCAATCATGCCACCATGTTTTTGTGTACTTATTCTTGCATAATACTACTGGCAGTACGCCAGCCAGCATCGAGCAATACGAGTTAGCGACATGTTTGCCCTTCCCCTATCTCTGCCAGGTTAGTTGAAAAGGCCGCCCTGTGCGACTGGCCCGGCTCCGTCTGCGCCGATTCTGACAGCCGCTGCACGCCCGGCCAGCGCCTGCTGGAGCGACACGGCCTCCTTGTAGGCGGGGTCCGACCGTCTGCCTCTTCAACCGCGTCAACTGGCGGCGCTGTCGTGATTGTCGATACAACCGCAGCCGGCGGGGGCGGCGGCAGCGGCGTTGCGTCCGCACTGGCCGGCGCCAGGCGCTGCGCTGCTCCGTTTGGCCGGGTGGCCGCAGTCTGCGCCGATGAGGCCGAAGCTTTGCGCGCCTGCCGTCTCGGCGCCGATCTGGTGATGCTGGAGTGCTCCAGCGCCGAGGTGAGGCATTGAGGCGCTTGGAGACTGTGTGCTTGTCAGAGATTCTGTACAGTGTCCTGTGTACGTGAGCCCCTGTACAGTGTCCTGTGTACGTGAGCCCCTGTACAGTGTCCTGTGTTTGTGTGTCAGCCCCTGTACAGTGTCCTGTGTTTGTGTGTCAGCCCCTGTACAGTGTCCTGTGTTTGTGTGTCAGCCCCTGTACAGTGTCCTGTGTTTGTGTGTGTGTGTGTGTATCAGCCTCTGTCCAGTGTGTGTGTGTGTGTGTGTGTGTGTGTGTATGTGTGTGTGTGTGTGTGTGTGTGTGTGTGTCAGCCCCTGTACAGTGTCCTGTGTGTGTCAGCCCCTGTACAGTGTCCTGTGTGTGTCAGCCCCTGTACAATGTCCTGTGTGTGTCAGCCCCTGTACAGTGTCCTGTGTGTGTCAGCCCCTGTACAGTGTCCTGTGTGTGTCAGCGGCCCTGTACAGTGTCCTGTGTGTGTCAGCCCCTGTACCGTGTCCTGTGTGTGTCAGCCCCTGTACAGTGTCCTGTGTGAGTCAGAGCCCCCTGTACAGTGTCCTGTGTGAGTCAGAGCGCCCTGTACAGTGTCCTGTGTGAGTCAGAGCCCCCTGTACAGTGTCCTGTGAGTCAGAGCCCCCTGTACAGTGTCCTGTGTGAGTCAGAGCCCCCTGTACAGTGTCCTGTGTGAGTCAGAGCCCCCTGTACAGTGTCCTGTGTGAGTCAGAGCCTCCTGTACAGTGTCCTGTGAGTCAGAGCCCCCTGTACAGTGTCCTGTGTGAGTCAGAGCCCCCTGTACAGTGTCCTGTGAGTCAGAGCCCCCTGTACAGTGTCCTGTGTGAGTCAGAGCCCCCTGTACAGTGTCCTGTGTGAGTCAGAGCCCCCTGTACAGTGTCCTGTGTGAGTCAGAGCCTCCTGTACAGTTTCCTGTGAGTCAGAGCCCCCTGTACAGTGCCCTGTGTGAGTCAGAGCCCCCTGTACAGTGTCCTGTGAGTCAGAGCCCCCTGTACAGTGTCCTGTGTGAGTCAGAGCCCCCTATACTTCCTCTGGTATCTTGTGTCCGCATTATCCAATGTTCAGCGCCTTACTCATCATCCAGGTCTGCACCGCCGCCGCACGCGCTGTCAAGGCCGCCCACCCCGGCACACTGGTCCAGGCCCGGCAGCTCGCCGCCTCTGACCTGGCCGCCTACTTTACTGCCGACATTGACGTCGTCTGTGTCGACGCCTCGCCGGCGCAGCTGCGGTCCGACTGGCCGGAGGTGGCGCTTCGACCCATCGCCGCTGGCACGGCTGCTTTCTCCGATGCCGCCGCCACAGCCGCCGTGGCCGCCGCCGCTGTAGCCGCGGCCGCGGCCATGCCGGCCAGAAAACGCAGGCGCTGCGCCTCGCAGGACTCGAACCCGCCGCGGCCGCCTACGGCACCCGTGCTCGGCTCCACTGCCGCCGCCACCGCCGCTGCCGCAGCCGCCGCGGTTGCCAAGCAGCCGCGCCTCGATCTGGCGACCTCGGCCACCGGCAGCGCAGGCGTCGGCGGCGGCTCCAGCAATCCGACCACCCCGACGCCGCAGATGGTCAACAGCTGTCGGGAGCTCGTCCCGGTTTTCAACACCGACCGCAGGAACTCGCAGCAGTCCGAACAGTCCGAGCAGCCGCAACAGCGGCGCCAGCGACGCGAGTCTCCGCCTCAACCGCCGCTGTCTGCCGCTGCTTCCGCCGCTGCGTCTGCTGCCGTCTCCGCCGCTGTAGCCGCCTCAGCCGCTAGGGCGGCCGCTGCCGTCGCTGGCGGCGCCGCACGACCAGCCGCTGTCCTATCCGTCCCCTACGGCTTCCTTCGCGTCCCGGTCTCGGGCGTCGCTGGCACGCCCATCCGGATGGTAGCGCCGCAGAGTCGGGCGGCGGCCGCAGCGGCTGCTGCTGCGGCTGCTGCTGCTGCTGCCTACCGGAACGCGCAGCATCGGCAGCCGATGACGCCAGCCGCCGCGATGGCGATGCGATTCGGTTCTGTTGGCTACGGCACATCGGTTTCCGCTGCCCAGCTGCTGATGGGGCCCTGGCTGTGCAAGTGAGTCAGCTGTATTCGTGTTTGCCCTGTCTCAGATCCCCGTCCCATCTCCAGCTCCTGTCTCAGATCCCCGTCCCATCTCCAGCTCCTGTCTCAGATCCCCGTCCCATCTCCAGCTCCTGTCTCAGATCCCCGTCCCATCTCCAGCTCCTGTCTCAGATCCCCGTCCCATCTCCAGCTCCTGTCTCAGATCCCCGTCCCATCTCCAGCTCCTGTCTCAGATCCCCGTCCCATCTCCAGCTCCTGTCTCAGATCCCCGTCCCATCTCCAGCTCCTGTCTCAGATCCCCGTCCCATCTCTTGTTCCTGTCTCAGATCCCCGTCCCATCTCCAGCTCCTGTCTCAGATCCCCGTCCCATCTCCAGCTCCTGTCTCAGATTCCCGTCCCATCTCCAGGTCCTGTCTCAGATCCCCGTGCCATCTCTTGTGCCTTTCTCAGATCCCGGTCCCACCTCTCCAGCTTGTCTCAGATTCTAAAAAGCTCACATTACAGCCTCTTCATCATCTTCACCCCGTCGCCCCCACAGAGTGTGCCGCGGTGCCAACATGTACACTACAGTGTGCCGGCACTGCAGCCGCAACCGGGGTCTGTACTAGCAATGGACCCCGCGTGACCAGCAAGGGCTGGTGTAAGTTTCTTCAAGCAATAAAATCAGATATGAAGGTCACCGCTGTAAGATGTTTTGAGACTGGAGATTTTTAAAACTGCATTTTTTATAAGTCGCTAGGCTCTGTTTGGCTATAAATTTTCCTTTCTCACATTGCAAACCCTACTGCAAGTAGTATTATTATTAATACTGCAAGCAAATCGTTTTCTGTTCTAGTTATACCGAAGTTAATTGTTCTTAACTGATTATTTAATTTAATCTCCGCGTCTCTGCAAATGACATTGTATTGTATACCTGCTATGCTAAATGACTCTTGACTTTGAAAGTTTGGGGTGGGCCATGTTCCTGGGAACTATATGCTTCTTGCTCCCTGATCCTTCAGCGGCTGCTGCTACCCCCTCCCTGATCCTTCAGCGGCTGCTGCCACCCCCTCCCTGATCTTTCAGCGGCTGCTGCTACCCCCTCCCTGATCCTTCAGCGGCTGCTGCTACCCCCTCCCTGATCCTTCAGCGGCTGCTGCTACCCCCTCCCTGATCCTTCAGCAGCTGCTGCTACCCCCTCCCTGATGATCCTTCAGCGGCTGCTGCTACCCCCTCCCTGATCTTTCAGCGGCTGCTGCTACCCCCTCCCTGATCTTTCAGCGGCTGCTGCTACCCCCTCCCTGATCCTTCAGCGGCTGCTGCTACCCCCTCCCTGATCCTTCAGCGGCTGCTGCTACCCCCTCCCTGATCTTTCAGCGGCTGCTGCTACCCCCTCCCTGATCCTTCAGCGGCTGCTGCTACCCCCTCCCTGATGATCCTTCAGCGGCTGCTGCTACCCCCTCCCTGATGATCCTTCAGCGGCTGCTGCTACCCCCTCCCTGATCCTTCAGCGGCTGCTGCTACCCCCTCCCTGATGATCCTTCAGCGGCTGCTGCTACCCCCTCCCTGATCTTTCAGCGGCTGCTGCTACGCCTACCAGTGCTAAGCCGTGTTTAAAGTTGAACAGATTGATGCCTGAATAGAAACCCCATCCACAGTTTCATCGCTCCAGTTCAAATAGTCAAGCGCAAGTTTTTTCCGTTTAATTTTTTAGTCTCAGTCAGTCGCACCCATGCAATTCGAAGGCACCATTCTACTGTGCACTTTGCTCTCACCGTTCAATCTGTGTAAACAATCATGCACGCGTCTCACTACCGGCAGTAGTGCCAGGCGTGCAACAAGCGAACCGCATTCCAATTTTAATACTTATGCCCCAATCTGCACCCCCTTGCGCTGGCCTAGCAACGCATCTGCAGCCACCTGAGCCGTCATTAGAAGTTTTTTGCAATCGCTTTTTAGTATCAGTATGCATCCATATCCATGTGCAATGCCTGTCACTAATTATTGTAGCATAGAAAGCTTAGAGTTTGTGAAAAATGTGCTGATTTTATCGTGCGAAATAACAAATTCGGTGCAAACAAGCATGCCATATTTCTATCACTGCGTGTTTGTCTTCTGGTAAAATATATATTTGTACTTTTAGCTCGTCGCGAAACCTCTTCACTTTTTTTACTTGTCACTTTTTGTTAGAAAATATACAGCCGATGTGTTTGTTGGCTCTTTGTTCACGGAAATACTCTTTGTTGTGTACTTATTTCTATTTTTTCGATAAAAGTCATCATAGAGTCCGTTTATAATTCATGTCGTTAGCCTTCACGTAGTGATTCCCAGTGCCCTATAGTTCGTGATGCGCTGGTGCAGTTTCTGGTGTCTGGGTTTACCAGGTACTTTATCAGGTTTCTGTGCCCGGTGCCATCTCGGGTATCTAATTCAGTCAACGTTGAGCTTGGTGAAGGTGCCCTGGATACCAGTGGTCGCGTCCGCCGCGCTGTCCTCGGTGCGCAAGTAGTCCTTGGTCGTTGGCAGCCGCTTGGATTCGTCAACCTCCATCTCCTGCCGCTGAAGGCGCCACTCCCTGTGCATCCGCTCGCTGCCGAAGTTGTTTCTTGTCCATTCCATCAGCTCCTGCAGGGTGCCGTTGCTGCCGCCGAGCTCCTTGGGCAGCAGACGGTCGGCGTCCTGCTCCCCGATGACTTTCCTGAGCCTGGCGTAGTCCTTGCCGACCTTGTGCAGCTTCTTCTTGAACTTCTCCTTGAGAAACGGCGCGTTCTTGATCAGGGTGAAGATCACGTCAAAGAACGCCGGCTCGTTCACAAAAATGACAGCTTTAGTGCGATTGGGACTGGCGTCCTGCCAGTTGCGCATCAGAGAGAAGAAGTTCTTGCGGTTCTCGAAGAAGCTCAGTTGATTTCGATTGGACCGGCTCATGTCAATCAGGACCTTGATGCCGTTGATCTGGCTGTACTGGTCCAGCTGCACCGCGTCCACTGACATGTACATGCAGCGGATCAGCTGATCGAACGTCATCTTCTGCTGGTCCCAGTAGCCCATGTTGGACACGTAGACTCCCTCGCCTTCGCTTGTGTGTCCGAGAAACACGTGGAAAGGATGGCTGAGGTACTCCTGCCGAAGGAAGTGGCGTAGGACTTCTGAGCCTCTGTTTGCCAGAAAGTTGGCTAAATAGTAATCAGCCTCACCTTAACCTCTGGACTGTCCACAGAAGGGTAGTCAAACCATGACGGCGTGCCCTTGGGCGACTTGCGGATGGTCAGGTAGTTGTCCAGCAGCATCTGAGCGCGGCTCTGGTCGAACTTGGCCACGCGAAGGAAGCGCAGCAGGAATCGGTCGTCTGCGGAGCGAAGTGATTCGATGCGGCTTAATCCTCATGTGTGTTGGGCAAGACACAAATTCGCGTAAATTCGAGCAAAGTAAAAAAATCCCATTTTCGGAGCCCAATAATGACGAAATATTTCGCAAGTTTTCGCACTTCTGGTGGCAATAGTGCTGTTTACTATCTGTAGAATTGACTTTAGACTTTGGTCTTCCGTCTGTTTTCCTGTCTAGGGCAGGCAATGCTGTTCACATTGCAGTGTCTGGGGTTACCTTTGACCCCGGCGCTTATCTGCTGCTGCAGCCAAGAAAGTGACTATTTGAGTCTGGGTTGAGGCATATCTCTGAGTCTGTTTACTTTAGTGCTCAAGGCATAATTGAATTTCTCCAGATTATGTAAGTCTCTAAATTTAGTTCTTATATCTGTTTTCAACCCAGTGTAAAAAGCTTGTTGCTATACGCGACGCCATCCTAAACTGCTGTTTATTTTTCAGCAAATTTCAAATTCGCTTCAATCGCCATGGTAGCCGATTTTGTTCAACGGGTCACCGCCTATCCGGCCGTGGCCTCCGCCTGGCAGCGGGCCGCCAGCTGCTACGACTGGGCCCTGTCCGCCAGCCCCAGCGTCCGCTCCGCCGCCGGCTTCACCGAGGGCGGCCTGCGCCGTGCCGCTGCCACCGCGGCGCCGCTGCTGGCGCGCTTCGAGCCCGCTGTGGCGCGCCTGGACCGCCTGGCCTGCGCCCAGCTGCTGGACCGGCTGGAGGCCCGCTGTCCGGCCGTGAAGGAGGCCACTGCCCAGGAGCTGGTCGCCTCGGCGCGCGACGCTGTCCAGCCGACGCTGATGGCACCGGTGAATAGCGCCGTTGCCAAGGTGACGGGGTGGGGCAGTGGCCATGCTGTGATGCGGAAAGTTGGCACGTCGCAGAAGAGAAACCTGCGCTCAATAAGGCCATCGAACTGCACCGAATAGGGCCACCAGGGTTGCTTAGGATGGGGCGCAGAATAGCTATGTGTGACTCTCGTGCTGAAGTCCCGGGTTCGATAACGGAAATTGTCCTTAGGGCTTGCCGTGCTATTCACACCATTGAGGTCCAGCCTCTAAACTGCAGAGTTTGTACATGCCCGGCGATGAGAACATTTCTGGACTGCAGTACACCCTGTGTGAGCGGGTCGGGCATGACTGCTTGTCTGCTACGTTAGGGTTAGGGGATTCAACAAGTACACTGATTCGGGCTAATGCCGCATGAATGCCTGAACTCGTCTTCGCCATATCCGCAAATCCGCAGGCGCAGTCGGCCAAAGCCTACGGCTTGGCCAAGTGCACGCGGCTGTCGGAGGACAGCGGCGAGCTGGTGGTGGCCTGGGTTGACCGCTGCGTGGACCACTACCTGCCCGAGGACGGCGAGGCCGGGAAGGAGCGGCGTCAACAGCAGCAGCAGCAGTCGGAGGCTCCTGAAGGCATTCGCCAGAAGCTCCGTCGCCGACTGTTTAGCCGCGTCGCCGACTTTGCTGTCCGACTCTCCGCCGACGATGGCGATGACGAGAATCAGCAACGCGCGGCTGAAGCGGACGGAGTCGCCGCCGTCCAGCTGGCCGCCTTCGCTGCGGCCGCCGCCGCTAAGCGCCGGGCTCGAGCCGCCTCGCTGGCCGGTGCCGAGTTCGCGGCTGCCCGACTGCCCGACCTGGAGACTCTGCCTGGCGCTGGCCGCGTGGTGGCCTGGCTGGTGAGCTGGGATGAGCCTGCGACTTGAATTCCCCTCTGGTGTCTTGGATTCCCCTCTGGCGTCTTGAATTCCCTTCTGGTGTCTTGGAATTTCCCTCTGATATCTTGGATTCCCCTCTGGTATCTTGGATTCCCCTCTGATATCTTGGATTCCCTTCTGGTATCTTGGATTCCCCTCTGGTATCTTGGATTCCCCTCTGGTGTCTTGGATTCCCCTCTGGTGTCTTGGATTCCCCTCTGGTGTCTTGGATTCCCTTCTGGTGTCTTGGATTCCCCTCTGGTGTCTTGGATTCCCTTCTGGTGTCTTGGATTCCCCTCCTGGTGTCTTGGATTCCCCTCTGGTGTCTTGGATTCCCCTCTGGTGTCTACTCTACTGGCAGTAGTTAAGCAGCATATTGCGCATCAACTGCCCCTTTTCCGCCGCCCCCGCAGTCCTACTACACTCCGGAGCAGTTCCTGGTGGATCCCTTTGACCCGGAGAATCGCCGCCTCGCCCTCACCGAAGGCGCCGCCTCGGCCGCCGACTCCGAGCCGAGCCAGCGGCACAATGGCGAGTGCAGCAGCTCGGAGCGCTGAGCCGTTGGCTGCCGACTCTCTGGCTGGACAGATAAACTTGTCATTGTGGCGGTCCCGTGGTTTTTACTGTTTTGTTTTATTTTTCAAGCACTAAAATCCGTCTTGTTAGCCCCCACCAGCCCGCTTTGACTGCATGCCGCTTCTGATTATCCAGCAACTCAATATTTTGTAATCTCCCATCCTGTCGCTTGTTTCCGTTTTCACTCATTTTTCTGCTTTTATTAATATTGTTCCTACTGTAGAAAGTTGCTCGTTTTAATAGATTTTTTTTCTGCTGTCTGTGAAGAACGAATATTTTAGGCCAACTGCAACACTGAGATTAGTTGGGTATAAAATGTGTTTATCCAGGCTTGCAGCTGCACCTCGCAGCTCCCTGCTTCATCCAGCATGTAATCCAGTTTTATTTTATCGCTGCGCTATCTGCGGATATTCAGCCTGGTTGATTGGCAACCCAAATTTTATTCCTTTGTTTTGCTGCCCCGATTCGCAAAGTAATTCTTGGGCTTGTTTTTTAGTTTAAACAACAATAATAAATACCAAGTTTTTGTTTCAGAGCTGCTCTATTGCTGTTCTAGCACGCTTGGCTGCGCTCTGTGCAGCCTCAAATTAGACTGGTCTTTGCGACTTCACTTTGTGCGATAGAGCTTCCCCTATTCTCTTCTAATTCGCCTCTTCCTCTATTCTCCTCTAACTCCCCTCGTCCCCAGATCTCATTTAATTCCCCTCTTCCCCAGGTCTTCTCTAATTCCCCTCTTCGCCGGTTCTCTTCTAATTCCCCTCTTCCCTAGATCTCCTCTAATTCCCCTCTTCCCCAGATCTCATTTAATTCCCTTCTTCCCCATGTCTTCTCTAATTCCCCTCTTCCCCAGTTCTTTTCTAATTCCCCTCTTCCCCAGATCTCCTCTAATTCCCCTCTTCCCTAGTTCTTCTCTAATTCCCCTCTTCCCCAGATCTCCTCTAATTCCCCTCTTCCCCAGATCTCTTCTAATTCCCCTCTTCCCCAGATCTCCTCTAATTCCCCTCTTCCCCCTCTTCCCCAGATCTCTTCTAATTCCCCTCTTTCCCAGATATCCTCTAATTCCCCTCTTCCCCAGATCTCCTCTAATTCCCCTCTTCCCGAACCGCCACAGTTGTCCAGCCGTTCCTACAATCCCCCTGTAAGATGATTGGCCTGCAGCAGAGCCACAAGCTGTCACTCACCTGTCCGGCACCTGAGGTGCGGCATGCTGCTCAGCCAGCGTCTCAGGCTGGCGATGTGGGCCGGCAGCTGGCTGGGCTTCTCGTTGAGCTCCTTCTCGGCCCGCCTGATAAACTGCGGCTCCACGCCTTCGTAGTCGTAGGGCCGGACGTCTTCAGTGGGGGCCGCCATCGCTGATTTATCTCAGCCGGTCCGGTGTCTGCCTGGCTGCCGTACTTATAATGCACCGATGCAGTGCCGGCTTCGCACTTTCGCTTTTCTGGACACTGCTTGTCTGGTTGGCTATTGGCTGCTATGCACTCCACTCGACTCGCTTGGGGTTGGGACTCTCTGTAGCAGCTCTTCATTATCATTTTAGCTGCAATTGCGCATTAAGCTCTGCTGCTATTCTGTGCTAAGCATTCCTCTGCCTTTCGTGCGATTTTTATGGCTGGGTTATCCTGAAGTCACGCAGACTCATGGGTGTTTGAATCCCCTTGGTTAGGTTCTCCAGGTGGGTTAGGGCCTGTGGGGAGATTCTCTAGGTGGGGTAGGGTCTATGGGAGACTCTCCAGGTGGGGTTGAGTCTATGGGGAGATTCTCCAGGTGGGTTAGGATCTGTGGGGAGATTCTCTAGGTGGGTAGGGTCTATGGGGAGATTCTCTAGGTGGGTAGGGTCTATGGGGAGAGACTCTCCAGATGGGTTAGGGTCTGTGGGGAGATTCTCTAGGTGGGGTAGGGTCTGTGGGTAGATTCTCTAGGTGGGGTAGGGTCTATGGAGAGACTCTCCAGGTTAGGTAGAGTCTGGGGGGAGACTCTCCAGATGGAGTAGAGTCTATGGGGAGATTCTCCAGGTGGGTTAGGGTCTGGGGGGAGACTCTCCAGATGGAGTAGAGTCTATGGGGAGATTCTCCAGGTGGGTTAGGGTCTGTGGGGAGATTCTCTAGGTGGGGTAGGATCTATGGGGAGACTCCAGGTGGGGTAGAGTCTATGGGGAGATTCTCCAGGTGGGTTAGGGTCTGTGGGGAGATTCTCTAGGTGGGTTAGGGTCGTCTAAGATGGAATTCTCAAAGTACAAAAGCAAGCGCCGGTAGATTAGATGCGGACCTCTGGCCAGTCAGCCTGTACTAATTGCCTTTAGTGCATGAGCCCTTGCACAGGTGCATTCGTCCTCAGAGTGCAATAAAAGCGCCAGCCGGCGGGACCAGCTTTTCTGCGCAGATTGTTTTGACTAAGATTTTTTACATTGTTTGATTACTTTTGCGTTCGTCCCGTCTGGAGCACGGGTGCACTGGTTGTTAGGTTTAGACTCTGACCGCCTGCTTGAGAAAATCGAATCCAGAAATTGCCTGCCGTATAAAATGGACTAACACGCCTGATCTAAATAACATGCACACCAACTAAGAAGCTTAGCAGGGTATAATGAGTATAAGCAGGGCAGCCGATTTAGAACAAATTATTATCAAATTTATATGGCTTCCGTGTTTTCTATTTGGTGGCTCGGCTCCTACGAGCTACATTCAAAAAACTTTTAACAAGGCCTCCCGCGGTGATTTTTTACTTTGAAACTTGATACGGTTACACTCTGGGTTTCCTAGATGATTTCAGCGAGTACTTTATCAGGTTTCTGTGCCCGGTGCCATCTCGGGTATCTAATTCAGTCAACGTTGAGCTTGGTGAAGGTGCCCTGGATACCAGTGGTCGCGTCCGCCGCGCTGTCCTCGGTGCGCAAGTAGTCCTTGGTCGTTGGCAGCCGCTTGGATTCGTCAACCTCCATCTCCTGCCGCTGAAGGCGCCACTCCCTGTGCATCCGCTCGCTGCCGAAGTTGTTTCTTGTCCATTCCATCAGCTCCTGCAGGGTGCCGTTGCTGCCGCCGAGCTCCTTGGGCAGCAGACGGTCGGCGTCCTGCTCCCCGATGACTTTCCTGAGCCTGGCGTAGTCCTTGCCGACCTTGTGCAGCTTCTTCTTGAACTTCTCCTTGAGAAACGGCGCGTTCTTGATCAGGGTGAAGATCACGTCAAAGAACGCCGGCTCGTTAACGTAGATCACGGTGCGGATTCGTACCGGAAACGCATCCTGCCAGTTGCGCATCAGAGAGAAGAAGTTCTTGCGGTTCTCGAAGAAGCTCATCTGGTTCCGATTGGCCTGGTTCATGTCAACCAGGATCTTGATCCCGTTGATCTGGCTGTACTGGTCCATCTGCGCCGCGTCCACCGACATGTACATGCAGCGGATCAGCTGTTCGAACGTCATCTTCTGCTGGTCCCAGTAGCCCATGTTGGACACGTAGACTCCCTCGCCTTCGCTTGTGTGTCCGAGAAACACGTGGAAAGGATGGCTGAGGTACTCCTGCCGAAGGAAGTGGCGTAGGACTTCTGAGCCTCTGTTTGCCAGAAAGTTGGCTAAATAGTAATCAGCCTCACCTTAACCTCTGGACTGTCCACAGAAGGGTAGTCAAACCATGACGGCGTGCCCTTGGGCGACTTGCGGATGGTCAGGTAGTTGTCCAGCAGCATCTGAGCGCGGCTCTGGTCGAACTTGGCCACGCGAAGGAAGCGCAGCAGGAATCGGTCGTCTGCGCAGGGAGAAGGGTTGTTCTCTTTGTTTCTAACTTCAAGCTCTCTTCTCGCTACTTACGAGTAGGCGGTCATCAGATTTTCACTTTTTACTTTCGGCTGAGTTGGAAAGGCACAAACTGCTCTCTCACCTGTCCGGCACCTAAGGTGCGGCATGCTGCCCAGCCAGCGTCTCAGGCTGGCGATGTGGGCCGTGACCTGCGCCGGCTTCTCGTTGAGCTCCTTCTCGGCCCGCTTGATGAACCTCTTTTCGACGCCGTCGTAGGTGTACGGCCCGTCGTCATCCACTGCCGAAGCCATTTCTGCTTTGCTCTGCTTCTGGATTGAGAATTGCTGCAAGTGCGCTCGCTCAAACTGCGGGTGAGACGCTCGGGCACTCCCCAGCTATTCTTTAATACCTTGAGAAACGTCGGGTAGAGTAGCACAAAAAGCGACTGGGGCTGTTGTCTGCTTTGCCTTCCGCACAGCCAGTTGCTGCGGCAGACACCCGCCTCCCCCATTGACAAGTACCACAGCTTAGGCGCTTCTGTCTTCTGCCCTGCCTAGTGGCTGCCTGCTGCAGCAGATCCAGGGCAGACTGGGCGCTCCTATTGTTGCCTGCACCCCTGTCAGTGGGGAGAGTCAGTGTTCTGTGTGTTGGAAATTTGTCTTATTTATTAAATTGTGCAGATGCAGGCGTTATTGCTGCGTTCTGCTGCTTGCGATAGCAGTGCCCCGAACTGGGTTGCACCTGCAGTGAATCAGCTGGCTTCATCCACGCTGGAGACTGGGTGGAGCACTTTGAGTAATGAAAATATTCTCCAGGCAGAAAGACAGATAAAGTGAGAGAGAAGGTGACTGCAAGATAGAGGGACAAGTACAGTGAGACAGGTACAGTGAGACAGAGCCAGTGAGACAGGTACAGTGATGGAGAGTCAGTGATAGAGAATCAGTGGGGAGAGTCAGTGAGGGAGAGTCAGTGATAGAGTCAGTGGGGAGAGTCAGTGGGGAGAGTCAGTGGGGAGAGTCAGTGGGGAGAGTCAGTGGGGAGAGTCAGTGAGGGAGAGTCAGTGGGGAGAGTCAGTGGGGAGAGTCAGTGATAGAGAGTCAGTGGGGAGAGTCAGTGATAGAGAGTCAGTGGGGAGAGTCAGTGATAGAGAGTCAGTGGGGAGAGTCAGTGATAGAGTCAGTGGGGAGAGTCAGTGATAGAGAGTCAGTGGGGAGAGTCAGTGATAGAGAGTCAGTGGGGAGAGTCAGTGATAGAGAGTCAGTGGGGAGAGTCAGTGATAGAGAGTCAGTGGGGAGAGTCAGTGATAGAGAGTCAGTGGGGAGAGTCAGTGATAGAGAGTCAGTGGGGAGAGTCAGTGATAGAGTCAGTGGGGAGAGTCAGTGAGGGAGAGTCAGTGATAGAGTCAGTGGGGAGAGTCAGTGGGGAGAGTCAGTGGGGAGAGTCAGTGGGGAGAGTCAGTGGGGAGAGTCAGTGAGGGAGAGTCAGTGGGGAGAGTCAGTGGGGAGAGTCAGTGATAGAGAGTCAGTGGGGAGAGTCAGTGATAGAGAGTCAGTGGGGAGAGTCAGTGATAGAGAGTCAGTGGGGAGAGTCAGTGATAGAGTCAGTGGGGAGAGTCAGTGATAGAGAGTCAGTGGGGAGAGTCAGTGATAGAGAGTCAGTGGGGAGAGTCAGTGATAGAGAGTCAGTGGGGAGAGTCAGTGATAGAGAGTCAGTGGGGAGAGTCAGTGATAGAGAGTCAGTGGGGAGAGTCAGTGATAGAGAGTCAGTGGGGAGAGTCAGTGATAGAGTCAGTGGGGAGAGTCAGTGATAGAGAGTCAGTGGGGAGAGTCAGTGATAGAGAGTCAGTGGGGAGAGTCAGTGATAGAGAGTCAGTGGGGAGAGTCAGTGATAGAGAGTCAGTGGGGAGAGTCAGTGATAGAGAGTCAGTGGGGAGAGTCAGTGATAGAGAGTCAGTGGGGAGAGTCAGTGATAGAGAGTCAGTGGGGAGAGTCAGTGATAGAGAGTCAGTGGGGAGAGTCAGTGATAGAGTCAGTGGGGAGAGTCAGTGATAGAGAGTCAGTGGGGAGAGTCAGTGATAGAGAGTCAGTGATAGAGAGTCAGTGGGGAGAGTCAGTGATAGAGAGTCAGTGGGGAGAGTCAGTGATAGAGAGTCAGTGGGGAGAGTCAGTGATAGAGAGTCAGTGGGGAGAGTCAGTGATAGAGAGTCAGTGGGGAGAGTCAGTGATAGAGTCAGTGGGGAGAGTCAGTGATAGAGAGTCAGTGGGGAGAGTCAGTGATAGAGTCAGTGGGGAGAGTCAGTGATAGAGAGTCAAGTGGGGAGAGTCAGTGGGGAGAGTCAGAGTGAAGAATATATACGAAGCGGCAATCCCTGTTGCCGAATCCCCTACTGTCAGTGGTCAGTAGTAGTGTGAAAATATTGTGCAGTAGCATGCGCAGTTTCGATACAAACAAACTCGATTTTTTAAATTCCACTTTCACAAAGTCAGACTTGCCCATTGTCAGAACCTGGAGTAAGAGCTCTTCCATTATGAATTGGGCTCATTTTAAAGCTGAAAGCTAAAAACCATGTTTTTGGTGGTGGGTTGTGGGCCTGAAGCACTGTAGACACCCTGGAGCAACGCCACATCATCCCACAACCAGCGCTGACGGCAATTCTGCCCATTCCGTTGACTTCTGAGCACATAATAAATAATAATTGATTACACCTGCCCCGATTGGGCCAGATGTGCAACCGACAGCTCAGCCGCAGCTATTGCGCGGCGCATCTGAAGGCTGCGTACGGCTGTTCAGTCCAAGGACTGGGGGGTCGCCACACACCTTCAATTACCCCAGCTAATGCTGCCACAAATTTTACAGCTGGGTGAACTGAAGCAAAGCAGAGTTAAGTGCCTTGCTCAAGGACACAAATTGTTCCAGTGGGATCAGGAATCGAACCCCATGGCATTGCCCTCATGGGGTGCGAATTCCACGACAACCCCGGGCAATCTGTTCTGTGTTGGCCTACCCGTGAAATTTTGAGTTCTGCAGGAAAGAATCACCTGTTGCTCCGGGCTCTGCTTCGCTGTCTCCAGAGCCAGTCGCGTTCAACCAAATGAACTGGCACTCCGAAATAAATTTTGAGACAACATTGATACTCTAAACTGAGCCATACTGTACCTGCGAACCCGCTTCACTCATCGGCATTCCATTTTAATTGTAGCTTTCTAGGAAACCTGCCGATTTGCGCAGCTTTTCGCTCCGACGAATTAAACTGACTGCCATATTTGGCCATGATAAATGGGTGAGAGGGACGAGGTGATCAGCGCAAGTGATGCACCATGCTGAACAGTTCACACAGGCGAAAATTATTTTTTAACTTTCTTCTAACACAGTTTGAGTTTGGCACCTCAATCATACTCTGCGTCTAATACTCATCCCACATCTCTCCTCGCCTCTCTACTCCAATTTCCCCCTTCTCTCCTTCTCCTCTCCTCTCTTGTCCTCTCCTCTCTTCTCCTCTCCTCTCTTCTCCTCTCCATTCCAATCCCCTCTCCTCTCTCCTTCTCCTCCTCTCCTTCTCCTCTCCTTCTCCTCTCCTCTCCTCTCTCCTTCTCCTCCTCTCCTTCTCCTCTCCTTCTCCTCTCCTCTCCTCTCCTCTCCACTCCAATCTCCTTCCTTCTCTCCTTCTCCTTTCTTCTCCTCTCCTCTCCAATCTCCTTCCTTCCCTCCTTCTTCTCCTCTCTTCTCCTCTCCTCTCCAATCTCCTTCCTTCTCTCCTTCTCCTCTCTTCTCCTCTCCACTCCAATCTCCTTCCTTCTCTCCTTTTCCTCTCCTCTCCTCATCAAGCAGGCCGGTAGTTCAATGCCTCACGCTGCAAGCAGGCTCAGGCGGCCTGGCGGTTGCTGTAGCGGTCAGCTTGGCCTCGCCAACAAGCTCGCAGCCTGCGGCCCGTGGCTAAGTAGGGGAATCCAGCTACCCCCCCCCCCAACAGATCCCCTCCTCTGCGCAAGCCACGCGTGACTCGGATTCAGTCTCTAGGCTGGAAGAGTGAAAGCCCTCAAAATGATGAATTTATTAGAGATTTGAGATCCAAGACCGCAGCGTGAGCCGGGCAGACCAAGATCGATGTCCAGCCCTCAGACTGATCCAGCTAAGCCTCCTTCAGACATCAAAAGGCATCGCCTGCATTTTCCAGTGGCGATCAAAGCCCCCCTCCCTCCCGTAAAAACTCTGAACTCCCGGCGCCGTCGAGCGTGGCAAATTAATTGCGCGGATATCGAGCCGGGTTCGCCGCTTTGTCAGAGGCGGAGCTTTGGGCCCAGATTGATCCCATTGATCCCGATTGATCCCCCCCCGTATCCAAGGCCGAGGAGCCGCCTGTGTTATTGTGGGATTTCCATGCATCGTCTTCATTTTTCACGGCCGATTTGCTGGGGCGAGCATGGGATGAGCAATTGCGATGGGAGCCAGATCCGGGATCTGGAATTCGCTGCTCAGCCAGGCGTCTCATGCCCGTTTATGACAAACTGCCTTTGCACCGCCATCTCAAAAACCATCTCAAATCGATTTCCCCAGAGTTCAAATCCTTGGCACCTGGCCAACTCTCTTCCTAAAACTATTTTTCCTGCCGTCAAGGTGGATTAACTCGGGATGTGGGAGTTGGGGGGGGGAGGGCATCGTCCCGCCTTGACAACAGAGACGCCCCGAGCTGCCCCAGTTACAAACAACCTTTTTGAGGAAGGGTCGCTTTCTTAACCTTTTTATTCTGCCGTGTTGGAAAAGGAAACAAGGCGAAGCAGACGCGAGGCCGTGTAATGTTGAACTAATTGGCCCGTATTGTTGGCAGTGGGCCGCTTGCGTCTTTTACCTTTGTTTTTTTATTAACCAGCTCGAGTCGGGCACTGCATGTATCCGGGCAGGGGGGGTAGTTTTTGCGGCTGGGGAAAAAAACGAAAAATCCCCGCCTTTACAGTGATTTAAGATCCCCAATTTGTGCTCTAATTTTTTTAAAAACAAAACCAGCAAAAACTGGCTACTCACGGGGAGTCTGTTTCTGGGGAGTTTTAAAAACTTCTCACTGAATCCCAGCTAAGTAGATGGGAGCAAAGTTGATTTGTGAGGGCCCTGGCTCAGTGCCAATGCTTGAGTTGACCTCAATCGAAACTTTGAAGTGGGTGACCTCAGGGTGACCTGGCTCTTAGTTGACCTTTATCGAAAAACAATATTGAAAGCGTTGGGAACAAAGCAGGAGGGAGTGTGCGGAGGGGAAGAATGCTATGGAAAATGAGAAGGAAAAATTCGAGAAAGGGAAGAAGACGGTTGAGTTGGTTATTGAGAGGGTGTAGCAGAGGGTATAGCAGGATCGAGAGGGTATTCGAGAGGGTATTCGAGAGGGTGTAGTAGAGGGTATAGCAGGATCGAGAGGGTATTCGAGAGGGTATTCGAGAGGGTATAGTAGAGGGTACACCAGGATCGGGAGGGTATTCGAGAGGGTGTAGCAGAGGGTATAGCAGGATCGAGAGGGTGTAGCAGGATCGAGAGGGTATAGCAGGATCGAGAGGGTATAGCAGGATCGAGAGGGTGTAGCAGGATCGAGAGGGTATAGCAGGATCGAGAGGGTATAGCAGGATCGAGAGGGTATAGCAGGATCGAGAGGGTGTAGCAGAGGGTATAGCAGGATCGAGAGGGTGTAGCAGAGGGTATAGCAGGATCGAGAGGGTGCAGCAGAGGGTATAGCAGGATCGAGAGGGTGTAGCAGAGGGTACACTAGGATCGGGAGGGTGTAGCAGAGGGTACACTAGGATCGGGAGGGTGTAGCAGAGGGTATAGCAGGATCGAGAGGGTGTAGCAGAGGGTATAGCAGGATCGAGAGGGTGTAGCAGAGGGTATAGCAGGATCGAGAGGGTGTAGCAGAGGGTACACTAGGATCGGGAGGGTGTAGCAGAGGGTACACTAGGATCGGGAGGGTGTAGCAGAGGGTACACTAGGATCGAGAGGGTGTAGCAGAGGGTACACTAGGATCGAGAGGGTGTAGCAGAGGGTACACTAGGATCGGGAGGGTGTAGCAGAGGGTTCACTAGGATCGGGAGGGTGTAGCAGAGGGTATAACAGTGGCAATCAAAGCCCCCCTCCCTCCCGTAAAAACTCTGAACTCCCGGCGCCGTCGAGCGTCGCAGAGGGTAGCAGAGGGTACACCAGGATCGGGAGGGTATTCGAGAGGGTGTAGCAGAGGGTATAGCAGGATCGAGAGGGTGTAGCAGAGGGTATAGCAGGATCGAGAGGGTGTAGCAGAGGGTATAGCAGGATCGGCAAGGTGATTGTAAGGATGACGGTAAGAAAGATGGTGATGTAGAGGGTGGCAGAGAGGGTGGCAGAGAGGGTGGCAGAGAGGGTGGCAGAGAGGGTGGCAGAGAGGGTGGCAGAGAGGGTGGCAGAGAGGGTGGCAGAGAGGGTGGCAGAGAGGGTGGCAGAGAGGGTGGCAGAGAGGGTGGCAGAGAGGGTGGCAGAGAGGGTGGCAGAGAGGGTGGCAGAGAGGGTGGCAGAGAGGGTGGCAGGAAGGCTGATGTACAGCAGGGTTGAGAGGGTGGAGGGTGATTCTCTGCACGGCTCTCACCTACGGCCCATAATCAATGCAGCCCCATTCGCTTCAATGTGTAGACAGAAATCAGACCCCACCTTGGCTTCCGCGAGGAAGTTAATAAAAAAGTTGCCACTGAACTGCGGGAATTCGATACCTGAACGTTCCGAAAAATGTGGAAAATGTGTGAAGATATTGTTGAGCTAAGAGGCAGACAGTAAGGAACAGTGGGGGGGCACTGAGAAACTTGATGCCGCATGAAATACAATTTCCAGTTTTACACGCCATCTGCCAAAATGTTGACGGGGCTCGTGAAACTTTTTCTTGCTATGAGGAGGTGTGAAACTGTTTTTAGTGACGCACGTGTTGATCATCACGGCTATGCAACCGCGCCATCACCCCCTGCCCAGTTTTTACCTGAGGCACCTCAGCCTGGGCGATATTGACGCTTTCACCTGGCAGTTTTTTGGCCATTTTTCATCTTTTCACCCCCCCCCCGCTGGGTGTTGCATCGCCAGCAGTTCTCTGGTCAGGCCTGTCACCTTCCATCCATTGTTCTGCGCTGAAGTGTTGATTTTAACAGTTTTTTTCTAAATATTGATGCCATGAAAAGTGTGAAATGAAAAAATAAGCTATTGTTATTGCCGCTTTTGTCTACGTTTGAGACTTCAGAAGATGTGCTGGGCTATTGGGCTCTGGGCGGAACAAGGGGTCTCGAGACAAACCATGCAGTTGTCGAAAAAGCGAAAGTGAAGAGGATGCAAATGAGAGGGCAGCTAGATAGAGGGGAAGGGGTAGAAAGGGATAAGAAGAGGGGAGAGAAATGGACAGGGCGAGATGGAGAGATAGAAGGTTTGAAGGAAAAAAAGGGAGAGTTGAAGGAGAGGGAGAGAGGAAGGAGAGGGAGAGTTGAAGGAGAGAGAGAGAGGAAGGAGAGGGAGAGGGGAAGGAGAGGGAGAGAGGAAGGAGAGGGAGAGTTGAAGGAGTGGGAGAGAGGAATGAGAGAGAGAGAGGAAGGAGAGGGAGAGAGGAAGGAGAGGGAGAGGGGAAGGAGAGGGAGAGTTGAAGGAGAGGGAGAGAGGAAGGAGAGGGAGAGGGGAAGGAGAGGGAGAGAGGAAGGAGAGGGAGAGTTGAAGGAGAGAGAGAGAGGAAGGAGAGGGAGAGGGGAAGGAGAGGGAGAGAGGAAGGAGAGGGAGAGAGGAAGGAGAGGGAGAGAGGAAGGAGAGGGAGAGGGGAAGGAGAGGGAGAGTTGAAGGAGAGGGAGAGAGGAAGGAGAGGGAGAGGGAGAGGGGAAGGAGAGGGAGAGAGGAAGGAGAGGGAGAGGGAGAGAGGAAGGAGAGGGAGAGGGAGAGGGGAAGGAGAGGGAGAGAGGAAGGAGAGGGAGAGGGAGAGAGGAAGGAGAGGGAGAGGGGAAGGAGAGGGAGAGTTGAAGGAGAGGGAGAGAGGAAGGAGAGGGAGAGGGAGAGGGGAAGGAGAGGGAGAGAGGAAGGAGAGGGAGAGGGAGAGGGGAAGGAGATGGAGAGATAGAAGGTTTGAGAGGGAGAGAGAGCGAAACTCTCGTAGTTGGAGAGAGGGTAGATTGATGGAGAGAGAGAAGGGGAGAGGGGAAGGACAAGGCAGAGTGGGAGAGAAATTTTCAGTGAGGCAGGCGACAGGACGTGATGAGGCTCGCAGTTTCCAATGTGTTTCCAGAATCCTGTGTCAGTCTCTTCAAGCTTCGCATCGCGTGCGCATGGCCAGTAGAGGCGGGAGACAGCAAGGAGCCACAATTACGATGTCTCCTACGTGAAAGTGAATGCCGCAGGCTGGCTTGTCAAATCCATGCGTAGCGAGCGGACTGGCAAACAATGGAAGCAGGCTCCGACCACTTGAATCGATTGTTCAAAAACTTCTCCCAAGACAGTGATTGATGAAGCCGATGTGCAGGCATCTGTGGGATCGGCAGCTGCGCAGTTTTCGGCATTCGGTTTTGCATCCCTCTTATTGAAGCGCACATTACTGGCATGGAAACTTGCGTATCGCGTCGGGGGCACTTCGTCCTCGCTCGCAATAACAACTCACCTCGGACAGCAATTGCCCAGCGGGTTCCAAAACACACCGGGAAAGCGCAGAAACGCAGAATGGCTGTTGAAAGCCTCCTGCATTTCCAAGAAGTACACAGGAAATCGACACGGCTAATCCGGAGCCAGAATATCCACCTCTTATCCTCGTAATCCCGTTGTTATTTGGTTAAGCCGTTTAAAACCGGTTTCGAAAACAATTGCAGGGAGGGTGCGAGAAGTCAAAGTCCCCCTAAAACTCCCCATTGTTTGCTGGGGATTATTATGCAATTAGCGGCATTGTGGCATTTCTCCCCTCGCCTTATCTCCCACTTTGTCACCCCGAGTTTGCAAACACTACTTGGATCGTCGGCTCCCAGCCCCCCACTGGGACGGCCCGTATCAACAGCGGCTGCGGCACCTCGCACCGCAGTTTGGCATCGAGGAGTCTCCACAGAAGTTGCGTCACTCAAGAATTCCCAAGCTCAACCTCATGCTCAGCGTGGGATCTGCCGGGAAGTGTTGCACTTGCCTGGCCAGCCGCGGGCCCTAAAGCGATATTCGATCCCCTCCTCGATTGCAGTTCTCCTAGCAACAGAGGAATCGGTACGCCGCGTGGGCGATTCCCCAGGCCAGGTGGGATGATGAAGCCTTGACTGCCTTTTTGCCATGCTTGGAGATTTTTTCTCCCAAAGTCTGAGGGGACAATTATATAGTATTTGAAAGCTATATGCTAATTTTTAGCAATAAATTTCTTTTCAAACTTTTAAGCCTTCAAATGGAGACTGCGAGACTGCGGCCTGGCAACCACCAGCTTCCCCATCCTAATTGCCGATTACCTGTCTGTTTGGATATTCTCAAGAAACAGAATAGAGAATTTATTGCCTGTCTCCGGGAGTTTTTGATAATTTAAATTTATTGTTTAACATGCAGTGTACGGAGGGAATCGACTGCTTTTACCGAATCCCGTAGCTTCCCTCTACTGCATCCGGCAAACTCATCTTATCTCATCTCCGCGTCATCTCCGCGATCAACTCACTCATCAACTTGTCAACAGTTGCACTAAGCAACAGCTCATTGGCTATTTGGTCTGTGTGCCTATTAGTGACCTTTGACTCAACTTTTCCTGCATTGCCAATGCCAAATTTGGTTGCCAGGCCCCGGTGGATTCGCCGCTCCATGCTCACCTGGCCGGGGAAGACAATCGATGGAGCTGCGGTGTGGGACAGGAAGAGAAAGAAAAACAAGTTGAGCAGCCAGCCGCGGGTGAATCCGGTTGCGTCACGTCGGTCTGGCTTGACAAACTTGTTTGCAGTGAAAATGACACCGCGTGTTCCTGAGTTGCTGTTTTAAAAAAGCGATTTATACTCGTAGCAAGGTGCAACGGGATCTGGGGTACCGGGTTGAATCATAGGATTAGATCCACATGATCTGATACAGGGATTAACTCATGAGGTTTTGCTGACCCACGAGATTAGACCTACATGATCTGACCCATGAGATTTGACCTACATGATATGACTCATGAGATTTTGACTTCGATGATCTAACCATGAGATTTGACCTACATGATCTGACCCATGAGATTAGACCTACATGATCTGACCCATGAGATTTGACCTACATGATCTGACCCATGAGATTAGACCTACATGATCTGACCCATGAGATTTGACCTACATGATCTGACCCATGAGATTTGACCTGCATGATCTGACCCATGAGATTTGACCTACATGATCTGACCCATGAGATTTGACCTACATGATCTGACCCATGAGATTAGACCTACATGATCTGACCCATGAGATTAGACCTACATGATCTGACCCATGAGATTTGACCTACATGATCTGACCCATGAGATTAGACCTACATGATCTGACCCATGAGATTAGACCTACATGATCTGACCCATGAGATTAGACCTACATGATCTGACCCATGAGATTTGACCTACATGATCTGACCCATGAGATTTGACCTACATGATCTGACCCATGAGATTTGACCTACATGATCTGACCCATGAGATTAGACCTACATGATCTGACCCATGAGATTTGACCTACATGATCTGACCCATGAGATTAGACCTACATGATCTGACCCATGAGATTAGACCTACATGATCTGACCCATGAGATTTGACCTACATGATCTGACCCATGAGATTAGACCTACATGATCTGACCCATGAGATTTGACCTACATGATCTGACCCATGAGATTTGACCTACATGATCTGACCCATGAGATTTGACCTACATGATCTCCCTAAATTCACCCTAATTATTTATCCTCAAATTTACAAGCTACCTAGCGAATGACAGCATGATAATTTAATGTATGCAATTATGGGTAATAAATTTGTACATAACTGCACTAGAGGCAAAATTATTATAGTAGGTTAGCGACTCCAGTTAAAAAATATAAGCACCAGTTTTTCATTAAGAATTCAATAATGATTATTAAATTAAATGTGAAAAAGCACGTCGCCCGCACATTGGGTGTGTGCACAATAGCGCAATGGCAACTGCGCGCTCAATTTGCACTTTCTCTATATTATTTATTGTTATTGACTAATTATATTGAACAGGTGAGGCCAATTACTATAAGCGAGAGGGTGACGGGGTTCAAAGGAATTCCGCCGGAGGGAATTAGCGGCATCGCAGGCAGCCCAGCGCACAGCGCAGCCTTCACCCCGGCCAGGCCGTGCACGCGCCCTCAGTTCAGAGAGCAGACCCGCCACCCCAGGCTGCCAGCCAATAGGAATCGGGCAAGCCCCAGGCGGCGCTGGATTGGCCGAGGCAGACCCTCCACTGTATACTATAGAGATTCTTTGCGGCTAAAAAGCGCGGCGCACGGCGAGAGACTCCAGCCGAAAATCCAAGCACAGACAGGAACTCAGCGATCTGCTTCAACAATAACTCATCGCAGAGATGCACTGCTACGACTCCTCGGATCCCGAAGTCTTTGATACAGAGTCGCCAGTGCTGGTATACGAGCCGCAGTCGCACGCCACCCCGGTACGGGAGGCTGCGGCCGCTGCCGCTGTTGCTGCCCGGAGGTCGCGAGCTCAGCGACGGCGAAGGCACCGAGGCAACGCCGAAGACAACGGCGCCAGGGCCGGCTGCCTGACGGAAATTCTGTGGGACGATGTGCAGCGGGCCAAGGACCTGCTGCGGCTGAGCCGGCGGCGCAAGCAGGAGGTGCAGCTCGAGACTGCGGACAGCGCGACTGCCTCTGGTGAGCTGGGCTGAGCAATTGCAGAGGAGGGACAAGGTGATGGGGGTGAGCGGGGCAATCAAGCTTAGTTGGTTTTCCTGATGCTCCTCCTTGACAGCCACTCCCGCCCTGCGGCGTCTCAAGCGCCTCAACGGTCGTTCGGCCTCGTTGGACTCCCGGGCTGGTGGCGTCGCGTCTCCGACGGCTGCGTCGGGTGCCATTGCCCATTCCACGACCGGCGATGCGATTGTCGAAGCCGAAAGTGGACGTCGGCTCGGCGAACTCCGGAGAATGCTGCGGGATCTGGTGTTGAACGACAGGCGGACTGACAAGGTGAGTCTTCCTTCTTCCTCTCTTTGATCCCGGCTCTTCACCCAACCTTTCACTTCCGTCTTCCCTAGTTCTCTTTCCCTGTCTCCCTCCCTCTCTCCCCCTCTCACCCTTCCTCTCTCCCTCCCTCTCTCCCTCTCCCTCCCTCTCTCCCTCTCCCTCCCTCTCTCCCTCTCCCTCCCTCTCTCTATCTCCCTCTCTCCCTCTCTCTCCCTCTCCCTCCCTCTCTCCCTCTCCCTCCCTCTCTCCCTTCCCTTCCTCTCTCTCCCTCACTCCCTCTCTCTATCTCCCTCTCTCCCTCTCTCTCTCCCTCTCTCTCCCTCTTTCTCCCTCTCTCTCCCTCTCTCTCCCTCTCTCTCTCCCCTCCCCTCTCTCTCTCCCCTCCCCTCTCCCTTCCTCTCTCTCTCCCTCTCTCCCTCTCTATCTCCCCTCCCCTCTCCCTTTCTCTCTATCTCCCTCCCTCTCCCTCACTCCCTGTCTTCGCCCCCCTCCTCTTCCTCTTTTTTCTAGTGGCTCTCCTCTGCACTGCAGTTCTTTATTTTCTCCCTACATCTCAATCTCCGCAGTTCTGTCTCATCTCCCTCTTCAACTCGTGCTGTTTTGATTCGAATTGTCTTGTCAATAATCGCAATCATTCCCAGGCTGCTACAACAAATTTGATTAATTGGATTTTCACGTATTCTCTAAGCAAACTTGAATATCAAGGCTCTTTGCAAGGCGGGGTCGCTCAATATATTTCTCGAACACAGAAGAGCCATCTGTCCAGCATCCCTCAAGTGGCGCGGAACTGAGTCGCCCAGCCTCCCTCCGGCATCAAAAGTGTGCAAGCCCGTGGTGCTGTGTAATGCAAACACGGGGAGGGCTGACCCGCGTATCTGAGCGGCAGCGCAACCCTCCATCACTCTCGCCCCAAGCCCTCAGTTGTCAATAATTTTTTTCCCGAGAAAGTTGACGCGCCACCCACTGCCCCGGCCAGGCTGGGTCTCGAATTTCTCGAAAATATGGTTCCATTTTTCGCCCCAACCCCCCATCTTGTCCACGTTCCGCCTACAATCCTCAGAGCACTGTGGCGGAAGGGGAAGCCATATGTTGCACCAATGAAAGCAAAACCTGGGCTTCCTGTCTCAATAAGTTTTCAATGAAAAAAATGCTAAATTCATCACCGTCTCGGCTTTTATAGCATATGGCGACAGGAATTCCCCGAGGCTCCCTGCATCATACAGCCTCCAACTGAGCTCAAGTATCTTCGGCTTGTCTTCCCTCTCCCCCCACCCACTGACACCCTCTTTCACTCCCACTCACCCTCTTTCACTCCCACTCACCCTCTTTCACTCCCACTCACCCTCTTTCACTCCCACCCACCCTCTTTCACCCCCACTCACCCTCCTTCACTCCAACTCACCCTCTTTCACTCCAACTCACCCTCTTTCACTCCCACTCACCCTCTTTCACTCCCACTCACCCTCCTTCACTCCAACTCACCCTCTTTCACTCCAACTCACCCTCTTTCACTCCAACTCACCCTCTTTCACTCCCACTCACCCTCTTTCACTCCCACTCACCCTCCTTCACTCCAACTCACCCTCTTTCACTCCCACTCAACCTCTTTCACTCCCACTCACCCTCTTTCACTCCCACCCACCCTCTTTCACTCCCACTCACCCTCCTTCACTCCAACTCACCCTCTTTCACTCCCACTCAACCTCTTTCACTCCCACTCACCCTCTTTCACTCCCACCCACCCTCTTTCACTCCCACTCACCCTCTTTCACTCCCACCCACCCTCTTTCACTCCCACTCACCCTCTTTCACTCCCACCCACCCTCTTTCACTCCCACTCACCCTCTTTCACTCCCACTCACCCTCTTTCACTCCCACCCACCCTCTTTCACCCCCACTCACCCTCCTTCACTCCAACTCACCCTCTTTCACTCCAACTCACCCTCTTTCACTCCCACTCACCCTCTTTCACTCCCACTCACCCTCCTTCACTCCAACTCACCCTCTTTCACTCCAACTCACCCTCTTTCACTCCAACTCACCCTCTTTCACTCCCACTCACCCTCTTTCACTCCCACTCACCCTCCTTCACTCCAACTCACCCTCTTTCACTCCCACTCACCCTCTTTCACTCCCACCCACCCTCTTTCACTCCCACTCACCCTCCTTCACTCCAACTCACCCTCTTTCACTCCCACTCACCCTCTTTCACTCCCACTCACCTTCTTTCACTTCCACCTACGCCCTCCCCCTCCTGACCATCACTTATTCTCCGAAGTCTGATAACTCACTCTGGAATTATTTCAAAAGACGTCACGCTCGCGCAACCTTGTTAAGACAGCCTTGCCAAATTATACATTACTAGTGCTACTGATGAAATTAGGCCTGTTGCATGATCAGGGCAGTAATAAAAGGTGAGATCATAGATTTATAAGGGCTGTGGTCCGGTTTCATAATAATGCAACATAACATGCATTATAAATTTTGATTTCGCGACGAGTTTTCCAATTTTAATATATACTCGTATAATATTGGCCCAAAACCGAGCAATTACGCAATGGGATCAGTTGAGCAGATGCATGTATGCGGGCGCACTGCCTGAGAACTCGGATTCCACTCACATGCTGAGTTGTGCAACTAACACGCGGTTTCATTTGCACCTTTAAATTGCTAGACAATCCGCTCAGCGGGGGTGGAGGAAGCGGGCTGTCTATGGTCTATGGCCTATGGTCTATGGTCTATGGCCTATGGTCTATGGCCTATGGCCTATGCTCTATGGCCTATGGTCTATGGTCTAATGGCCTATGGTCTATGGTCTAATGGCCTATGGTCTAATGGCCTATGGTCTATGGTCTAATGGCCTATGGTCTATGGTCTAATGGCCTAAGGTCTATGGTCTAATGGCCTATGGTCTATGGTCTAATGGCCTATGGTCTATGGTCTAATGGCCTATGGTCTATGGTCTAATGGCCTATGGTCTATGGTCTAATGGCCTAAGGTCTATGGTCTAATGGCCTATAGTCTAATGGCCTATCGTCTATGGTTTGTGAAGCCATCTCACCCCCCATTCGTTAATCTCCGATCCACAGAGTCTGCAGTCGCCGGCCTGCAACGCTTCCTCGGTTGGTGATGGCATCGAAGAGTCCTTTGAGCAGGTGGCGGCGCCGCGACTCCGCCAGGCTACCTAGTTCCCGCTGCCGGTGCGCCAGTCACCGGACTGCTGCGACGAAGCTGGCGACTGGGGCTTCGAGTCTGCTGAGGTTAGTTAAATTATTTCTGTTCTGCTTGGTGGAACCAATGTGTTGCTTTTCGTTCTGGCATCTTGTGGCATCTTGTGGCATCTTGGGGCATCTTGTGGCATCTTGGGGCATCTTGTGGCATCTTGTGGCATCTTGTGGCATCTTGTGGCATCTTGGGGCATCTTGGGGCATCTTGTGGCATCCTGGGGCATCTTGTGGCATCTTGGGGCATCTTGGGGCATCTATGCTTGCATGCTGTGACAGCTAAATGTTCGAAAGTGCAAAAAATGTGTAAAGATTGGTGCAGAAACAGCATAAGGTGTTTTTATTTCCATGAATCTCGTGTGTCAGATTCAAAAAATAACTCAGCTTCATAACATTGCCAATTTTATCGAAACAGATTAGCTGCTCATAAATTATCGAGAATTTTTATGTGTCACTCCCTTGTCTCCGCTGTTGCCTGGCCTAACAGAAGCTGTGATTGGATTTCCAGAATCCCGCTCAGCGTCTCCTTGATCCGTGTGATCGAGTGTCCCGATAACGCATCTGGGGGTTTGGGTTGTCTGCTTTTTTCCCTCTAGATTTCCTTATCCGCTGGCAGATCGCAGATCCCCTCTTCCCCTATTATGTTTGATCCCCCGCCCAGCCCATGCCGAGATTGTCATCTGTTTTGATCAGCGAAAAGGGCAGGCAAAAAAACACAGCGAGAGGAGCGGCGAGCATGCGGGGCGAGTCTTCAGAGAATCGTCCTAAATATACGCAATCTTTTTTAGCGTGCTCAAGATGTCTCAACCTGCCGAGTTTATTTTTGCTAATTCCACCCGAGATCCCTTATCTCGGGCCAGTCAGTCATGCCGGGTTCCCGCATACCAACTTCTTTCCAGCTCCGCCAACTGGAAGACGAGGCGGCTGTACAGGCGGCCCTGGTGGCGGCCAACCGGCGGCTTCTCAGCGAGTGCCCCGCCGGCCGCCTGGCCGCCCGGATGAAGCGGCGCCGGACGCTGGAATTCGCCAAATCCCAGGAAAAGGTGAAGCCTCTTTTCGTTTTTTTATGAAACAGTTTTTCTATACTGTGAGTAGTATGATTTGAATAAAGTCTGTTTTATTACTTGTATCCGTTTTTTCTAACAGCTTAGACTGCTGAATATGCGACTCGCGGAGATTCGAACTCTGAACCTCCAGCCGATGGCGTCGCTGCCGCCACTCGAAACCCTGCCGGACCTGGTGGCCGACACCAGCTGCGGCCTGTCACTCTGCTCCCTCAACAGTTTGGCTGTCAAGGAGCCGCCCCGAGACGCCGAAGCCGCTGCCGACTCTGCCAAGTCTCCCAGGTGAGCATCTGCCCCTGACGCTGACCGTAACTCATTCTCTGTCAGGTTAGAATCCCCACAGCTTCACAATAATCCCCATAGCTTCACAATAATCCCCATAGCTTCACAATAATCCCCATAGCTTCACAATATTCCCCACAGCTTCACAATAATCCCCAAAGCTTCACAACAATCCCCGAAGCTTCACAACAATCCCCATAGCTTCACAACAATCCCCATAGCTTCACAACAATCCCCATAGCTTCATAATAATCCCCATAGCTTCACAACAATCCCCATAGCTTTAAAAAATCCCCATAGCTTCACAATAATCCCCATAGCCTTACAAATATCCCCATAGCTTCACAAATATCTCCATAGCTTCACAACAATCCCCAAAGCTTCACGATAATCCCCATAGCTTCACGATAATCCCCAAAGCTTCACAATAATCTCCAAAGCTTCAAAAAATCCCCATAGCTTCACAAAATCTTCATAGCTTCACAACAATCCCCATGCCCACGATGCCACTTCACCCGCTGCAGGCAGCTGCGCAAATTCTCCTCCCTGACGTCATCGTCTTCTGCGGCGTCAGCGGAGCCCCTGCCGCCCACCAACGCCGCCCCCGGCGGGATCAGCCACGCCGGCAGCCTGGACTCTGGTTTCCTGGAAATCGCAGCCCTCCCGGACCTCCGTCACTGAGGGCCCGCCGGACTCGAAATTCGCTGCTGCAAAGTTTTTCATACCGACAATAAGAACTTGTTTTTTGTCTGCTTTGTGCTTCAATGCCTACTTGAATTTGAGAGTAGTATGTTATCGCCTGCTTTACTGTATTTCACTTTGTTAACGTCCGATGTATCTGCAACATTAGCTGCTATATATTCATATGTTCTTTACACAATTGCTGCACATTGTACATAATCAACATGCACTGCTGAGCTCTGCTATTTCTGATTTCGCCCTTTGCACCCGCCCCAAGAATGCGTTCTGACTCTGAATAAATACCTGCCCTTGGATTCTAAGCACAATGGGAGCTCTGCTTCTTTGGGAGCTGGCTGACAGCTCATTTTGTTAGTGCTAAGATTGCTAAAATCCATTTGTCTTGAAGATATTAGTCTACTTATTCACATACCTTTGAGCATGAAAACAGACCGTTTAGATTTTTAAATGCACCCACACTCGCAGAACTTCTCTTCTGTTCTGTAAGTTCTGTTCACAACTCATAGACTCCGAGGCTGGGACATGGACTCAGAGACACTCGAAGATGCTGGGACATGGACTCAGAGACACTCGAAGATGCAGGGACATGCACTCAGAGACACTCGCAGATGCAGGGACATGCACTCAGAGACACTCGCAGATGCAGGGACATGCACTCAGAGACACTCGAAGATGCAGGGACATGCACTCAGAGACACTCGCAGATGCAGGGACATGCACTCAGAGACACTCGCAGATGCAGGGACATGCACTCAGAGACACTCGCAGATGCAGGGACACTCAGAGGACACTCAGGCAGGCCAGATGGGCTAAAAATAGATTTCATTTACGCCTAATTACGCCTGGAAGTGGGCGGCTGGAAGGGAGAGCCGCGGCCAATGACTCAGCTGTGACTCATTCAGCGAATGCTCGGCAGGAATCTTCGGCATGGAGAAAGGGGGTGTGGGTGAAAGAGTAAAAATGCCGGGCAATGGAGGGTGTGAGTTACTATGTACATTCTAGTGCACATTCTTGCGAGTACATTCTTTGACGTATTTTCGTGCTCTCTTGAAACGAATGCCCGACAAGCCGTTTATTTACAACGCGCAAGTTCGAAGGTCCAGCAATTTGAATTTTCAAACTGTGCAGTGTGGCATGGAGCAGGGCGACTCTGCCTACGAATTCCTGCACGACTGGTGGCACCACAGCGACCTGCAGGCGCAGTTCATCACCCTGCTGGTGGTGGTCGCTGCCGTGTACCTCTTCAGGATGCTGTTCGGCAGGCAGGAGGTGTACATCCACTGCGGCGGCGTCACCGAGGCAGAGTGCTGCCACTCGGCCAATCCGGACAGGCCACTGCCCGGCAGTCTGGCCAAATTCCCCTCCAATCCGGACAGATTTCGGACACTCAACGAGGTCAAGGACGCCCTGCGCAAGGCCGGCCTGGAGTCTGCAAACCTCATCTTTGGCATCGACTTCACGGCCAGCAACAACTTCCAGGTGAGCCGTCAGAAAGCAGCTTCGGCCGTGACATGTACATGATTCGGATGTACCGGTTGTACATGAGTAGCATGTACCGGTTGTAGCTCGTACATGAGTAGCATGTACCGGTTGTACATGAAGAGTATGTACCGGTTGTATATGAAAAGTATGTACCCTTTGTACATGAGTAGTATGTACAGGTTTTACATGAAAAGTATGTACCTGTTGTACATGGCTGTATGTACTGGATGTATATGAAAAGTATGTACCAGTTGTACATGAAATTTATGTACCTTTTGTACTTGAGTAGCATGTACCGGTTGTACATGAAAAGTATGTACCGGTTGTACATGAGTAGAATGTACAGGTTGTACAAGACTGAACTGAACTGAAAATATACAATTGAAGCCCCATTCTGGTACTAATAGGACCTTTCTGGTACTAATCGGACCATTCTGGTACTAATAGGACCAATCTGGTACAAAAACGACTAATCTGGTACAAATAGGACCATTCTGGTACAAGAACTGCTCTGCTGCGATGCAGGAACCATGCCGCATACTCCAAGCTTTGAGATATGAAGCACTTATTCAGCCTCTCCGAGTCTCCCCATCCCTAACCTACTTCCCAACCTTGCGGCTGCCAGGGCGCTGAGAGCTTCGGCGGCAGGAGCCTTCACGACCTGCACAGCGGTGGCCTGAACCCGTACCAGAGCGTCATCATCACCTTGGGTGAGACAATGGAGACCTTCCAGACTGACTGCGACGGCCACATCCCCGCCTTCGGCTTCGGCGACTTCCGCTACAAGAATGGCGCGGTGTTCCCGCTGGGTACCGAAGACACCTGCTGCGGATTCCAGGTAGCTGGGGGGCACTGGGGGCACCTGCTGCGGATTCCAGGTAGCTGGGTGCACTGGGGGACACCTGCTGCGGATTCCAGGTAGTTGGGGGGCACTGGGGACACCTGCTACGGATTCCAGGTAGCTGGGGGGCACTGGGGGCACCTGCTGCGGATTCCAGGTAGCTTGGGGCACCCAGGACTCACTCTGGACTCACTCTGGACTCACTCTGGACTCACTCTGGACTCACTCTGGACTCACTCTGGACTCACTCTGGACTCACTCTGGACTCACTCTGGACTCACTCTGGACTCACTCTGGACTCACTCTGGACTCACTCTGGACTCACTCTGGACTCACTCTGGACTCACTCTGGACTCACTCTGGACTCACTCTGGACTCACTCTGGACTCACTCTGGACTCACTCTGGACTCACTCTGGACTCACTCTGGACTCACTCTGGACTCACTCTGGACTCACTCTGGACTCACTCTGGACTCACTCTGGACTCACTCTACCCCTCGCTGCCCCGTCTCTCGCAGGGAGTCTTCAAGGCCTACTGCGCCCGCGCCCTCAGCGCCCAGTTCAGCGGGCCAACAAACTTCGCGCCCCTGATTGAGAAGGCGGTGCAAATCTGCCGGGCCACCGGCTCCTACCACATCCTGGTGATCGTGGCAGACGGGCAGGTCGTGTGCGAGCGCGAGACGGTGGAGGCCATCGAGATGGCGTCCCTGTGGCCGCTGAGTATCATCACTATCGGTGAGCAATAAATCAATCAGTCAGTTAATCAGTTAATCAATCAGCCAATTAAACAATAAATAAAAAATAGAAAAGTAACAAAATCACAAAATTAATAAACTATTAAATCAATAAATCAATAAAGATATTAATATATAGATCAATAAATCAGTTAATCAACCAATCAGTCAATCAATCAATCAATAAACTAACAAATCAATCAATCAATCAATCGATCAATCAATCAACAAATCAATAAATATATAAATCTATAATAAATCTATAAATCCATGAATTAATCAATCGATAAATCTATAAATCAATTAGTGAATCAGTCAACCAATAAATAAATAAATAAATCAGTTAATCAATCAATCAGTCAATCAATCAATCAATCAATCAACTAATCAATCAATCAATCAGTCAATCAATCAATCAATCAATCAATCAATCAATCAATCAAACAATCAATCAATCAATCAAACAATCAATCAATCAATCAATCAATCAATCAATCAATCAATCAATCAATCAATCAATCAATCAATCAATCAATCAATCAATCAATCAATCAATCAATCAATCAATCAATCAATCAATCAATCAATCAATCAATCAATCAATAAATCAATCAATCAATCAATCAATCAATCAATCAATCAATCAATCAATCAATCAATCAATCAATCAATCAATCAATCAATAAATCAATCAATCAATCAATCAATCAATCAATCAATCAATCAATCAATCAATCAATCAATCAATCAATCAATCAATCAATCAATCAATCAATCAATCAATCAATCAATCAATCAATCAATCAATCAATCAATCAATCAATCAATCAATCAATCAATCAACTAATCAATCAATCAATCAATCAATCAATCAACCAATCAATCAATCAAGGTGTCGGAGACGGCCCCTGGGACATGATGGTGGAATTCGACAAGCAGTTGCCCCAGCGCCAGTTCGACAATTTCCGATTCGTGAACTATCACGCCACGGTCAGCGAGAACCGGCACAACCCGGAGATCGCCTTTGCGGTGGCCGCGCTGATGGAGATCCCCGACCAGTACACCATCATCCGGAGGCTGGGGCTGCTGGACCCGCGAGATTGAAACCCTGGCCGTGCTGCCCGCTTTCCCCTCTCCTCTCCCTGCCGTTCGATCTCAAATTTGCTATCCAGTCAGCATTGTTAGGAGCTTTTTCGCGCGGTCTCTGTCCCTCGGTCTCTGTCACTCAGTCTCTGTCACTCGGTATTTGTCACTCGGTCTCTGTCACTCAGTTCCCGTCAAACCAGTCAGTCACTCAGAAAGCTTGTCACTACCTGTATTTATTCACTGTACATCGCTATTTTTCGCAGCAAGTAATAAACTCAGCAAAGAATTGAAGTCCGAATCGCTGCAGAGTTTCTGATTCAATCTAAAAAATAATCTGCCTCAAGAAATAAGTGTACGGGGAGGAAAAAACCAAGCAATATTAGTCTACTATGCGCTCAATTTCCTACTGCAAGTAGAAATAGTAGATTTGTGCGTTTGAAATTTTCTCAGAACGAGAGAAAGAATGCGAATGCAAATCAATTGCGCTCAACAGTTGGAGTGTAGAAAAACTGAAATGAATCGGTATTTAGAAATAATTCCTCTATTAGTTTTGCCACCGAACTCAGAAAACTCCAGGCCTCATGCTTCAGACGGTGTCTGCTTCTGTTTATCCTCTGCCTGCTGCCGCTGCTGCAGCTGCTGCTGGCCGCACAGATCCTCCTGCCGGTTGTGCAGCCGGCTGGTGAAGAGCACAATGGGCGTGTAGGCCAGGCACACCACGCACAGGATGACAAACAGGTAGGCAAATCCCAGGTGCAAGAAGATCGGCCCGGCTGCGAAGGCTCCGAAGGCCGTGGCGATGCTGAAGGAGGCGTGCGCGATGCAGGACACGGAGCCGTACACCGGCGTGTGCCGCCGGTCCACCAGGTGGCTGAGCAGCGGCAGCAGCGTGACGTCCAGCACGGCGATGCTGGCGAACACCAGGCCGATGGGCAGGGTGCACCAGGCCTTGCCTGGCATGAAAGGCAGCAGCGCGCACGCCAGGCCGCCCAGCACCAGGCCGCCGGCCGCCACCCAGCCGCGCCAAGCGGGCGCCCGGTTGCACAGCCACACGCTGGCCACGGTGGCCGCGAAGTGAAACGGCAGCGTCGGCAACCAGACGAGGCCCTTCTGCGTGTCCGTGGCCTCGTAGCGGTGGTGCATCCAGATGCCCAGCGTGGCGGCGAGGCAGTTGTGGGACAGGTTGGCCACGATCAGGCCGCCCGCGCACGCCGCGATGTGCGGGTCCGTCAGCAGCCGCCACAGCGGCGTCGGCTTCGGCCGCTTCGCTGCGACTTCCTCATCGTTGTCGTTGTCTGGCACTACGAGATGATCGGCGTCGATGGCAGCGGGCGACGACGTCGGGGAGGAAACCGCAACCGCGTCGCCTGCGTCCTGCTGCTGCGGTTGCTGCTGCTGCGATGGCGGCGGGTGCTGCGGTGACTGCGGGGCCGCGGGGCCTGAGCGGAGAGGAATATGGCTGCTGTAGATCTAGAGACCCGAGTGCTGTAAATCTAGAGACCCGAGTGCTGTAGATCTAGAGACCCGAGTGCTGTAAATCTAGAGACCCGAGTGCTGTAAATCTAGAGACCCGAGTGCTGTAGATCTAGAGACCGAGTACTGTAGATCTAGAGACCCGAGTGCTGTAGATCTAGAGACCCGAGTGCTTTAGATCTAGAGACCCGAGTGCTGTAGATCTAGAGACCCGAGTACTGTAGATCTAGAGACCCGAGTACTGTAGATCTAGAGACCCGAGTGCTGTAGATCTAGAGACCCGAGTGCTGTAGATCTAGAGACCCGAGTGCTGTAGATCTAGAGACCCGAGTACTGTAGATCTAGAGACCCGAGTGCTGTAAATCTAGAGACCGAGTACTGTAGATCTAGAGACCCGAGTACTGTAGATCTAGAGACCCGAGTGCTGTAAATCTAGAGACCGAGTACTGTAGATCTAGAGACCCGAGTGCTGTAGATCTAGAGACCCGAGTACTGTAGATCTAGAGACCCGAGTGCTGTAAATCTAGAGACCGAGTACTGTAGATCTAGAGACCCGAGTGCTGTAGATCTAGAGACCCGAGTACTGTAGATCTAGAGACCCGAGTGCTGTAAATCTAGAGACCGAGTACTGTAGATCTAGAGACCCGAGTGCTGTAAATCTAGAGACCGAGTACTGTAGATCTAGAGAGCCGAGTGCTGTAGATCTAGAGACCCGAGTGCTGTAGATCTAGAGACCCGAGTACTGTAGATCTAGAGACTCAAGTGCTGTCTCTAGATAGGAGTTCCTTTTAAGAAGCCCCCAGAAGCCCCCAGAAGCCCCTCGACCGCGGCTCACCCTCGGGGCGGCCGCCCCGCTGCCGCACCAGGCCCTGCCGGAGCAGCGGCACCAGCAGGCAGGCGGTGGCGGCGAACATGGGCAGGTAGGCCAGGAACACGACCCCCCGGCCCGTCCGCTCGTAGATGAAGCCCCCGTAGGCCGGGCCCAGCGCGTTGGCGGAGAACAGCACGAAGTTGGCGATGCCGATGGCCCGGTTGCGCATCCGCAGCGAGGTGAAGCAGGTCGCCACCTGGGCGAGGCCGCTGGTGCCGATGGCGGCGGACCCGGCGCCGTTGACGGCCCGGGCCAGCAGGAAGACCCAGTAGGAGTCGCCCAGGCCGTACAGCAGGATGGAGGTGCAGTCGGCGGCGATGCCCACCAGGAGGATGGCGGCGGGGAACAGCAGGTCGATGAGCTTGCCGATCAGCGGGTTCATGGCGATCTGCACCAGGCCCTTCAGCCCCACCAGGAAGGCCGACTGGATTTTCACGTCAGACTCGGCGCAGGCCTCGGAGCTGGAGTTGAAGGCGCCCAGGAGGCCGTCGGCCGTGTCGACGTGGTCGACGGCGGCGCGGCACAGCTGGTCGTGGACGATGGGGATGATGACGGTGGTGAGCATCTGGTCGCTGAAGAAGACGGCGCTGACCAGGACAACGGCCAGGACCCGATGCCAGCGGCCCGGCTGGCGGCCCGGCATCTCCTGCGGTCAGGCGGCTGTCAAGGACTGCCAAGCCGATAGCGAGCCTCGGATTCTCTCTGGATTGGAGAGCCGCTGTCTTGTTTTTTGTAGTTGGGTCTGGCTACAAATGACGCCCGCCTTTCGGCCCTTTTCTACCGCTGGTGAGGGCTGCGCGGACAGTCTGAACGGGACTGAGGCGCGCTCAGCTCACAGGCCTGTACACTCCGGCCCTGCCTGTCAAAAATACCTTCTCTCTCTCCTGCCAGCCTGCCTGTCGGCTCCGGTCTGACCCCGCATTCACCTGGCTGACTGTCCCTGCAGCCACCCCCGGGGGCAGGGAAAACCTGAAGCCTTCAGTACTTCTCCGTTGGGCCTCTCGGTTTAACCAGCGTGCACTTTAAAAAGAGCGAGAATATGAAATTTTCTATACGAGGACAGAAGCAGGAGTGCACGGCGAACGGTAGCCCTGTTGGTGTCCCGTTCCCGTCTCGGTGAAAGTTCAACTGTCTCATGAGAGTAGCATGACAGCCGCTGCAGTTGATGGAGGAACCTGCGAGATGCTGGCGAAAATTTTTACCTCAAGGATCAGATAAAGAATCCAACTCATGGCCGCAGGCCAGGTGAGAGGAAAGGAGAGAGGAGATAAGAGAAGTGAGGCGAGAGAGGAAAGGCGAGAGAGGAGATAAGAGGGGAGGGAGGAGAAAAGAGAGGAGAGAGCTGAGAAGAGACAAACCTTGAACGGGCCGGATTGCTATTGCCGAGGGTCGGATAGAGACTAATACATATGACACATTAGGACACATAGGACACATAGGACACATTAGGACACAAAGAAACATCAGGACACACTATGACACATCAGGACACACTATGACACATCAGGACACACTATGACACATCAGGACACACTATGACACATCAGGACACACTATGACACACCAGGACACACTATGACACATCAGGACACACTATGACACATCAGGACACACTATGACACATCAGGACACACTATGACACATCAGGACACACTATGACACATCAGGACACACTATGACACATCACGACACACTGAGACACACCAGGACACACTACGACACATCAGGACACAATAAGACACGTCAGGACCCACTAAGACACTTAGGACACACTATGACACATCAGGACACACTACGACACATCAGGACACACTATGACACATCAGGACACACTATGACACATCAGGACACACTATGACACATCAGGACACACTATGACACATCAGGACACACTATGACACATCAGGACACAATAAGACACGTCAGGACCCACTAAGACACTTAGGACACACTATGACACATCAGGACACACTGAGACACATCAGGACACACTACGACACATCAGGACACAATAAGACACGTCAGGACCCACTAAGACACTTAGGACACACTATGACACATCAGGACACACTACGACACATCAGGACACACTACGACACATCAGGACACAATAAGACACGTCAGGACCCACTAAGACACTTAGGACACACTATGACACATCAGGACACACTATGACACATCAGGACACAATAAGACACGTCAGGACCCACTAAGACACTTAGGACACACTATGACACATCAGGACACAATAAGACACGTCAGGACCCACTAAGACACTCAGGACACACTACGACACATCAGGACAAAATAAGACACGTCAGGACCCACTAAGACACTTAGGACACACTATAGACACATCAAGATGCCAGTCAGCGCCCAATGCTCTGGCCCTGCATGCCTGCATATGTACAGTATTTCAAAACATTTCATCGGAGATCAGAATATGGCAAGCACAGACGCTACACACAAAAACTTTGCAACACACCACAGCACATTTTATACCACTGAACCAAACACGAAGCCCATTGGGTCGACAAATTCAGCGCAAATAAAGGCATAATTAAAAGCACTCGGAACTTGAAGTCATCCGAAGCACTCGATTAATCAAAAGAATCAGAAGCAGCTTATCAATAATCCTCAAGCAGTTTAGTAACACCACTTGGATAATGAATATAAATATAAATTTAAGTATAAATAGCAGTCTCATGCACCTTAGCAACAGTCTCATGCACCTTAGCAACAGTCTCATGCACCTTAGCAACAGTCTCATACACCTTAGCAACAGTCTCATACACCTTAGCAACAGTCTCATGCACCTTAGCAACAGTCTCATGCACCTTAGCAACAGTCTCATGCAGCTTAGCAACAGTCTCATACACCTTAGCAACAGTCTCATGCACCTTAGCAACAGTCTCATACACCTTAGCAACAGTCTCATACACCTTAGCAACAGTCTCATGCAGCCTAGCAACAGTCTCATACACCTTAGCAACAGTCTCATGCACCTTAGCAACAGTCTCGTGTACCTAGACCTCGTTTCTTTCAAACAAAGTCCTAAGAACCAGTTGGTATAAAATCATTTTATACCGAAGATCTCCGGGACAATCAGTCATATACAGCTATTGAAATTAAATTCCTAGAAATCAGTTTAAGATAATTAATTTGCGGGGTGACTATTTCTGATATTCCGGTAGTCCGAAATCGAATCGATCCGAATATTTTATTAAATTCTTGCGCTGGCACACAGGAGAGCGGGGCTGAGTCAGTCAGTCAGTCAGTCAATAATGAGCACCCCATTGGCTCCCTGTGCCGCTCAGGCAAGGTAAGAATCCGATTAAGCGCGTGTTGAGTTGTCTTCGATATCAGGCTAAGCCCCCACCGCCTTGACGGCGGAGCTCCTGCCGCTCAATTCGACAGCTCCGCTGCTGCCGCCGCCGCCACCTCGCCTGCAGCAGCAGAAACAGTCGATGGTGGCCCGCTGGAAGTCCTTCATCCTGGCGAAGTACACGATGGTGTTGATGGACTCCTGGATGAAGAAGATGGTGGAGCCGGTGTCGAACAGGGTGTAGGCGAACAGCACCAGCACCGGGTCGTCCACCACAATCATTGCCATCGTCTGCCCGATCGTCTGCGGCAGCGAGCCGACGATCATGATCACGCTGAGGATCACCAGCACCACACTCGCGGACACCTCGCTGGAGGACAGCGTCTTGGAGCCTTCGGTCAGGTTGGCGCGCTCCCGCCTGTACCGGATGAGGCGGACTGTCAGCAGGCAGTTGGCCACGATCATGAGGCTCACCTGCACCAGGCCGCAGTTGTTGAACAGCACGTTGGTCACCTGCCAAAAGTAGTTGTTACTGTCGGCGAAGTAGCAGACCCGCTGGCCTTCGCTGGTCAGCGAGTAGCCCATGAGGTAGAAATAGGGCGCCGACACGATGAAGGAGATCAGCGTCACGGCGCCGATTCCGTACCAGGCGCGCTTGTTGGAGGCATTGGCGAAGCGCAGCGGGAAGTAGATGCTGAGGCAGCGGTCCACCTGCGGGCGGCTGCGGCTTGTCAGTCAGTCTGTCTATCAATCAATCAATCAATCAATCAATCTATCTATCTATCTATCTATCTATCTATCTATCTATCTATCTATCTATCTATCTATCTATCTATCTATCTATCTATCTATCTATCTATCTATCTATCTATCTATCTATCTATCTATCTATCTATCTATCTATCTATCTATCTATCTATCTATCTATCTATCTATCTATCTATCTATCTATCTATCTATCTATCTATCTATCTATCTATCTATCTATCTATCTATCTATCTATCTATCTATCTATCTATCTATCTATCTATCTATCTATCTATCTATCTATCTATCTATCTATCTATCTATCTATCTATCTATCTATCTATCTATCTATCTATCTATCTATCTATCTATCTATCTATCTATCTATCTATCTATCTATCTATCTATCTATCTATCTATCTATCTATCTATCTATCTATCTATCTATCTATCTATCTATCTATCTATCTATCTATCTATCTATCTATCTATCTATCTATCTATCTATCTATCTATCTATCTATCTATCTATCTATCTATCTATCTATCTATCTATCTATCTATCTATCTATCTATCTATCTATCTATCTATCTATCTATCTATCTATCTATCTATCTATCTATCTATCTATCTATCTATCTATCTATCTATCTATCTATCTATCTATCTATCTATCTATCTATCTATCTATCTATCTATCTATCTATCTATCTATCTATCTATCTATCTATCTATCTATCTATCTATCTATCTATCTATCTATCTATCTATCTATCTATCTATCTATCTATCTATCTATCTATCTATCTATCTATCTATCTATCTATCTATCTATCTATCTATCTATCTATCTATCTATCTATCTATCTATCTATCTATCTATCTATCTATCTATCTATCTATCTATCTATCTATCTATCTATCTATCTATCTATCTATCTATCTATCTATCTATCTATCTATCTATCTATCTATCTATCTATCTATCTATCTATCTATCTATCTATCTATCTATCTATCTATCTATCTATCTATCTATCTATCTATCTATCTATCTATCTATCTATCTATCTATCTATCTATCTATCTATCTATCTATCTATCTATCTATCTATCTATCTATCTATCTATCTATCTATCTATCTATCTATCTATCTATCTATCTATCTATCTATCTATCTATCTATCTATCTATCTATCTATCTATCTATCTATCTATCTATCTATCTATCTATCTATCTATCTATCTATCTATCTATCTATCTATCTATCTATCTATCTATCTATCTATCTATCTATCTATCTATCTATCTATCTATCTATCTATCTATCTATCTATCTATCTATCTATCTATCTATCTATCTATCTATCTATCTATCTATCTATCTATCTATCTATCTATCTATCTATCTATCTATCTATCTATCTATCTATCTATCTATCTATCTATCTATCTATCTATCTATCTATCTATCTATCTATCTATCTATCTATCTATCTATCTATCTATCTATCTATCTATCTATCTATCTATCTATCTATCTATCTATCTATCTATCTATCTATCTATCTATCTATCTATCTATCTATCTATCTATCTATCTATCTATCTATCTATCTATCTATCTATCTATCTATCTATCTATCTATCTATCTATCTATCTATCTATCTATCTATCTATCTATCTATCTATCTATCTATCTATCTATCTATCTATCTATCTATCTATCTATCTATCTATCTATCTATCTATCTATCTATCTATCTATCTATCTATCTATCTATCTATCTATCTATCTATCTATCTATCTATCTATCTATCTATCTATCTATCTATCTATCTATCTATCTATCTATCTATCTATCTATCTATCTATCTATCTATCTATCTATCTATCTATCTATCTATCTATCTATCTATCTATCTATCTATCTATCTATCTATCTATCTATCTATCTATCTATCTATCTATCTATCTATCTATCTATCTATCTATCTATCTATCTATCTATCTATCTATCTATCTATCTATCTATCTATCTATCTATCTATCTATCTATCTATCTATCTATCTATCTATCTATCTATCTATCTATCTATCTATCTATCTATCTATCTATCTATCTATCTATCTATCTATCTATCTATCTATCTATCTATCTATCTATCTATCTATCTATCTATCTATCTATCTATCTATCTATCTATCTATCTATCTATCTATCTATCTATCTATCTATCTATCTATCTATCTATCTATCTATCTATCTATCTATCTATCTATCTATCTATCTATCTATCTATCTATCTATCTATCTATCTATCTATCTATCTATCTATCTATCTATCTATCTATCTATCTATCTATCTATCTATCTATCTATCTATCTATCTATCTATCTATCTATCTATCTATCTATCTATCTATCTATCTATCTATCTATCTATCTATCTATCTATCTATCTATCTATCTATCTATCTATCTATCTATCTATCTATCTATCTATCTATCTATCTATCTATCTATCTATCTATCTATCTATCTATCTATCTATCTATCTATCTATCTATCTATCTATCTATCTATCTATCTATCTATCTATCTATCTATCTATCTATCTATCTATCTATCTATCTATCTATCTATCTATCTATCTATCTATCTATCTATCTATCTATCTATCTATCTATCTATCTATCTATCTATCTATCTATCTATCTATCTATCTATCTATCTATCTATCTATCTATCTATCTATCTATCTATCTATCTATCTATCTATCATCTATCTATCTATCTATCTATCTATCTATCTATCTATCTATCTATCTATCTATCTATCTATCTATCTATCTATCTATCTATCTATCTATCTATCTATCTATCTATCTATCTATCTATCTATCTATCTATCTATCTATCTATCTATCTATCTATCTATCTATCTATCTATCTATCTATCTATCTATCTATCTATCTATCTATCTATCTATCTATCTATCTATCTATCTATCTATCTATCTATCTATCTATCTATCTATCTATCTATCTATCTATCTATCTATCTATCTATCTATCTATCTATCTATCTATCTATCTATCTATCTATCTATCTATCTATCTATCTATCTATCTATCTATCTATCTATCTATCTATCTATCTATCTATCTATCTATCTATCTATCTATCTATCTATCTATCTATCTATCTATCTATCTATCTATCTATCTATCTATCTATCTATCTATCTATCTATCCATCCTGCACAGACCGTGATCAGCAGCTGGGCAGTGGTGGACATGGTGGACACGAACGCCATGCCAAACCGATGGAATTTGCATATCAGAACTCCGTGATTCCAGGGATAAAAGTACAGCTGCTTGTTGGACAGGAACGGCATGGTCTTGGCAGGGAAGTACCACAGCCAGCCGTAGACGATGAGGCACAGGTTGTCAGAGAAGGCCAGAAAGGCCAGGTAAAGATTCAGCCTCTTGCGGTCCAGCCGAACCAGGAAGATGAAGATAGCAAAGAAGTTGGCCAGCACGCCGAAGGCAGCAATTGGCGGGAACAGGTAACCAACCAGGAAGGTGAGCACCCTGCTCATGTTGCAGAGATCCTTTGAGTGGTCCTGCTCGCACTGGTGCAGCTCCCCCGGCTGGTGGAAGTCGGAGGTGAAGTTGAAGGCTGACATGCCGAGGCCCATGGCTGCGAGGAGTTGTGGCCGGGGGCCGGCTTCGGGAGAAATCCCGGTCGGGTGGAGCGGCGGCGGTCTCGGTGAGTTTTATAGCCGAGGCGAGAAAGTTGAGTGGAAAAAACTTCAGAGAGCTCAATGGCTCGGTGATTTCAAAGCAATTCGCTTGTCAAAGGCGAGTTGGGGCGTGGCCGAGCTTTTAAATTTTAACTTTTTTATCGCACAAAGCAATTTGTTTATTGACACCTTCGCTTTGTTTGCATGTCTTGAGACAAGTGTTGCTCCTCAAGGGGTGCGAAGGGTTTCCCTTTCATCTTTGAGTTCCCAGTGGGTTTTTGAGATGGAAAACTGGACGACACAAATTAAAAAGCTTTTTAACAGTCGATCTTTGTCTCAGTGAAAGCGGAGTTGAGTAGTTCGAGTAGTTCAGGGTGTGGCCTCAGCTCAATTCAGGTGTGGCGCCGAATTCAGTTCCGTTGTGGCGCCGAGTTCAGTTCTGTTGTGGCGCCGAGTTCAGTTCTGTTGTGGCGCCGAGTTCAGTTCTGTTGTGGCGCCGAAATCAGTTCTGTTGTGGCGCCGAGTTCAGTTCTGTTGTGGCGCCGAGTTCAGTTCTGTTGTGGCGCCGAGTTCAGTTCTGTTGTGGCGCCGAGTTCAGTTCTGTTGTGGCGCCGAGTTCAGTTCTGTTGTGGCGCCGAGTTCAGTTCTGTTGTGGCGCTGAGTTCAGTTCTGTTGTGGCGCCGAGTTCAGTTCTGTTGTGGCGCCGAGTTCAGTTCAGTGTGGGACTGCGGACTCTGGATCGATAGTCGAATGCAACACTGCTAGCAACTCAGCCCCTCATCACTGAATCTGCACAAGTTTTTACAAGCCTACTCATACACATATAATCAGCCTTTCACAAAAAATTAATTGCATCATTCGCGAAATGAGTTCATTCGCGAACATCTGCATGTCGCGGTGGCTTTATGCTATCATTTACGATTTTGAAATCGACAATGAAAATAAAATCAGTTAAGTTTTGCAACTGTAGGATTAGGATTGAATAGCAAAATCTATTTGCCATTAGATGCTCCAACCCTCAACTCAAAGCCAGCCCAGAGAGGCTTCTACCATAGACAGCAGCGAGGCCCTCCCGTACACTCAGAGCGCTAAGCCGGGCTCGCAGCCCACAGCTAGCAGCATCTCAGCAGCCTCTGACCCACCGCAGGAAGCCGCTTCATCCAGCCATGCGCGAGTGCATCTCAATCCACGTCGGCCAGGCCGGCATCCAGATCGGCAACGCCTGCTGGGAGCTCTACTGCCTGGAGCACGGCATCCAGCCCGACGGCCTCATGACGCCCGGCAGGGAGAAGTGCGACGACTCGCAGGGGCCGTTCTTCTCCGAGACCCTCAGCGGCCGCTACGTGCCGCGCACCATCTTCGTGGACCTGGAGCCCACCGTGGTCGACGAGGTTCGCTGCGGCACCTACCGCCAGCTGTTCCACCCGGAGCAGCTGATCTCGGGCAAGGAGGACGCCGCCAACAACTACGCCAGAGGCCACTACACCATCGGCAAGGAGCTGATTGGCACCGTTCGGGAGGTCGTCAACCGGCTGGCGGAGAACTGCGCAGGCCTGCAGGGCTTCCTGGTTTTTCACTCCTTCGGTGGCGGCACGGGCGCCGGCTTCACCTCGCTGCTGTGCGACCGGCTGTCGTCCGAGTACGGCAAGCGGGCGAAGCTGCAGTTCGCCGTCTACCCGGCGCCGCAGGTGTCCACGGCTGTGGTGGAGCCGTTCAACGCCATCCTGTGCACCCACGGCACCCTGCCTCACACCGACTGCGCCTTCATGGTGGACAACGAGGCCATCTACGACATCTGCAGGAGGAACCTGGACGTCGAGAGGCCCACCTACACCAACCTGAACCGCCTGATCGCGCAGATCGTGTCCTCCATCACGGTGTCCCTGCGGTTCGATGGCTCGCTCAACGTGGACATCACCGAGTTCCAGACCAACCTCGTGCCCTACCCCAAGATCCACTTCCCCCTGGCAACCTACGCTCCCATCGTCTCGACAGAGAAAGCCAACCACGAGCAGCTGAAGGTCAGGGACATCACGTACGCGTGCTTCGAGCCTGGCAACCAGATGGTGAAGTGCGACCCCCGGCACGGCAAGTACATGTCCTGCTGCCTGCTGTACCGGGGCGACGTCTCCTCCCAGGAGGTCAACGACTCCATCCAGAAGATCAAGAACAAGCGCGAGATCCAGTTCGTGGACTGGTGCCCCACCGGCTTCAAGGTCGGCCTCAACTACCAGCCGCCCGTCGCGGTGCCCGGAGGCGACCTCGCGAAGGTGCCTCGAGCGGTCTGCATGCTGAGCAACACCACCGCCATCGCTGAGGCCTGGGACCGGCTGGCCTACAAGTTCGACCTCCTGTACTCGAAGCGCGCCTTCGTGCACTGGTACGTCGGCGAGGGCATGGAGGAGGGCGAGTTCGCCGAGGCCCGCGAGGAGCTGAGCTCCATGCAGAAGGACTACGAGGAGGTCGGCGTGGACAGCGTGGAGGGCGAGGAGGAGGAGGTCGAGGAGTTCGGCAAAGACAAGGACGAGTAGGGCTGTTCTTCCGCGTGCTTCCGGGACAACTTGAGCTGCCTTTATGCTCTCATATTGCTGGCAGTTGCTGCCAGTAGCTCAGGATTGCTGAGAAGAATTAGGTAGGTAGGTTAGGGCTGGCGATTCAGCCGTGTACAGAACTTAGCAAATTAAGGCTTAATTTCATATTAGTGTCTTATTCAGCTAGCATAAAGAATTCCTGCAGTATCCTGACTCATCAGCTGAGCTTGCTCGGAAATTTGTCTACCTTGTCCAATTTATTACACTAGTAAAAATAGAAACATATCTTGTGCTTTCTTTCGGCCGCAGCTGCTCAGAGCAACTCGGCATTTAACCCAACTTGTGCCTTCCTTCATTTTATAGAGTATGGACAGGCAGATCAGTGTGGCGCTTCAGTTCAGATCAGTGTGGCGCCTCAGTTCAGATCAGTGTGGCGCTTCAGTTCAGATCAGTGTGGCGCTTCAGTTCAGATCAGTGTGGCGCCTCAGTTCAGATCAGTGTGGCGCTTCAGTTCAGATCAGTGTGGCGCCTCAGTTCAGATCAGTGTGGCGCCTCAGTTCAGATCAGTGTGGCGCCTCAGTTCAGATCAGTGTGGCGCTTCAGTTCAGATCAGTGTGGCGCCTCAGTTCAGATCAGTGTGGCGCCTCAGTTCAGATCAGTGTGGCCAGCCCAAAATAAATACAAAGGCAAAATTCCAAGGCAGAATCAATTTGATTACTTTACAAAATTGACGCAGTTTAATGCTTCTAACAAAAAACTCCATTGGCCTACTAACAGTAGCAGTCAGAGCTGAAGCTAATGAAAAATTTTTAATTTTTAGCAAAAGCGTGCAGCAAATTAAAGAAGAAGTTCATTGGTCGAGATGATGCAGCAGAATATGAACTGCTGTGGCAAAAGCAGACAGAGCCGCCGCCGCAGCAGCCGCAGCAGCCGAGTTGAACTCGCGTTCAGCTGAATTTGATTCTGAAATATTGAAAGCAGCAATTTTCAAAGCTTTTAAATACAAGGTAAAAATCCTAATCAGTACATTTGCCAGCAGTGCACAATCCGCTTCTCAAATAAACTGCTCAACGGCATCCATTAGTGGGATTGCAGATTATTGCTGTTTTATTGGGGTGCGGCTTATTATCATTCTGGCGAGCCCTGCCGGCCCTCGGGAGCGAAAAGTGAGAAATGATGCAGTGGGACCCACTCCTCTGCCCCAGCCTCCCAGTCCCTCATCTCTTTTGCCATTTAATCAACCAAATCAAAGCCTCTCCTTGGAGCATTTTTCTCCCAGCGGGAGACCCGGGGCCAGCGGAAATGAATGGCGAGGGGAGGAAAAGTTCTCCTTTTCCTTTTAGAGCTCTGATTTTTGCTTGGTGCTCAAATTGCAGCTGCGGGAAGGCAGACTCTTTCTGGGAACCTATTCTACCCACTCTGCTCTACTCTACTCTACTCTGCTCTGCTCTACTCTACTCTACTCTACTCTACTCTACTCTACTCTTCTCTACTCTACTCTTCTCTACTCTACTCTACTCATCTCTACTCTGCTCTACTCTACTCTTCTCTACTCTACTCTTCTCTTCTCTACTCTTCTCTGCTCTACTCTACTCTACTCTACTCTACTCTACTCTACTCTACTCTACTCTACTCTACTCTACTCTACTCTACTCTACTCTACTCTTCTCTACTCTACTCTTCTCTACTCTACTCTACTCTACTCTACTCATCTCTACTCTGCTCTACTCTACTCTACTCTACTCTACTCTTCTCTACTCTACTCTACTCTACTCTACTCTACTCTACTCTACTCTACTCTACTCTACTCTACTCTTCTCTACTCTACTCTTCTCTACTCTACTCTACTCTACTCTACTCATCTCTACTCTGCTCTACTCTACTCTACTCTACTCTACTCTTCTCTACTCTACTCTACTCTACTCTTCTCTACTCTACTCTACTCTACTCTACTCATCTCTACTCTGCTCTACTCTACTCTACTCTTCTCTACTCTACTCTACTCTACTCTACTCTACTCTAATCTATTCTAGTCTAGTCCACTGTGTTCAAATCTAATGCACGCTACTCTACTCAACTCCGCTCCCAGCTTGTCTCACCCTGGCAGCTAGTCTTCAGCAGGTCCTCAGCAAAGTTCCTGATGTGATAGAAGTTGAACTGCAGATAGTAGCATTGCGAGTCCATAAGGCTGAGTATGTAGTGCACGCAGGCCTGCGACTTCTGCACAGTCATCTGAGACCGCCTGCTCGGAGTAGGGGGGTGGTTCTCAGAATTCACTCCCATCGGAGGCTGGTGCTAACCATGTGCTTCTCTAATCACAGCAAGCACGGAATTCTATCAGCTTTTGTATGTGGTTGCCACTGATCTACCTGCTCCCGCACTCCCTGTACCCAATTAACTGCCACTGATCTACCTGCTCCCGCACTCCCTGTACCCAATTAACTGCCACTGATCTACCTGCTCCCGCACTCCCTGAACCCAATTAACTGCCACTGATCTACCTGCTCCCGCACTCCGTGTACCCAATTAACTGCCACTGATCTACCTGCTCCCGCACTCCCTGAACCTAATTAACTGCCACTGATCTACCTGCTCCCGCACTCCCTGAACCTAATTAACTGCCACTGATCTACCTGCTCCCGCACTCCGTGTACCCAATTAACTGCCACTGAGCTACCTGCTCCCGCACTCCCTCTCCGCCATGCCATTCTGACCTCAAATAAAACATGCTGATCCATTCCAATACATTTTAGTAGCCCTAAATAGACTGCTTGATATACTTCTGTGAGAAATTTGGTTCAGTGTTGTTGTGGTAACGGCATTGTTAGCAACTTTCTTACTATATTTTTTGCAGAGAAGCACGGCAAAATATGAAACATGTGCACATTTGTTCGGTCGTTTGAGAGATTATTAATGTGGTTGGCTTGTTAATATAAATTAAACTATTAATACTGTGCGCTTGCTGTGCCTCACCGATCCATTCTTGATGCAGACGAATTCGAATTTTGGAAAGCGGAAGAAGAACATATTTTAAATTGATTACTTGGGTGGCCTGAGGCGGGCGGCGAGATCAGAGAGGGCGGGTGCTGGTGGCCTGAAGCGGGCGGCGAGATCAGAGAGGGCGGGTGCTGGTGGCCTGAGGCGGGCGGCGAGATCAGAGAGGGCGGGTGCTGGTGGCCTGAGGCGGGCGGTGAGATCAGAGAGGGCGGGTGCTGGTGGCCTGAGGCGGGCGGCGAGATCAGAGAGGGCGGGTGCTGGTGGCCTGAGGCGGGCGGCGAGATCAGAGAGGGCGGGTGCTGGTGGCCTGAGGCGGGCGGCGAGATCAGAGAGGGCGGGTGCTGGTGGCCTGAGGCGGGCGGCGAGATCAGAGAGGGCGGGTGCTGGTGGCCTGAGGCGGGCGGCGAGATCAGAGAGGGCGGGTGCTGGTGGCCTGAGGCGGGCGGTGAGATCAGAGAGGGCGGGTGCTGGTGGCCTGAGGCGGGCGGCGAGATCAGAGAGGGCGGGTGCTGGTGGCCTGAGGCGGGCGGCGAGATCAGAGAGGGCGGGTGCTGGTGGCCTGAGGCGGGCGGTGAGATCAGAGAGGGCGGGTGCTGGTGGCCTGAGGCGGGCGGCGAGATCAGAGAGGGCGGGTGCTGGTGGCCTGAGGCGGGCGGCGAGATCAGAGAGGGCGGGTGCTGGTGGCCTGAGGCGGGCGGTTAGAGGGCAGATTTATTACTATCCGAGGATGCACTTTGCCAGACAGCTCGGTGAAGAACTCACGAGCACATGACGCTCTGGGTGATGCCATCAAAGAGGGCCTCGACGCAGAGGTTGACGTAGTGCGGCAAATTCTTTGGCAGCTCGCGACAGTGCAGACCTGCGTGCGGAGTTGGGTTCGATTCTGCGAGGCTTCTGTGCAGAAGTGTTATGAAATTTGGTCTCTCTTAACTCAGGGTCTTACCGTTGAGTCTCTTTGAGCACAGGTGCTTGTGAGCCAGCTCGACCAGTTCGAATCGCCTCAGCAAACTGGCCGAGTTGCTGCAATCGTGGGTCTCGATCCTCGACCGGACACAGTCCGACATGACCGGGTGTTTGGTCATCATGCTGTCACTGAGTGGGGGCGGGGATTTCATGGCGGGTGAGTTCATGGCGGGTGAGTTCATGGCGGGTGAGTTCATGGCGGGTGAGTTCATGGCGGGTGAGTTCATGGCGGGTGAGTTCATGGGCGGGTTGAGTTCATGGGCGGGTGAGTTCATGGGTGGATAAGTTCATGGGCGAGTGAGTTCATGGGCGGGTGAGTTCATGGCGGGTGAGTTCATGGGCGGGTTGAGTTCATGGGCGGGTTGAGTTCATGGGCAGGTGAGTTCATGGGCGGGTTGAGTTCATGGCGGGTGAGTTCATGGCGGGTTGAGTTCATGGCGGGTGAGTTCATGGCGGGTGAGTTCATGGCGGGTGAGTTCATGGCGGGTGAGTTCATGGGCGGGTTGAGTTCATGGACGGGTGAGTTCATGGGCAGGCGGTGCAGCGGGCCGCAGGCGGACTATCAAGTAACTGACAGCTGCAGTTTCCCCCACAGTTCATCCGCTGTGGGAATTTGAATGCCTGGGCAAACAAAGAGGCCCCGGCCGCTTCCGCATTGGAAACCCTCTTGCTCCGCATCCCAGATCCTCACGGGGATCATTGAATTCGACAGCAGGGCAAGTCGGTCGAATATTCCCTCTCGACTTCCCCATCCTCTTATTCTTGGCCCTCTTGTTCTTTATTCTCCAATTTTTCTCGGCATTTCTCCCAACAAGCAGCTGTGGGGATGGGGGAAATTGGCCCAGAGAGGGGGGAGCGGCGCAGTGGAGTGGCGGCCGGGGCCGCCGCCCATCAAGCGATGCAAAGTGGGGAGGAGAGGATGAAGGGGAGGCTGGGAGACTCCGGTGACAACCGAATTCAAAGTCGGGGCGCCCCGAGTCCTGAACTGTCTCCACGGCCGCCTAAAATGGCAGAGACATACCATAGTAGATGCAGCACGGCGGAGGCTGGGCGGGTCTATCGCTAATCACAGCTGAAGTGGCCGGCTCTCTCGCCTTTGCCCAGTTTTGCTTTCATCCCGGCTGGGAGGATTGCAGGGAAATTCAATAACGGAGCGGCGCGGACTGACCGCTGGGCGAGGGAAATTGAAAGCGATGGGAGGGCGAGGGCGAGACTGGCGTTGCCAAAGCGAAATCGAGAGGGCGAAAGAGAGGGCGAGAGAGTAGCGGTTTTATAAATGAATTTCAAATCGACTAAGAGGCGCCTGAAGGTCGGGGCTCACTTGCACTTTTGCTCCATCAGCACGTGGAAGCTGCGCGGCGGCGTGTGCGCCAACTCGGCCTCAAAGTCGTAGAAGCAGTCCCGGCGGATGCCTTCGAGCTCCGCCAGCGGGCAAAGGCGGCCTCCCGCTGAGTGCGGAGCCGCCGCGGCCAGCAGCAGCAGCGGCAGCAGGACTGACAGCGCCAACTGCCCGGTCACTCTGGCCTGCCCGGTCACTCTGGCCTGCCCGGTCACTCTGGCCGGCACTCCGGCTATTCTGGCCGCCGCTGAGCTCGCCATCTCTGCCTGCCTTCTGCTGGCCTGCCGCTGTGGCCTTCACGCTTGTCGTCACTCCTGTAGTCACTCCTGTAGCCACTTCTGTATTCACTCCTGTAGTCACTCCTGTAGCCACTCCTGTATTCACTCCTGTAGTCACTCTTGTATTCACTCCTGAAGTCACTCCTCTATTCACTCCTTTAGTCACTCCTGTAGTCACTCCTGTAGTCACTCCTGTAGCCACTTCTGTATTCACTCCTGTAGTCACTCCTGTAGCCACTCCTGTATTCACTCCTTTAGTCACTCTTGTATTCACTCCTGAAGTCACTCCTCTATTCACTCCTTTAGTCACTCCTGTAGTCACTCCTGTAGCCACTTCTGTATTCACTCCTGTAGTCACTCCTGTAGCCACTCCTGTATTCACTCCTGTAGTCACTCCTGTAGTCACTCCTGTAGCCACTTCTGTATTCACTCCTGTAGTCACTCCTGTAGCCACTCCTGTATTCACTCCTGTAGTCACTCTTGTATTCACTCCTGAAGTCACTCCTCTATTCACTCCTTTAGTCACTCCTGTAGTCACTCCTGAAGTCACTCCTGCAGTCACTCACTCCTGTAATCACTAGGAGTGTGTATGAAGGGACACCTGTTGTCTGTCCTACCGAAAGTCAATCCAGTAGCCTTTGCCGCCGCTGTCCACTCCGTCTGTAGCTGGGGCTGCTTTCTGTCAATATTTATTTCTTCATCCGGCAATTAATGCTGCTTTGTTTTCAACTTCCCTGCTGCGTCACGGCTTAGCAAAGCGCGTGGGGGCGGGGGGAGCGATAGATGCTGTAGCTAGGCGATGACGGAGAGGCTGGGAAGGCTACCGAGGCTGTGGAGCAGCCAACCAGCTGAGGGATTCCTTCTGTCTGCTTTGATCTGCGATGCGAGCGGGCCGGGCTCGGAGGCGGGCGATGAATATTTCAGAGGACAATGGGGGTGGGGGGCCTCTGCCTCCTGCCGGCACCTCAGTGAATTCGCTGACAATTCAGCTGGAGCTCAAGTTGAGATGGAGGTCTTCAGTCTGAGGGAGGCTGGGGGAGGGCGGACAACTGAGTGGATGAGGAGAGAGGCTGGGCGCGTCCTTACCAATGGCTGAGTGGCTGCGGAAGCCCAGCCAGTGCGTGCCGTGAGCATGAGTAGCGATGGAGAATGGGATGAGGCTGGGCGCAGGTCAAAGCTGCCCTCCAAGCCAATTGTGATCAGCGTCCGGGGCACATCCGGGTCAATGCTGCGCTTCTAGAAGCTCAAGGTTTTTTGAGGCGCTGAAGCAAAGCCAAATCACATTTGGAGAGATTTTTCGCGAACACGCAAAAGGATGAAGATGGGGAAGCTGGGTTGTAAATTGGGTGGACAGAGATGTGATTTGAGTCTTTCAAGAGCTGCAGCCTCCACCTGGTCTGGAAGGGCTGGGATCCTCTGAAAATAATCGCGATGGTGAGACAGCTGAGATTATGAAGAAGCTGATATGCTGATCAGCTGAGATGAGGCAGCTGAGATGAGGCAGCTGAGATGAGGCAGCTGAGATGAGGCAGCTGAGATGAGGCAGCTGAGATGAGGCAGCTGAGATGAGGCAGCTGAGATGAGGCAGCTGAGATGAGGCAGCTGAGATGAGGCAGCTGAGATGAGGCAGCTGAGATGAGGCAGCTGATATGCTGATCAGCTGAGATGAGGCAGCTGAGATGAGGCAGCTGAGATGAGGCAGCTGAGATGAGGCAGCTGAGATGAGGCAGCTGAGATGAGGCAGCTGAGATGAGGCAGCTGAGATGAGGCAGCTGAGATGAGGCAGCTGAGATGAGGCAGCTGAGATGAGGCAGCTGAGATGAGGCAGCTGAGATGAGGCAGCTGAGATGAGGCAGCTAATATGAGGCAACAATTGTTGTTGTTGTTGTTGTTGTTGTTATTGTTGTTGTTATTGATGTGATGATGAGGAAGCTGAGAAACAGATGCTACACTTGATGGGCTTATCTCCCCAAGGACTCCAGTTCTTGAGCAGTCCTTGTATCTCCCTCCTCTGTCCCCTGTCAGCCAGCAGTCTGTGCTCAGCGGACCGAGTCTGACCTATAAAGTGCTCAATGTCATCAGCTGAAGGCAATTAGCAATCATGTCCTTGCTGGGCCTGATGCAGCTCATTAGGTTCCATTTCCGCTTTGGATATTGCTGCTCTGACAAGATTTGCCCAGTCAGTGTTTTATGGTCGATAATATCGCTGCCCATCACCCGTTGGGAAAAATGTGGCAGGAGTGAAATTTGCTGCTAATGAGCTGCGCCCAGATCTCATAAAAAATTGACTGCAATCGCGACAGACAGATAACCAGACAGATGGGCCTGTATATGCTTGCATCAAAATCCTGAATGTAAAAACAATATTCGCCGGAGGGCTGCGGGAAGCCTTCTTTCGATGACTTTCGTCTCACAACCATGCGCTGAGGCAATTCTGCCTGTTCCGCTGACTCCCCGAGTACAAACAATTCAAGTACTACTAATTAATTAAGACTACAACGACGCTGCTACACTTGCAGTTAAAGACCATTTTTATAAATTGCAAGTGTTGGCCTATATTTCATCGTTGGAATGTTCGGAATTTATCCTCCTTATGTTATTGGAAAAATTTTGAATGAAGCTACATGTAGGTGCAAGAAAAAAGCATTTAGGTACAAGTGGACCCTACTTATTATTCATAAAGACAAACCAAAAATTAATTATCTCTCTGGCAAAATTCTGAGTTTAATTTGATCAGGTCCATCTCTTGTCCCAGAGTAGCATAACTGTAAAATTAATTAATAGCAACTCAGAAGCTGACAGTTCACTAATTTTTCGATTTAGTACTTAATAAGATTATGTACTCATCAATAATGTATAAAATGTTCACTTAAAAATGCTGAGCTTAGGAAATATTGATATCTACATTTTTCAGTAAACCTATATCTTTATTGTGCGACTAAAGAAAGAGCTAATTAAAAGTACGTATATAGAACGTTGGTTGGTATGACTAAACTAAAGATAGAAACATGCATACACAAAGAGTCTTAGTTACGACCATATACAAGGTTTCTTTAAACCAATGCTGCTATCAAATACAGAGGGCTTTTTCAATTAAAAACAGAAAAATGTATTTTTTCGTTGTCTTCAATTTTTCCTTGAATCGAGAGTGTTGCATATTTTTAACTACCAAATGGTCCTTAATACATGTACACACGCGCGCAGATACTGTACCCGGCATGCACTCGTACACACGCTCACACAGGTTGTTCAGCCGCCCTGACTTTCCAATCGAAACAATTTTAGACACCTGAAATAGACAAAGATTTTAGCCTGTGTACTTACAGTAAGTAATGTAGTACAATCGCATGTACATGTAATTCTTTTAATATGTGAAGCAAGGATGACGTCTATTATAATACTAAAGTAATCACATGTTAATTTAGTCTGCTTGTGAATTATCAAAACTGGAATAATTTATTAGCGACATGGACTAACCCTATCCAGCTATTATTAGTGCCAACAGCCACCTACAAGGAAACTATAAAATTTTGAACGGGTGCAGATTACTAAGGTACATATATATAATGCTAATATCCCGATAAATTGTATTACCCATAAAAAAATAAAGCTCAATCCGCCCACCCCAAACCCGCCATTAGTGAATAAAAGCATGAAAAATCTTGTTATGGAGTATTCCGGGCTTTACGATGCGCAAGTTGAAAACTAAACAGCATTAAAACTAATAACAACACAACAAAGCGTAAACAGCAGAGTGCATCAACGTATAATTTTGAAAGAGTTAATATTCTAATACTTTAATTGCTTTTAAACAACCAGACCTAAAAAATGTTCATTTACTTTTTGATTTCGCAGGCGTTGCTTAAGAGACTTAAAAGGGCAAGTGTTCAAAATAATTTTACAAGTTGAAATATAAAACAAGTTGAACTGCATTCGCTGTAGCCAATTAAAAATACCATTTAAAATTACCATTTGAATGCCTTCTTGCAAGTAGAGGACCAAAATGCTTCGAGGAAGTCAAGCAGTGTACGCTGCAACAGTCCTGGAGGACTGCGTGGATGAGCTGAACATTCTAGGTAGTATTATGCCCTATAGTTATGAATCAAAGCACAATGCTATTCAGGTAAGTAATAACCGCAATATATTTTATATAGATGCTGTCATTGATTTTTATATATTCACATAAAATTAAGTTCAGTAATTAACTATATAGCTAAGCTAAATTAATTTAGTGAAATTTGCTTTAGTCATTTTAGATTTAATGCGATTAACCATATTCCATAGCTTTCTCAGTTTTTTTCTATTGAGAGTTCTCTTTGGGTCAGGCAGAAATCTGTTATGTCTTTTTTGTAATCAAAGTCATTTAAAATTTAATTTTAGAGTGCTATATTTTTAATACAATATTTGAATCATTGTACGAGATCATCATTTCCTGTAGCAAAAAATAATAAGTTATATTTTCTCTTCTTTTAAACTTTCTTCTCTTTAGTGGTAAGTAATCGAAATATCAAAGTACTCTCTACCATTGATAGACTCCTCAGAAGCCTATAACTATTATGAAATATATTTGAATTGAAGTCATTTAGAAACCAGAACTTAAAAAATTCGACTATTTATTTCTACCTTTGACATTTCTTAGCTTCTAAAGGGCGAATTCTTTTATTTGAACTTTCAATACAAGCTAGTTAGTTTCCAACTCCTAGCTAAATAAAGACTAAAAAGTTCTTAATTCTTATTTGGTAATTTGTTGGTAGAATGACTTGGCTAATAATGGCTTAAATATGTCTATAAACAGGGAATCTATAAACAGTGTTGGGCAAAGTTAGTTTAAAAAGTAAATAGCTGGTTTTAACTGGCAGAAAAAAGTTTTAAATTTGAAAAAGCTCAAAGCTTGTTTTTTATTCAAATGTCTACATTCTTAATTTTTTTAATTTGTAATAGCTGGAAGACATTCCTACTTTTATTCTTTGTAGGCCCTATTAATAGGAAATTCAACTAAGCCTAGCAGTCTGCCTGAAACTGACTCAACATCAAATCACATTTTTTCGAATGAAGATAAAAAACTAAGTATTGAATTTTTTTCAGACCCAAATGAACGAGTCATTTGCCATATTCAAAATTATTAAATAACAATTGTAGCCCCTCCCCCTAGTTATAAGCATATTTTGAGTCCATAAAAACATTTAATTGCAATAATTTTTTGAAAACCAACAATTTCCTGTGTGCACAAAAAATTAGCGCACTTGCCTGCCTTTTGTATTTTATTTAGTCTGGCAGTGCAAAATGTGAATAAGTAAAAGGAAATGAACACTTTGTTAGCAGATTGCATCCGCAAGATGGGGCAGGCAGCTGAAATTTTCTAAATTGTGTGTAAAAAATTATTGGGTTTTATTAACAACTGTTTGTAAATCTTTGAAATCACTTCAAATGGTTTGAACTTGAAGAAAAACCAAGTGTTATTAACTGTTGTTATATGAATTAGTTAGCTTAGAAAAAATAGTTAACAGTAAAATAGTAACATTGGACAGTATCAAGTATGCAAGACTGCGATCGGATTTTATGTCCGGAAAAAATCTAATTAGATTCCGGCATTCAGGTCAGGCAAAATTAATCAAAATAAACACGATAAAACTTTGCGGTTTCGCTGGCGCAGGCAGCAACTCTTGGAGATTTGATGAAGTCAAGAAAATTCTGTCAGGCAATCCGCCCAATTTCCCGCAGATGGTTTCCGACGAGATTCAGGACGTCATTGAAACACAGCGGGATATCGAGGAGCGGTACAACCAGGCCATGCTGGCCAGAACCGGCGTGCTCGGCTGTGAGTCACCCCCCCCCCAGCTGCTCAAACCAGCGCTCTGCCTCTCATGACGTTCGGCTTATTAGATTATTTTGGGGGTTTTCTGCGCGTGCCAACTGCTGATGAACTTTCCCGATGGCTAGGGGGGGCGCTGTTTTAGCCCAGGTATTTTGTCAGAGCTATTCAGTTCGGAAGGTGCACGGATGGAAAAGACACGCAAAGCAGCTTTTAACGTTAAAAATCTCGGTACACGCGTAGGAATATTCTGCTGAGCGCAGTCAGGGTTATCCGATGGCCCAAAGCAAAGCACTAGGGCAAGCAATTGTTTCTTCGCTTTGCAATTTATACTAAAAGCAGAATTTTCAAGACAAAAGCGCAGTTTACAAAGGTTTTGTGACAAGGAACCGGACAGGTGAAGCGCGAGGTTCGTTTTTAGCCGACTGGAACAATTCTGTATTGGCGATGCAGTGGGAGCTACACTGTACAGTGTCTGAGGACATTGCCAATGGCGATGCAGTGGGAGCTACACTGTACAGTGTCTGAGGACATTGCCAATGGCGATGCAGTGGGAGCTACACTGTACAGTGTCTGAGGACATTGCCAATGGCGATGCAGTGGGAGCTACACTGTACAGTGTCTGAGGACATTGCCAATGGCGATGCAGTGGGAGCTACACTGTACAGTGTCTGAGGACATTGCCAATGGCGATGCAGTGGGAGCTACACTGTACAGTGTCTGAGGACATTGCCAATGGCGATGCAGTGGGAGCTACACTGTACAGTGTCTGAGGACATTGCCAATGGCGATGCAGTGGGAGCTACACTGTACAGTGTCTGAGGACATTGCCAATGGCGATGCAGTGGGAGCTACACTGTACAGTGTCTGAGGACTTTGCCAATGGCGATGCAGTGGGAGCTACACTGTACAGTGTCTGAGGACTTTGCCAATGGCGATGCAGTGGCAGCTACACTGTACAGTGTCTGAGGACATTGCCAATGGCGATGCAGTGGGAGCTACACTGTACAGTGTCTGAAGACATTGCCAATGGCGATGCAGTGGCAGCTACACTGTACAGTGTCTGAGGACTTTGCCAATGGCGATATTAATAAAAATCAGTCAGGACTCCTCAGTTCTGCCCGCCGCAGTGGCAGCGGCAGCGGCAGCTGCGCAGGGAGCTGCCGAGACTCCGCAGCGCCAGGCGGAACTGCCTGTTAGCGTAGGCGTAGATGAGGCTGTTGCTGCTGAAGTGCAGCAGGTACAGCAGCTGGGCAACTAAGCGCACCAGATTGTAGGCCTCGTAGACCCCGGCACTGCCGCCATCCAGGGAGGTGAAGAGCAGCAGGCCGAAGACCAAAGTCACGTAGTTCGGCAGGTTGAAGCCAAGGTAAGCCAGGCAGAAGCCGACCAGCATGCGGCTCACCTGATTCTGGTGCTGCAGCTGCAGCTGCTGCTGCGTTTGGTGCGGCTTGCCATGCTGAGCTGGCCCGCTTGGCCACGTTGCTGCGCCACTTCGGTTGCCGCCCGCCAGAGCCTCCATCTCCAGGCAATCGTTGCCAGTTCCGGTTCTGCTACCGCCCGTTGCGTTGGGCTCTTGGCCCTCCGTACCTCTGCTCTCCCCGCTGGCTCCGCTGCTTCTAGCGTTGGCGGCGGCGGCGGCTGCGTTGGCTGCAGCGGTGGCTGACGCACTCAGCGAGCGGGACAGGCGGCGGAGGCGGCAGACGATGTGCGCGTTGAGGCCCAGCAGCGCCAGGCCGGGCGCGAAGGAAGCCAAGAAACTGTCAATTAGCTGCATTGTCTGCGGGGCGGAATTTGGGCAATGCTCTTCCTCTCGGCATCGGGTTGCTCGGCCCGAATTGAGAACCGGGTTCGCTTCATGAATTCAAGATTCGAGATAAAACTGTGGGTCTCAGTTTGCAGCAGCACACAGTTGCTGAGGATCTCAAGGCGGGGACCAGCACTTGCACAGTTGCTGAGGATCTCAACGCGGGGACCAGCACTTGCACACAGTTGCTGAGGATCTCAAGGCGGGGACCAGCACTTGCACACAGTTGCTGAGGATCTCAAGGCGGGGACCAGCACTTGCACACAGTTGCTGAGGATCTCAAGGCGGGGACCAGCACTTGCACACAGTTGCTGAGGATCTCAAGGCGGGGACCAGCACTTACACAGTTGCTGAGGATCTCAAGGCGGGGACCAGCACTTGCACACAGTTGCTGAGGATCTCAAGGCGGGGACCAGCACTTGCACACAGTTGCTGAGGATCTCAAGGCGGGGACCAGCACTTACACAGTTGCTGAGGATCTCAAGGCGGGGACTGTTGAAGTTTGCTTCTTTTAATTAAGTATATTTTATCACTTTGAACAAAAAGAAATACACAAGATGAAAAATTGAGCAGTTTGGGGGGGCACTTAAAGTATTAGCGTATTTGCGATATGAACTAACAACCATAGATATATCGGTACGATACTGTATTGAATATTTATTGAACTTTCTAGAAAGGGATACGCACAGCTATTTGCATTAACAATATTAATCAATATTATGTATCTGACAATTACTATATAAAGTACTAAAAGTACGAGCTATATACTATAAACAATATTTTCTTTGTTGTATATACTTTATATACAGTATATAGCTGTATAGGATCCGAGGCTGAGTCTCAGACAGTTGCTGAGAATCTCAATGCGGTCCCTGCACTTACACAGTTGCTGAGGATCTCAAGACGAGGTCTCACCTGTCCAACCCAGCCGGCGGTGGCTACGCACATCAGCTGGTTCTCCTGCCCAGCCGATTCTGTGCCGTTTCCGCCGCCGCCGAAGTGGCTGCCGAAGCTGGCTGACCAGGCCCAGTGCAGATTCCAGGCCAGCGCGCCGGCCAGGGCGATGCGGCCCATCCGGCGGACGCGGGCGGCGCTGGCCGGGGCGAGCGGGGCGCGCAGGAAGAGCAGCCGGTCCAGAGTGATGGCCACGAGCAGCCAGGCGCTGAGGGCTGTGGCCACCCCATAAGCGTAGTTGGCCAGGAAGCAGACGGCCCAGCCGGAGTGGTGCAGGTTGGTCTGCGTGAGCGCCAGGAACAGCAGGAGCAGCAGGAAGTCGTTGGCAGACAGCAGTCGCAGGCAGGGGGTCAGGCAGTGCCGGCGCACCGGTTGGCGCCAGAACACGCAAAAGTTGAGCAGGTTGAGGCCGAGGCCGAGGTAGGCGGCGGCCAGGCTGGCCAGCTGCAGGCCCTGCATCATCCAGTCGCGCAGCCTCCAGTTGATGCTGCCGTCAGCGGATGCGTTCTGCATTTTCTCTGAGCAGAAATGCGGGTCGAGTCTGACGCACTAAGCAAGCGGATCTTTATTCTCAGATGCTGCTGGGACCGGCCTCTCCCCCGGTGAGCTGTCGAGTCCAGGTCGGCTCCGATTGGCTAACTTGGTCGGTGCTCTCAGCCAATAGCAGCACTTCTGTTAGCATCTCGGCTTGAAGTGCTGCTTGATCCACGGAATTCTAAAGCTAGGAGCTGGAAAGGTGTGGGGGGCACTGCTTCAGTAAAAGGCAACCCAGGCATCCAGATATTCTGAGCTGGAACACTCAGTCTCCCGGCTATTCTGAGCTGGAGCACTCAGTCTCCCGGCTATTCTGAGCTGGAGCACTCAGTCTCCCGGCTATTCTGAGCTGGAGCACTCAGTCTCCAAGCTATTCTGAGCTGGAGCACTCAGTCTCCCGGCTATTCTGAGCTGGAGCACTCAGTCTCCCGGCTATTCTGAGCTGGAGCACTCAGTCTCCAAGCTATTCTGAGCTGGAGCACTCAGCCTCCAAGCTATTCTGAGCTGGAGCACTCAGTCTCCCGGCTATTCTGAGCTGGAGCACTCAGTCTCCAAGCTATTCTGAGCTGGAGCACTCAGTCTCCAAGCTATTCTGAGCTGGAGCACTCAGTCTCCAAGCTATTCTGAGCTGGAGCACTCAGTCTCCCGGCTATTCTGAGCTGGAGCACTCAGTCTCCCGGCTATTCTGAGCTGGAGCACTCAGTCTCCCGGCTATTCTGAGCTGGAGCACTCAGTCTCCCGGCTATTCTGAGCTGGAGCACTCAGTCTCCCGGCTATTCTGAGCTGGAGCACTCAGTCTCCCGGCTATTCTGAGCTGGAGCACTCAGTCTCCCGGCTATTCTGAGCTGGAGCACTCAGTCTCCCGGCTATTCTGAGCTGGAGCACTCAGTCTCCCGGCTATTCTGAGCTGGAGCACTCAGTCTCCAAGTTATTCTGACCTGGAGCACTCAATCACGAGCTATTCGAAGGAAGGAACCGCAGGAAATTCCAGCCTTCCCCTCACTTCCTGCTCTGTGCCTTGGAGATTTTTTGTCCACTGTGGGAAGAAATCGCCACTGCAAAGATCCATCTCTCCAGAAGAGCCAAGTCGCCCAATAATACATTAGAAATGCACTTTGCCCAGCTGATATTTATGGCGCGTTTCCCTGGCTTAACTAAGCAAGAAGAAGCGAATGCTTTGTTGCTCATCTGGGATCTGAGACTCATCTCTGGCGGACAAATTCATCTGGGATCCATCAAGGATGAAAATCCGACTCTCAGGGACCCTAAAAAAGAAAACGACTCATTGATCAACCTGAGACTGCTAGATCTCGCATTGATAATCAATCTCAGACTGCTGGATCTCGCATTGATAATCAATCTCAGACTGCTAGATCTGGCATTGATAATCAATCTCAGACTGCTAGATCTCGCATTGATAATCAATCTCAGACTGCTGGATCTCGCATTGATAATCAATCTCAGACTGCTAGATCTCGCATTGATAATCAATCTCAGACTGCTGGATCTCGCATTGATAATCAATCTCAGACTGCTAGATCTCGCATTGATAATCAATCTCAAACTGCTAGATCTCGCATTGATAATCAATCTCAAACTGCTAGATCTGGCATTGATAATCAATCTCAGACTGCTAGATCTGGCATTGATAATCAATCTCAAACTGCTAGATCTGGCATTGATAATCAATCTCAGACTGCTGGATCTCGCATTGATCAATCTTAAGTTACTCAAAATGAAGTGTCTTCGCTGACCTCCCACCGCCTCAGGTCTTCCTGGCGACATTCTGGAAGCCCAGCAGGAGATCATGGCGGCATCCACGGATCTCAAGGGCGGCAACAATCTCATGTCCAAGGCAATGCGCCAGAACCCGTTGACGCCCGATAATCTGGAAAAAGTGCAGGAGGACAGGTCAGTGCCTGGAAATCCAGAGAAGGGTAATCTGGGGCCTGGAGATCTGTGGATCTATACTCGTACAGGACCTGGAAGTCTATAAAAATGTACAGTACATCAAAATCGATAGATCTATAGAGGGCATGGAAATCTATGGATCTGTACAGGGTCTGGAAATCGATAGATCTATAGAGGGCATGGAAATCTATGAATCTGTACAGGGTCTGGAAATCTATAGATCTATACAGGACCTGGAAGTCTATAGATCTATACGTGACCTGGAAGTCTATAGATCGATACAGGACCTGGAAGTCTATAGATATACACAGGACCTGGAAGTCTATAGATCTATACAGGACCTGGAAGTCTATAGATCTATACAGGACCTGGAAGTCAATAGATCTATACAAGACCTGGAAGTCTATATATCTATACAGGACCTGGAAGTCTATAGATCTATACAGGACCTGGAAGTCTATAGATCTTTAAAGGACATTCGAGGATTCTCAACAGGGACGAACAAATTTAGAAAGTCAAATTGATATTACTCAACTAAGCAAAAATTTGTTAAAGCATTTCACAATTTTAAATTTCTTCATTTTCACAATTCTCAAAGCTTTGCGCCGCCCTCCCCTTCCCATTTATGGAGCTGCGATTCCAATACGGATGAAGCTAATCCATTTACCAGGCCCGGCATCCGCACCCGCCGAAGGATTAATGAATCTGCAAACTTTTTGTGTCCCAAGGCTGTCCTCCCCTCACACACAGAATAGATCCACAGATTTCCAGGTGGCAAAGATCCACAGATTTCCAGGTGGCAAAGACCCACAGATTCCCAGGTGGCAAAGACCCACAGATTCCCAGGTGGCAAAGATCCACAGATTCCCAGGTGGCAAAGACCCACAGATTCCCAGGTGGCAAAGATCCACAGATTCCCAGGTGGCAAAGACCCACAGATTCCCAGGTGGCAAAGATCCACAGATTCCCAGGTGGCAAAGATCCACAGATTTCCAAGCTTAAGGTTTGTCAGTCGCTGCAGCAAAAAAACAAAAGTCCCTGTGTTTCAAATTTTCAATCTCTCCGCCACAGAAACTTCCTGGAGCAGGTGATGCGCATCGCCTACAAGGAGCTGCTGGAGTCGGGCTCCTTCGAGAGCCTCCAGCAGGCGGTGGCCAGCGAGGAGGACAAAAAGCAGGAGCTTCAGCAGATCATCGTCAGGTGAGCTGATTTCTAAATAACCCGTGACCGCGCGACCGTGAAGCTCGAGAAAGAACTGCATAGCTGACTTCCCACTGTGGGGAAATTCCTGCAGACTTCTGACAAAACAAGGTTTCCCTCTGGGCACTCTTTGAAATTAGAAAATTCTTTGACGAACAGGCCGTGCTATCCTTGAGCAGCGCTCTGAGCTCTGCTAACTCAACCTGACTGAAGTCATTAGCATCCGTCGCCCTTTCAGCTCTGGCATTTTAGACAGCCAATTCTCTCTAGTTCTGCTTCTGATCTCCCGAGTACTTGCCCGCTCTACTGGTTTGTCTGTTTGTCTGTCTGTCTGTCTTAGTGTCTGTCTGTCTGTCTGTCTGTCTGTCTGTCTGTCTGTCTGTCTGTCTTAGTGTCTGTCTGTCTGTCTGTCTGTCTGTCTGTCTGTCTGTCTGTCTGTCTGTCTGTCTGTCTGTCTGTCTGTCTGTCTGTCTGTCTGTCTGTCTGTCTGTCTGTCTGTCTGTCTGTCTGTCTGTCTGTCTGTCTGTCGTCTGTCTGTCTGTCTGTCTGTCTGTCTGTCTGTCTGTCTGTCTGTCTGTCTGTCTGTCTGTCTGTCTGTCTGTCTGTCTGTCTGTCTGTCTGTCTGTCTGTCTGTCTGTCTGTCTGTCTGTCTGTCTGTCTGTCTGTCTGTCTGTCTGTCTGTCTGTCTGTCTGTCTGTCTGTCTGTCTGTCTGTCTGTCTGTCTGTCTGTCTGTCTGTCTGTCTGTCTGTCTGTCTGTCTGTCTGTCTGTCTGTCTGTCTGTCTGTCTGTCTGTCTGTCTGTCTGTCTGTCTGTCTGTCTGTCTGTCTGTCTGTCTGTCTGTCTGTCTGTCTGTCTGTCCCATCCACTCTAAGTACCCCAACTGTTTTCCCCACACAGAGAGGAGAACAGCCGTCTGCGCATCAAGGAGCTGCGCCGACAAATTGAGGACATCGTGAAGGAGAAGGAGGCGGAGGTGCAAGCCCGCACCGAGATGATCGCGCACCTGAAAGATGTGTACCAGGAGACCAAGGCCAAGACTGGCATGGAGATGAAGTACGTCTCCAAGACCTGCACAGTGAATGTAGAGCAGACCGCTAACAAGTGCAACTTGAGCGAAGGCCAGCTCCGGGAGGAGATCGAGCAGCTTAAGAAGTTCACCGACCAGGAGACGCGGGTGAACGCCGAGACCGAGTCCTGGCTGAGAACCCACTGCGACCAGCTTGAGAAGAAGATGGACGGCTGGAACAGCAAGTGCGCTGGGGTGACTGGCTCTGGTAGCTTGGGTGACTGGCTCTGGTAGCTTGGGTGACTGGCTATGGTAGCTTGGGCTGGCTCTGGTAGCTTGAGGCTGGCTCTATGGTAGCTTGGGTGACTGGCTCTGGTAGCTTGGGGCTGGCTCTGGTAGCTTGGGTGACTGGCTCTGGTAGCTTGGGTGACTGGCTCTGGTAGCTTAGGTGACTGGCTCTGGTAGCTTGGGTGACTGGCTCTGGTAGCTTGGGGCTGGCTCTGGTAGCTTGGGTGACTGGCTCTGGTAGCTTGGGTGACTGGCTCTGGTAGCTTGGGTGACTGGCTCTGGTAGCTTGGGTGACTGGCTCTGGTAGCTTGGGTGACTGGCTCTGGTAGCTTGGGTGACTGGCTCTGGTAGCTTGGGTGACTGGCTCTGGTAGCTTGAGGCTGGCTCTGGTAGCTTGGGTGACTGGCTCTGGTAGCTTGAGGCTGGCTCTGGTAGCTTGAGGCTGGCTCTATGGTAGCTTGGGTGACTGGCTCTGGTAGCTTGGGTGAGGGCTGCCGGATCCGAGGCTGAGAACTCCCCCGGAGGGGAGAATTCAGCCTGGCTCAGAGCAAAGCGGTAATCCCTGGGTGCTGACTCAGCAGCGCGTGAGGATCATAACTTGATGAATAATCCAGGGCCGCAAGTCTGACTAATTCGATTTCGTGTCAAAAAAATTCCGTCTGGAATGCTAAACGGCCATCGGCCTCACTCAGGGTTGCCAGGGTGGGGATTTGAATTCGGCACCACAGCCGTGGGATACAATGCATTGCAATGCGGGGTGCAGGCTCGGGCTGACCCCAGGGGATTTGGAGCAGCCCTATCTTGAAAAGGAGAAACTTGAAAATCGAATTTTGATAGAAAATGCAAAACAACCATTTAACCCCCTGGCGCCACTAAAAGGCTCAAGCAAGACGTGGAGGACCTGCAACACCGTCTGGATGTGCTCAAGCAGAGCAAGCTGAAGGACCTGCAGAAACTGGAGACCCTCACCAAGACCTACAAAGAGTACGAGGCCGTGGTCATTGAGGACCGCATCGAGAAGGAGAAGGAGCGGCGACGCAAGGAGCAGGAAGCCATCGAGTTGGGCAGCGCGCTTAAGGTGAGTCTCGGTGCACGCTAAATGTACATTGGTAGTGCCTAGTGAATGTACATTGGTAGTGCCTAGTGAATGTACATTGGTAGTGCCTAGTGAATGTACATTGGTAGTGCCTAGTGAATGTACATTGGTAGTGCCTAGTGAATGTACATTGGTAGTGCCTAGTGAATGTACATTGGTAGTGCCTAGTGAATGTACATTGGTAGTGCCTAGTGAATGTACATGATTGATACCCACTGTATGTACATAATTGGATCCCAGTGCATGTACATGATTGGATCCCAGTGCATGTACATGATTGGATCCTAGTGCATGTACATGATTGGATCCTAGTGTATGTACATGATTGGATCACAGTCCATGTACATGATTGGATCCTAGTGTATGTACATGATTGGATCCCAGTGCATGTACATGATTGGATCCTAGTGCATGTACAGTGTTGAACTCTCAGCCGACCTGTTTCGTCAGTGCATTTTGTCACCGAAAACGCCAACCGCCCCACCGCTGCAGATCCAATCCTGGTTCCGCACCATCATGGTCCAGAAGAGCCTCGGGCCCTTCGGCAAGAAGAAGAAGAAGGGCAAGAAGGGCAAAGGAAAGGGCAAGAAGGGAGGCAAGAAGAAGAAGTAATGATTATTGCTGATGCCAGCTCGCTGCGGTTGCTGGCAAAGGCTGACATCCACGTGTCCCACGCTTTCCTGTTGGCATATCGTGACTCTCTAATTACCTACAGTGCCTTTTGTGAGATAATGTAATGAGAGACACTAATAAACCAGATTATACTTAACAGAATATTCAAACTCAACAGCTAATTTTGCAGAACAGGGGCCTTTTGCATCTTTTGTGATTCTTTGCTTTGCCTGATCGCTGGGGTGCTGCTAAAAATTGCTTTTGCGTGAAAAGCTCTTCTGCTTTGATCATGATTATTAGTAATCTTTTTACCTGGGCTTGCAGTGAGCCGGTGCCTGAGGTTCTGCAGTGAGCCTGTGTCTGAGGTTCTGCAGTGAGCCTGTGCCTGAGGTTCTGCAGTGAGCCTGTGTCTGAGGTTCTGCAGTGAGCCGGTGCCTGAGGTGCTGCAGTGAGCCTGTGCCTGAGGTTCTGCAGTGAGCCGGTGCCTGAGGTGCTGCAGTGAGCCGGTGCCTGAGGTGCTGCAGTGAGCCGGTGCCTGAGGTGCTGCAGTGAGCCTGTGCCTGAGGTGCTGCAGTGAGCCTGTGCCTGAGGTTCTGCAGTGAGCCGGTGCCTGAGGTGCTGCAGTGAGCCTGTGCCTGAGGTGCTGCAGTGAGCCTGTGCCTGAGGTTCTGCAGTGAGCCTGTGCCTGAGGTGCTGCAGTGAGCCGGTGCCTGAGGTTCTGCAGTGAGCCTGTGCCTGAGGTTCTGCAGTGAGCCAGTGCCTGAGGTGCTGCAGTGAGCCTGTGTCTGAGGTTCTGCAGTGAGCCTGTGCCTGAGGTTCTGCAGTGAGCCTGTGCCTGAGGTGCTGCAGTGAGCCTGTGCCTGAGGTTCTGCAGTGAGCCTGTGCCTGAGGTTCTGCAGTGAGCCAGTGCCTGAGGTGCTGCAGTGAGCCTGTGTCTGAGGTTCTGCAGTGAGCCTGTGCCTGAGGTTCTGCAGTGAGCCTGTGCCTTAGGTGCTGCAGTGAGCCTGTGCCTGAGGTTCTGCAGTGAGCCTGTGCCTGAGGTGCTGCAGTGAGCCTGCAGTGAGCCGGTGCCTGAGGTGCTGCAGTGAGCCTGTGCCTGAGGTGCTGCAGTGAGCCTGTGCCTGAGGTTCTGCAGTGAGCCGGTGCCTGAGGTGCTGCAGTGAGCCTGTGCCTGAGGTGCTGCAGTGAGCCGGTGCCTGAGGTGCTGCAGTGAGCCTGTGCCTGAGGTGCTGCAGTGAGCCTGTGCCTGAGGTGCTGCAGTGAGCCTGTGCCTGAGGTGCTGCAGTGAGCCTGTGCCTGAGGTTCTGCAGTGAGCCGGTGCCTGAGGTGCTGCAGTGAGCCTGTGCCTGAGGTGCTGCAGTGAGCCTGTGCCTGAGGTGCTGCAGTGAGCCTGTGTCTGAGGTTCTGCAGTGAGCCTGTGCCTGAGGTTCTGCAGTGAGCCGGTGCCTGAGGTGCTGCAGTGAGCCTGTGCCTGAGGTTCTGCAGTGAGCCTGTGCCTGAGGTGCTGCAGTGAGCCGGTGCCTGAGGTTCTGCAGTGAGCCTGTGCCTGAGGTTCTGCAGTGAGCCTGTGCCTGAGGTGCTGCAGTGAGCCTGTGTCTGAGGTTCTGCAGTGAGCCTGTGCCTGAGGTTCTGCAGTGAGCCTGTGCCTTAGGTGCTGCAGTGAGCCTGTGCCTGAGGTTCTGCAGTGAGCCTGTGCCTGAGGTGCTGCAGTGAGCCTGCAGTGAGCCTGTGCCTGAGGTGCTGCAGTGAGCCTGTGCCTGAGGTGCTGCAGTGAGCCTGTGTCTGAGGTTCTGCAGTGAGCCTGTGTCTGAGGTTTTGCAGTGAGCCGGTGCCTGAGGTGCTGCAGTGAGCCTGTGCCTGAGGTTCTGCAGTGAGCCGGTGCCTGAGGTGCTGCAGTGAGCCGGTGCCTGAGGTGCTGCAGTGAGCCGGTGCCTGAGGTGCTGCAGTGAGCCTGTGCCTGAGGTGCTGCAGTGAGCCTGTGCCTGAGGTTCTGCAGTGAGCCGGTGCCTGAGGTGCTGCAGTGAGCCTGTGCCTGAGGTGCTGCAGTGAGCCTGTGCCTGAGGTTCTGCAGTGAGCCTGTGCCTGAGGTTCTGCAGTGAGCCTGTGCCTGAGGTGCTGCAGTGAGCCGGTGCCTGAGGTGCTGCAGTGAGCCTGTGCCTGAGGTGCTGCAGTGAGCCTGATGTATTTTCTACTTGCTTCTCAACTGCAATCGGGGGGCATAGAACAGCGAACTTGAGTCCCGCAGCTTACAAGCAAGCCGTGCATAGAAGAGCGGATAAAAATAGGGGGGGGGGGGCAGGCTCATCAAACGGAGTTGGATAGTTTTCTCTAATCTCTAATAAGGCGGTGCATTGCCGACTTCAGATATCGCTTGTTGTCGAAGTTTGCTTTCTTAAAGAGATTCGGATTATTTGCGTCGCTCATATTTCAGAGTATTGAATTTACCTTTGGTTAGAAAATTTCGAAAGGCTTTTGACTCAAGACTTCATTAGAAAAGGGATTAAAACTGGGCTCAAGAGCAGGAGAATATCTCTGAGATCTAGGTTACAGCACCTGCAGATCCGATACAGAATGAGCACAGGCTCTGAGATCTAGGTTACAGCACCTGCAGATCCGATACAGAATGAGCACAGGCTCTGAGATCTAGGTTACAGCACCTGCAGATCCAATACAGAATGAGCACAGGCTCTGAGATCTAGGTTACAGCACCTGCAGATCCGATACAGAATGAGCACAGGCTCTGAGATCTAGGTTACAGCACCTGCAGATCCAATACAGAATGAGCACAGGCTCTGAGATCTAGGTTACAGCACCTGCAGATCCGATACAGAATGAGCACAGGCTCTGAGATCTAGGTTACAGCACCTGCAGATCCGATACAGAATGAGCACAGGCTCTAAGATCTAGGTTACAGCACCTGCAGATCCAATACAGAATGAGCACAGGCTCTGAGATCTAGGTTACAGCACCTGCAGATCCGATACAGAATGAGCACAGGCTCTGAGATCTAGGTTACAGCACCTGCAGATCCAGTAAAGAATGAGCACAGGCTCTGAGATCTAGGTTACAGCACCTGCAGATCCAATACAGAATGAGCACAGGCTCTGAGATCTAGGTTACAGCACCTGCAGATCCAGTAAAGAATGAGCACAGGCTCTGAGATCTGGGTTGCAACACCTGCAGATCCAGTACAGAATGAGCACAGGCTCTGAAATATGGGTTACAGCACCTGCAGATCCAGTAAAGAATGAGCACAGGCTCTGAGATCTGGGTTACAGCACCTGCAGATTCAATACAGAATGAGCACAGGCTCTGAAATATGGGTTACAGCACCTGCAGATCCAGTAAAGAATGAGCACAAGCTCTGAGATCTGGGTTACAGCACCTGCAGATCCAATACAGAATGAGCACAGGCTCTGAGATCTGGGTTGCAACACCTGCAGATCCAATACAGAATGAGCACAGGCTCTGAAATATGGGTTACAGCACCTGCAGCTCCAGTAAAGAATGAGCACAGGCTCTGAAATATGGGTTACAGCACCTGCAGATCCAGTAAAGAATGAGCACAGGCTCTGAGATCTGGGTTACAGCACCTGCAGATCCAGTACAGAATGAGCACAGGCTCTGAAATATGGGTTACAGCACCTGCAGCTCCAGTAAAGAATGAGCACAGGCTCTGAGATCTGGGTTACAGCACCTGCAGATCCAGTACAGAATGAGCACAGGCTCTGAAATATGGGTTACAGCACCTGCAGCTCCAGTAAAGAATGAGCACAAGCTTTCAGATCTAGGTGCAGCACCGGCAACTCCCGAGAACTTCAGGGCAAACGGAATGGAAAAAGCCAGCTGGCACAGGTATCATTATCGCAATTAGTTCGGTTGTCAAGCGACAGAGGCCGGGAGACGTGCGGAGAGGACGGCCAGATGTCCTGCGAACTGAGTGACCTGGCACTGGGATTCGACCCGGACCTGTCGTCGCTCATGTGATCTCTTTCGCCGCTTTCTCCGCTACAGTGCGCATCTCGCTGAAAGCCCCTGGCGCATTGCTGGCTCACTCATTTCTCCTATTTAGTCGGGAAGTGAACTATTCGAGTTCGGGGATTTGAGAATGAGAGCTGCCTCACATAGTTTCAATCGATGCAAAGTGGAGCATTTTCTCAGCGCTGGAACTGTTTTCGATCGGTATGCTTCGATGGGCCGCAGTTTCAGAGTGGGCTGAGCTCTCGCTGCTGCACTCAAGGCTTCTGCGGGTGCCTTGGAGGCGGCATTGGGGGACTCAGAGAAGGGAGGGTTGCAAGGCATGCTTGCTTTTTCATTTGGATCTTTTTTTAAATGAGCTAACCCACCTGTATCAGTTGTATAATGAGCTCTGCTCAGAAAGCACTGCTCAGCTCAGTAAGCACTGCTCAGCTCAGTAAGCACTGCTCAGCTCAGTAAGCACTGCTCAGTTCAGTAAGCACTGCTCAGTTCAGTAAGCACTGCTCAGTTCAGTAAGCACTGCTCAGTTCAGTAAGCACTGCTCAGTTCAGTAAGCACTGCTCAGTTCAGTAAGCACTGCTCAGCTCAGTAAGCACTGCTCAGCTTAGTAAGCACTGCTCAGCTCAGTAAGCACTGCTCAGCTCAGTAAGCACTGCTCAGCTCAGTAAGCACTGCTCAGCTCAGTAAGCACTGCTCAACTCAGTAAGCACTGCTCAGCTTAGTAAGCACTGCTCAGCTCAGTAAGCACTGCTCAGCTCAGTTAGCAGTTCTTAGCTCAGTTAGCAGTTCTTAGTTCAGTAAGCATTGCTCAACTCAGAAACCACTTTAAGTGTGGCAAATCTACTTTGATTTCTGAACGAGCAGAAATAATTGAATTCTCAATGAGCCAAAGAGAACTCAGACCTGCGAACTTAATTCCCTATGCTTTTTGGCTGGGCTCTCACTCCCAGAAATTCCATGGATTTTCCAACGCTTTCGATCTACTAACAGTAGAGTAGATTAATACCTCACTTTAGGATCGAAGTACAGCCGCTTATGCAGAGAGTTGAGCACTTTTTTCTTGTAAGCCAGTCTAGGAGCCCAATTTGCTCTCCGCGGTTGCTGCGACCGCTCTCATCTCTGCTCAGCTAGTTGGGAAAAATGTCTCGAAAAATTAATTTCTGCGACTTCTCCTTGAAAAAGTCGATACAGAAATATTCACCGTTTTGTGCAGGGCGATTCTCCTGAGACCGGCTTATCGCCCCTCACTGCTGGCGGCCAATCCATCATCTATTTCTGGCAGCTGGAAAATCTTCAGAATCCAATTCTGGTTGAATTTGCTTGAGGGATCAGCTGTAGCAACACCAGGCCCGTTTCTGCGCCCCTTTTATACTGAGGGATTCTCCCCCAATAGTTTCTGCTGCGCCAGAACGGAGCAACGCAGGCACACAAAATTCATAAACATCCACCAAATTTTTGTTGGGCCTTTGTCAGATCAGATTTAGCAGTCAGACATGCCAGCTGAGCTCAGGCTAGTGTCATATTTAGCAGTCAAACCTGCCAGCTGAGCTCAGGCCAGTGTCAGATTAGCAGTCAGACATGCAAGCTGAGTTCAGGCTAGTGTCAGATTAGCAATCAGACATGCCAGCTGAGCTCAGGCTAGTGTCAGATTAGCAATCAGACATGCAAGCTGAGCTCAGGCTAGTGTCAGATTAGCAATCAGACACGCCAGCTGAGCTTAGGCTAGTGTCAGATTAGCAATCAGACACGCCAGCTGAGCTCAGGCTAGTGTCAGATTAGCAATCAGACACGCCAGCTGAGCTCAGGCTAGTGTCAGATTAGCAATCAGACACGCCAGCTGAGCTCAGGCTAGTGTCAGATTAGCAATCAGACATGCAAGCTGAGTTCAGGCTAGTGTCAGATTTAGCAGTCAGACACGCAATCTGAGTTAAGGCTAGTGTCAGATTTAGCAGACAGACACGCAAGCTGAGCTCAGGCTAGTGTCAAATTTAGCAGCCAGACACGCCAGCTGAGCTCAGGCTAGTGTCAGATTTAGCAGCCAGACACGCCAGCTGAGCTCAGGCTAGTGTCAGATTTAGCTGTCAGACACGCAATCTGAGTTAAGGCTAGTGTCAGATTTAGCTGTCAGACACGCAATCTGAGTTAAGGCTAGTGTCAGATTTAGCTGTCAGACACGCAATCTGAGTTAAGGCTAGTGTCAGATTTAGCTGTCAGACATGCAAGCTGAGCTCAGGCTAGTGTCAGATTTAGCAGCCAGACACGCCAGCTGAGGTAAGGCTAGTGTCAGATTTAGCAGCCAGACACGCCAGCTGAGCTCAGGCTAGTGTCAGATTTAGCAGCCAGACACGCCAGCTGAGCTCAGGCTAGTGTCAGATTTAGCAGCCAGACACGCCAGCTGAGCCTCAGTTCCAAGTGCTGCATCGATCAATCTGAGTTTGCAGCCTCAATAGCAGGAGAGAGCAGCAGACGGCTGAGAACAATCAATGAGAATATAAGGTAAAAAGCAAAAAAGAACAATGACAACCCAAGGCTGCTCTAGGCAGCTCAGCTTGCTTTTGGACTAGCAAAGCGTCCTTTGTTTTCTGAGCAGGGAGCGGCTAGAGTGCAGAGCGCAGTGCATTCAGAATCCGCGGAGCTGCAGCATTAAAAAATAGGCTTTATTTTAGACAGGCGAGAAATAGAAGAGAGGAATAGGCAGATGAAAAACCTCAATCTGCTCGGGGATCAAACTGAGGCTGGATTTGCACCTGGGCCCGGGAGGCGTGGGCGGCCTAAACCGTTCGGGAATCTGTGGTAGGGAGTTTTAAAAAACTTCAAACTAAAAATCCCACGCATAGATGGCGGTTAGGTTGTTTTCCCGAATTGCGGCTAAAATTGAGATCCCCTCGAGAGTTTCAGTTAATTAATGGCTGCTTGCTGCCTCTCCTCACACAGCGGGGTGGGCAGGGCCCGCATCAACAAACGATTAATCATTAGTGCAGCGGCAGCTCTTCCCCTGTCACTCCCCTGACATCAGGAGGATCCGCTCTCCCGTGTCAACTTGATGAAGAGGATTTCTGGTCTGGCCCGGCTGCAGTGCGCTGCAGATGACGGCTGGGGGTGAGACTGGGGAGGAGGGGGAGAGGGGGCTGGGGAGATTCCGGGTGAGACTGGGGAGGAGGGGGAGAGGGGGCTGGGGAGATTCCGGGTGAGACTGAGAAGGAGCAGAGATTTGGTCAGCTAGAATCGCTAGTTAAATTGCGCAGGAATAATTTAGAGAGATTAGATAAGATTTGAAGCTGCTCAAGAGCAAGAGAACAGAAGAGAGAAAACGATTGGGGCTGGCGTGAGCGAAGTGAGCAAAGTTTTCTTGCACGCAGAGAACGCGACCAATGCCGGGGATGACTGACCAAGCAGCAGAGAAGGTTGGCTTGGGATACTTTGATCATCTTGATCCCGGATGGCTCACCGGTGGGTCGGTCTCGGACAGGTGAAGAGCTGGTGAATGAGAGAATGGACCGAGGGGATAAGTTCAGTTGGGTCTGCATTGGTCATGCGTGAGTCAGCGTGACGGGCAGCTCAAGCTCGTTTCTGCTGCAGCTTGATGCGATAAGGCCGCGGTACCTCGCCGCGTCGGAGCATCCGGCGCATCCGGTCGATGTCAGGTCCGCCGCCGCCGCCGCTTCCGAGAGCGTCGAACCAGCGCAGGCCGAGATCCGCGCACAGGGCGTGCAGCCTGGCGAAGACCTCCCCGCAGCCGCCGCTGCCCAGCCTGGCGGCCGGCTCGAAGGCCAGCAGGTTGTACAGCAGGTTCTTCGTACGCTGGTTGAGCTTCGGCCGTTCTTCAACCTTCGGCCTGGGAGCGGCGCGCCAAAGTCGCAGGTAGCGCCGCTTGGTCAGCTGCGGGTCCTCGCCGCCCGCCGGAGCCGCCGCCAGCGCCTGGCGCTTGTGCTCATCGAACGGCAGCCGGCCGTAGAGCATGTTGAAGAGCAGCGCTCCGAGGCCGAACCAGTCCGCCGAGTGGTCCACCGAGCCGCCCGACTCGTCCAGCTGCTCAGGCGGCACCCAGCGCACGGACATGAAGGTGCTGGGGTCGCAGCGGCTGCCCCAGTAGTAGTACGGGTTTTCCATTTTGCGGCCCAGCCGGCATGGCTTGGCCAGGCCGAAGTCGCCCAGCTTGGCGTCGCCGAACTCGTCCACAAACACGTTGTCCATCTTGAGGTCAAAGTGGATAAAGCCGGACTCGTGTAGGTAAGCCAGGGCCTCGGCCACCTGCAGGGCCAGGTAGAGCGAGCTGGCCTGCAGAAAGGTGGCTTCCCTGTGCTTGCTGTTGGTCTCTTCCGAGTCCACCGATATGTAGCGCAGCAGCCGCATGGCGTCCCCAATAGCGTAGTACTCGTAGACCTCGAAGGGCGTGTCGTGCGTGGTGAGCGCGTACTGCGAGTCCAGCAGCCTAGCGATGAAAGGGTGGTCGCAGTGCTGAATGTGCGCAATGCTCTTCACGATATCCATCGATTCCAGGGTGCGGCCGTGAATCTCCAGCGTCTTGGAGTTCAGCGCGGCGGCTTCGGCTTCGCGGGCGTCACCAGTCGCAGTTTTGATTTCTTTGACCACCACTGAGCTGCCTTGCATGAGGGCGAGCAGCTGGCGCTGGTCCTTGAGGGATGTTGGGGACAGCGGCATGTCCTCGTGAGCCTGGAGGCGGCTCAGCCGCTTGGCACACTCGATGCGGGCCAGGTAGGTGGTCCCGAAGCTGCCCTCGCCGATGCGCGCCACGATGCGGTAGGCGGCGTTGGCCGTCTCCAGTTCGGTGCGGTCGGCCTCCCGCCGGCGCTGCGGAGATAGGTGGTGCCGGGCGCAGGCCGGGATCTCAAACACCCGCTGCGGCTGCTGTGACTGCAGGCTGCCGGCGCTGCCCGGAGCCTGCGGCCGGCGAGGCGGCGGCATCGCCACGAGCGATGCGCGCGGAGGTTTCGCACCTCCGGAGTTGCTTCTCTGCCGCGTCAGGAAAGCCAACGAGAAGTGCAGCTGGCCTCTTGAGCGCTTCGCGTTGCGTCTCGAGGGGGGTCTCGGGGCCGTTAGATTGGCGCTAATATGAGGGAGTTGAGACAAGTGGAGAGAGAACAGTGACGCAGGGCGGTCGCCTGGTGGAGGTCGGGGTGGGCGGTACAGTAAAGGCCGCGCTGTTTGGAGCTTTGAGGCTGGCTGTTTGCTAATAGGAGCTTAGAGTTGAGGTGAGCTACAGAGCCAGCAAGCCAGGTGAGGCACAGGTACAGGTGAGAGGCCAAAACGGTTTCTTGTCGCGCGCGTGACTCTTTCTCATTCGTGCCCATGAAATGCAGAGAGCAGCCGTGCAAACCTACCACCGCAAGCCTATCAAGACAGCTGGAGCCAGGGAGGAACAGCGCCAGTGCAATGAAGACTTGCTGCAGCCGGGGCTGCATGCGCGATACAGCCTAGGGAGGCAGGCAGGGCTCTCTGAGGTGGGGAAATGGAGGGAGAGAGAAGAGCCTATTTGTATGGGCGAGAGCTGGCCGGGCCGCAGTCGCGGGAAGCAGGCGGAGAGAAGAGATGAAGCTTTAGACGGCCCTAAAACACGGGCACGAGCAACCTGAGCCCCTAAGCCAAATGCGGGCCACTTGACGTGCGAGACTGGACTGAGCCTGTGGAGAGGTTGCGGGGCGGCGGGCTGAAGTGGTGTGTGGCCCAGCGGGGTCTTTCTAAGGGCCATTTTAGCAGTCTATCAATTAAAGTCTCTTAAGTCAGAAATTGGATTCTCACGGTGCCCCGAGCTGGGAGTGAATTCTCAGCGGGTGAGGGTCAGCGGGGGCAATAAAATCTAAACAAATTTACCCAGGCAAAGCGAAGTCGACTGGCCGAAGCAGGTGAGAAATTTTCGCCTTTCTAAAACCAAGTTTTATGGCGCCTAGCGACCGACTCAAAAACCCGAGGCGCAGATCTGTGAGGGGGCGCAGAACTTATGAAATTTGCTGCAAACAGCTTTGCTAGCAGCGTCTCTACATAGCTGGAACCAAAGTACAAGCAGAACTTTCGTCGAAACATTGCTACGGCACTTTTTACAAAACATTTATCGACACATGGTGCTGGTGCTCATGGTGGTGCTGGTGCTCATGGTGCTGGTGCTCATGGTACTCATGGTGCTGGTGCTCATGGTGCTGGTGCTCATGGTACTCATGGTGCTGGTGCTCATGGTGCTGGTGCTCATGGTACTCATGGTGCTGGTGCTCATGTGCTGGTGCTCATAGTGCTGGTGCTCATGGTACTCATGGTGCTGGTGCTCATGGTACTCATGGTGCTGGTGCTCATGGTACTCATGGTGCTGGTGCTCATGGTACTCATGGTGCTGGTGCTCATGTGCTGGTGCTCATGGGGCTGGTGCTCATGGTGCTGGTGCTCATGGTGCTGGTGCTCATGGTGCTGGTGCCCATGATATAGGGCTAGGCTGGCATTAAGGTCATGGGTGCTTCTGAAATGGTGCTCTCAAAAGACGTGGGCCGCATCAAACGCTCCTGGCTACGCCCCCGATGCCACAACTCACAAGCAGTGACGGCGCTGTTCATGTCTGCCCGGGGTTCCTTCACATGTAACTGAGTGAGTCACCAATGACATTGCGTGACTGTGTGAGTTTGGCAGATTTAGGGAGTTGCTGGGCATTGATAATCGCCGGGGCTATTTTCAAACAATGAAACAATTGAGAGTAAGAGATCAGAAAAAAACATTTGTAAAAGTTAACAGGTATGCTGAAAAATGAAATAACATGCGCGCAAATTAGGAAAATACGCCCGGACATAAGCGCACTTATCACCCCCCCACCTAATAAAATATTCAGAAACATTGACGAATTCACAGTACAGCTGCGCAACTCTGCCCTGCCTTTGGTATTTCTGGGTACATTTACGGAAACACAACCTTATAACCCAACGCGTACACTCACTCGTTCGTTATCTAAGAGAATGCTTAGCTCAACTCACTGACGCATGCCGCCCCCGACCCCCTAGTCCTTCAGCTGGCCGCCCGCTACCCCCTAGTCCTTCAACCAGCCGCCCGCTACCCCCTAGTCCTTCAACCAGCCGCCCGCTACCCCCTAGTCCTTCAGCCGGCCGCCCGCTACCCCCTAGTCCTTCAACCAGCCGCCCGCTACCCCCTAGTCCTTCAGCCGGCCGCCCGCTACCCCCTAGTCCCCTAGTCCTTCAGCCGGCCGCCCGCTACCCCCTAGTCCTTCAACCGGCCGCCCGCTACCCCCTAGTCCTTCAACCGGCCGCCCGCTACCACCTAGTCCTACAACCAGCCGCCCGCTACCCCTTAGTCCTTCGACCAGTCGCTCGCTACCCCCTAGTCCTTCAACCAGCCGCCCGCTACCCCCTAGTCCTTCAACCAGCCGCCCGCTACCCTCTAGTCCTTCAGCCGGCCGCCCGCTACCCCCTAGTCCTTTAACCAGCCGCCCGCTACCCTCTTTCGTTGCATACCAGCAACTGTTCCTAACTCATTCTAGAGTAATCAATTAGATGCAGCATTGCAGAATTTCAAGAAAAAAAATAAATATTAAATTTTTCATTTATTTCGATTATTAAAAACTCACAAATGATGATAACAAAGCTTCGGTTCTACAAGCATACTACTGCCACACTGTCCAGCAAGTAGGCAATAAAGTGGGTTAAAATTTATTCGATACCGCCAACTTAGTTTCCAAACTGTCTACTGCCAACCGTTTGGTCAGTAGACAGCTAGGGACATTGTAAAAATATTAAGTATTTTATTTAGGACGGCATGCTGCGCACCTGCAAGATGCTGAAGATGGCGCTGACGATGGCGCAAACCGCCGAGTAGGCCATGCGGTCCGAGTGCTGAATGGTCCGCCCGATGCCCAGCACGATGATGGCGCTGAACCCGGCGATGAAGGCGAACACCAGGCCCACGATGAGCACCACGGAGCTGCCAGTGCCCTCCACGAACAGGTAGAGGAAGTTGAGCATCACGGCCAGGAAGTAGGAGCAGACCCCGATGATGAGGAAGGCCTCGTAGGCGGTTGCCAGGCTGGAGTTGGTGGTCACCAGGCCGACGCTGCCGGCGTCCAGCCACACCACGAGGCCGACTGTGATGAGCACGAAGCCCGCCTTCATCCACACGGAGCCGCTCTGGAAGGTGCCGCCAGACATCGCGCTGCGAGCCTGAAGCACCGAAGTGGGAAGAGAAGGGGACGGCACGGTAGCTTCGCAAGCGCTTCCATCGAACCCAAATTGAATGCAAGATTTACATGAAAGCTGATGCTCTGTGATTTTTCCCGCGCTGCACAGATTTCTTCGATGACTTGGCAGATCAGTGAGTGCAGATCAGTGAGTGCAGATCAGTGAGTGCAGACCAGTGAGTGCAGATCAGTTGACTGCAGATCAGTGAGTGCAGACCAGTGAGTGCAGATCAGTGAGTGCAGATCAGTGAGTGCAGATCAGTTGACTGCAGATCAGTGAGTGCAGATCAGTGAGTGCAGATCAGTGAGTGCAGATCAGTGAGTGCAGATCAGTGAGTGCAGATCAGTGAGTGCAGATCAGTGAGTGCAGATCAGTGAGTGCAGATCAGTGAGTGCAGATCAGTGACTGCAGACCAGTGAGTGCAGATCAGTGACTGCAGATCAGTGAGTGCAGATCATTGAGTGCAGATCAGTGACTGCA
>NIVC01000236.1:470000-590881 GCA_002269645.1 Macrostomum lignano
CAGCTGGTCTCAGGCGTTCTGCTGCAGCCGCTCGCCCAGCTGGCGAAGCTCCTCGGCCACCGGCGGCGGCAGGTCGCGGTTGAGCTGGCTGCTGAAGTAGGTCTCCAGCTCCTTGCACTCGTTCAGCCAGAAGTCCACGGGCACGGAGAACAGCGCGTCGACGTTGACGGGGCTGTCAAGGCCTTCCAGGTTCAGCGCGTTCGGCTTGGGCAGGCGGCCGATGGGCGAGTCCACAGCGCAGTCCTCGTTGTCCACCCGGCGGCAGATCCAGTCCAGCACGCGGCAGTTCTCGCCAAAGCCGGGCCACATGAACTTGCCGTCCTCGCCTTTGCGGAACCAGTTCACGTGGAAGATCTTCGGCAACTGGAGGCCGGGCTTCTCGTCGAAGCTCAGCCAGTGGTCGATGTAGTCGGCAAAGTTGTAGCCGAAGAACGGGCGCATGGCGAAGGGGTCGTGCATGATCACCTTGGTGTTGTGCTCAGCTGCCGCGGTGGCCTCCGAGCGCATCGCAGCGCCAAGGAAGACGCCGTGGCGCCAGTTATTGGCCTCAAACACCAGCGGCACCCCGGCTGGCCGGCGGCCGCCGAAGATGATGGCGCTGATGGGAACGCCGGCCGGGCTCTCCCAGTCGGGGTCCATGGAGGGGCACTGCGAGGCCGGGGCGCAGAAGCGGGAGTTGGGGTGCGCGGCCAGGATGCGGTTGTACGGCGTCCACATCTCGCCCTTCCAGCTGGTGACGCCGACCGAGGTGTCCACCTGGGTAGCGGGACAGCGGCGGGGTGGGGCGTGAAAATGGAGATTCTAGAGTTGATGCGAGATTGCCTACTGACAGTTAATAGAGCATCGGGCCTGCGACTCAACTCTTATCGATGTTCTTAACTCAAGGTTTTTGGCAGATCTTTGCTGGTTTCTGAGGGAGAGTCGGGCAGGTCTTTGCTGGTTTCTGAGGGAGGTTCGGGCAGATCTTTGCTGGTTCTTGAGGGAGGTTCAGGCAAGTCTTTGCTGGTTTCTGAGGGAGGTTCGGGCAGGTCTTTGCTGGTTTCTGAGGGAGGTTCGGGCAGATCTTTGCTGGTTCTTGAGGGAGGTTCAGGCAAGTCTTTGCTGGTTTCTGAGGGAGGTTCGGGCAGGTCTTTGCTGGTTTCTGAGGGAGGTTCGGGCAGGTCTTTGCTGGTTTCTGAGGGAGAGTCGGGCAGATCTTTGCTGGTTTCTGAGGGAGAGTCGGGCAGATCTTTGCTGGTTCTTGAGGGAGGTTCGGGCAAGTCTTTGCTGGTTCTTGAGGGAGGTTCGGGCAGGTCTTTGCTGGTTTCTGAGGGAGGTTCGGGCAGGTCTTTGCTGGTTTCTGAGGGAGATTCGGGTAGGTCTTTGTTGCTTTTTGAGGAAGATTCGGGTAGGTCTTTGTTGCTTTTTGTGGAAGATTCGGGCAGGTCTTTGCTGTTTAAAGGGAGCCTTTGGCGCACTGCTCTCCAAGGTACGCCAATCGATTTCCAGGACCAGCAAGCAGCCACCCGCCCGCTCACCTCCTTCTCGAGGCCCTCCCAGAAGACGCCGCCATCGTCAGTCTCGGCCACATTGGTGAAGATGGTGTTTCGCTGAATCGTCTTCATGGCGTTGGGATTCGTGTGGCTGCACGTGCCGGGCGCCACGCCGAAGAACCCGGCCTCCGGGTTGATGGCCCGCAGGACGCCCTCGGAATCGAATTTCATCCAGGCGATGTCGTCGCCAACGCACTCGACCTGGCGGGCGCGGGGAGCCGGGAGCAAACAATTATAGCAAACAATTTATAACATTAATATTTCATAATCATTTATACTTCAAGATGAGCAAATTGAGCTATAAATGTTTATAAATGCATAAATTAAGATATATTAGACAGTATTTTTATTATTGTTAGGATTCTTGAGACTTCAAGCCTTCTTGATCAATTGTCAATATTAGGCAATCTGTAAACATGGAGTCTGAAGACACAATACAACTTTGGTGGGTCAGCAGAGATGCTCAGCAGTATAAAGGGTAGGGTAGTAGAGATGCTATTTTATTTGATTAATAGCTTTTTTTAACATGGCATTCTAGAATTCAATTTAGCTACATAAATTTGGATCCAGAGATACCTAATGGCACCATGATGCTAATGCTCAAAAACCAAGGATTTGATTATATTATAAATTAATATTTATATAGTTTTATTAAACTTTATAAACTTTTATAGATCTATCAAAAATAAATAAACAAAAATAAATAACTTATACATAATATAAACTTAATATAGAAAAACATTATGTCAAATTATTAGACTAAGTATGGGATGTAAAAAGTAGGAATTAAAAATTAATGGGTCTCCTATAGATGGCCTACATGTGGTCATGGGTGTGGGTGGCAACAATTGTTTGGGCATTTCTAGCAATAGAATAATATATATATATATATATAGTATAACAAAAATTAAACAGTATTTAAACAATATAAATTTACCAAAAACCACAAAAACCAATTTCATACAGAAATAAACAAAGCTAAGCAGACTTTCTCTAAATTATTGCATTTATAAATTTGAATTTAAAATCATACCTTGTATCCTGGCAGTGTAGGCTGCATCATGGCCAAGTTGGTCTTTCCACAGGCAGATGGGAATGCAGCAGCAACATACTTCTTCTTGCCCTGTGGATTGGTGATGCCAAGGATGAGCATGTGCTCAGCCAGCCAGCCTTCCCGCTTGGCCAAGATGGAGCCCAGGCGCAGGGCAAAGCACTTCTTGCCCAGCAGCGAGTTGCCACCATAGCCAGACCCGAAGCTGGCGATCTCGTTGCGATCGGGAATGTGGGAGATGAGGATCTTGGACGGGTTGCAAGGCCAGTTCTGCACCAGCGGCTTGTTGACACCTGAGAATGGCAGGCCGACCGAGTGCAAGCACTTGACGAAATTGTCGCCCTGAATAGCCTCAAGAGCGTCCTTGCCCATTCGGGTCATGATGCGCATGGAGGCCACCACATAGGGCGAATCGGTGACCTGGATGCCCACCTTGCTGATCGGTCCGCCCACTGGACCCATGGAGAATGGGATGATGTACATTGTCCGGCCCTCCATGCAGCCGGGAAATCGATCCCGCAGTGCATTCTCCAGCTCGGCAGGAGACAGCCAGTTGCCCAGCTGGCCTTTGACGCCCTCCTTGGGCACCGGGACAGTTTCGCGCTTGTCAGAGGTGCTGATGACGGTCTTACTCTCGACGCGGGCAACATCAGCAGGGTCCGTGCGCACCAGCCAGCAGTTGTCCATCTTGCGCAGCGGTTTGGCAATGCCAGCGCGTCGCATGATTTCCAGAAAGCGTTTGTTCTCTTCCTCGGAGCCGTCGCACAAGTACACATCGTCCGGCTGGCAGATGTTGGCCTTCTCTTTAACGTAATTGCGAGCAATGGTGGGGAGGCTGCTCAGAGTTGTTGGTATGTCAGCTAAGCCGCGACATGGCGTTAGTTTAACTTGCAGGCTGGAACTGAGGAGCCGGTAGATTCCAGGTCGAAAAATCCCAGACATAATCTAGTCAGAGTTTAACCTTTGCTTGTCCTTACGAGTATATAATTCTCTAGGGTTGGGAGTGCTGGGCAGATATCTGAGCGAATTCAGCAAGGCCTTGCTTTTAATTCCAAGTTCACCAACGCACAGCTAATGGGGGTAAGAAAACTTAGCGATTAAATGTACAGTCTGCCCATTCTGACAACCCATTCTGCTAGGGGGCGGGGTCGCGGGGCAGAGGGGAAGCCCAGCCCATACAAGTGTACATTGTCGTCGTTTCCCCGCAGAATGTGCGCAAATATCTCTTATTGCCCCTTTCTGTTAAGGGGAGGGGTCGCGGGGCAAAGGGGAGCCAGTCCGCCACAAGTGTACATTGTCGGTCGTTTCCTCCGCAGAATGTACGCATATATTTTTTATTGCGGAGACCCCAGCTGAGTAATAGAGTGAGGTGAGGTGAGGCCTGGGGGGCTGTTTGTTCGTAAAATTGGAATGAATCGCAACCACTACAGAGATTTTGGTTTGTTGCGGGCAAGTAGTGCGCTGCAGTGCACCGAAAACATAACTGTTCGTAAAAAATGAGTCTGGCAGCAGCGCGTGCAGATAAGAACTAAATTAAATAACAAACAGAGCAGCTAGTTGAGTTCTGAGCTTGTCGCACTTGTGAACTGTCTAACTGGCAAAAATTTTATCTACTCAACACTAAATTAAAGCCGTTCTTCGAAGTATATGGCATTTTTACATGGAAGGGCAAAGCAGAGCATGCTGCACTTGAAATATAAATGTTATTAAATTGAAAATTTTTCGTTATCAATTCGTAAGAAGTATAAACAATTTGTACTTTTTCGATATGAACTTTGCTTACCCTAGCCTGCTTCTTGGCTGCTAATATTTCCTTCATTCCGGCTCTTAATTCAAGCCTTAGCTTTAGTTTCGCCCACAGACAGTGGCTTTCCCTCGGACTCATAGACAGCTAGGCCCAGCGGTACAGTCTCCCCACGGCTCTGCTAAACCCAACTAGTGAGCTAAGACAGCTAACAAGCACTCAATCCAGCCCACACCCAACAGCCCTCGCAATTGAACTTTGCTTTTAGAGCTAAGCTCAACCCGTCAACACCGCAAAGTCCGGCATGTTTCCCTGGGCTGCACCGAAGGAGCCGCCGGCAGAGTCCGTGCGCAACAACTGCCCCGCCGTCTGGGGCAACGGCCTCGACGATGGTGACAACAGCATCTCCATGGACGAGATCGAGGCCCGATTCCGCAACAAGCAGGTCATCGTGCTCAGTCGCTTCCACGAGAAGGAGCGCCGGACGTACCGCAACCTGGCCATGAAGTCTAAGCGGGTTGTTGAAGTTCTCACGGGCGAGTACCTCGGCATTTCACACGATGTAAGAGCTCGACTTGTTTGATATCAGCAAGGGAGTTTGTTGTTATACGAATTATTTACGAGCCCGGAACCTCCGTTATCCCATTCAATCCCAGATGTCGATCGAGAAGGAGAAGAACACCCCGTCATGGATCGCAGTCGGCGCCTGCCGTTTCCGCGACGGCAAGAAGGGTTACGAATGGATGGACAGCGACCCCAACTTCATGGGCAACGACCTACTGAGCCACACACACGAGGCTTGGCTGATCAAGCTGGACGAGGCCGAGGCAACAAAAGACGGTAAGGGAAATAAAATGTTTAGAATGCTACTTATCCTGCCTCTCAGTAGAGTGTTTTGGGCATCATAATCTAAAAAAACCTCGGGCACCATGCGCACCCGCTTTAGGCAACAACATTTGGTTCCTCAACAACGTGTTCTGCAAGCGCGAGGACGTCCCGGCCGCCATCGAGAAGCTTAACGGCCTCAAGCGGGGCATCCAGAAGTACAGTGGCCGCGTGGTTGCTAACAACAATCTGGGCCTGCGCATCAAAGGCAACAGCACGGCTCCCGAGTACATCATCCTCATCCAGTTCCGCAGCTTCCAGTACTACCGCGACTGGATGAAGTCCCAGGAGGGATTCGAATTCCTAGACGTCGTGAACCCGCTGGGCGACCGCGAGTCGCTGCTGTTCGCGCTCTGCCCAGACTTCCCCTCACCGTCGGAGTGGAAGTCGAACGACGACCTGGCCGATTACATCAAGATGCACGGTCAGGACTAGTCCGAGCCGGGGATCCCTAGTTTGATGAAGGCCACGCGCTGTGTCTGTAGGCGACCCGCTGTCCTCAGTGACGACAATGTTATTTTCCAAGAACCGCTCGCCTAACTTACCTGTATTATAGGAGGTACACCGCTTTGTTTTAGTCAGTGCAAAATGTGATTTAAATATTTATTTTCAATGTGATTGCGAACATTAGACACTAAAGCTGCTTTTCCCCCGCAAATTTGTATGCGCGCCCCCTTCTCGTGCGTTTTTTTCTGTCGCCCAGCGCAGCGCGTGCAGTAGCGATAATAAAAGGCGGCAAGACTCGGCGAATTTTCGATATCCCAGCGTGTGAAGGCTCGCCAAACGCTTATCAACTATAAAAAAATCATTGCGGTCTCGTCACAATACCCAATTACGATTTACCATGCCCAACAAAAAGCTTCTTTTATCGAATAAACTATTTTCCCCGTTAAGGGAATTCCGCAAGCTGCATCTAATTGTCCATTGAGTCCTTGACGGCATTCAAACTGGGCTGGGCTGTCCTCAAATTAGTCTGTCTTCTGTAAGACTGGGACTGTCTTTTGTAAGACTGGAACTGTCTTGTGTTAGGCTGGGACTGTCTTTTGTTGGACTGGGACTGTCTTCTGTTAGACCGGGGCTGTCTTTTGTTAGACTGGGACTGTCTTCTGTTAGACCGGGGCTGTCTTTTGTTAGACTGGGACTGTCTTCTGTTAGACTGGGACTGTCTTCTGTTGGACTGGGACTGTCTTCTGTTGGACTGGGTGACGTGGTGGGTGTGATTATGTACTGTGTATAGTAGTTGTTATCGCGTCGCGTTCTCGCAGGTCGCGTTGGAAGTCACCCGAGTGATGAAGTGCGTGCTAGCTGGGGGCCCCGCCCCTGCTGAGTGGTGGACTGCGTATATCGTCGGGATACCAAAGAAACCAGGCTCCGTCAAGATCGAAGAGCATCGCGGGATTTCACCAATGTACTGCACGGCTAAGCTGTTTAACAGGGTTCTGCTGTCGCGGCTGCAGCCTGTGCTGGGCCGGCTCCCTCGAATCTACAAATCTTCTAACAAAACTTCTACAAGTCTACAAAACTGAGACTGTCTTCTGTTAGACTGGGCTGACCTGTTAGACTGGGACTGTCTTCTGTTAGATTGGCTGTCAAGTGTTAGATTGGCTGTCAAGTGTGAGATTGGCTGTCAAGTGTGAGATTGGCTGTCAAGTGTTAGATTGGCTGTCAAGTGTGAGATTGGCTGTCAAGTGTTAGATTGGCTGTCAAGTGTGAGATTGGCTGTCAAGTGTTAGATTGGCTGTCAAGTGTGAGATTGGCTGTCAAGTGTGAGATTGGCTGTCAAGTGTGAGATTGGCTGTCAAGTGTGAGATTGGCTGTCAAGTGTGAGATTGGCTGTCAAGTGTGAGATTGGCTGTCAAGTGTTAGATTGGCTGTCAAGTGTGAGATTGGCTGTCAAGTGTGAGATTGGCTGTCAAGTGTGAGATTGGCTGTCAAGTGTGAGATTGGCTGTCAAGTGTGAGATTGGCTGTCAAGTGTGAGATTGGCTGTCAAGTGTTAGATTGGCTGTCAAGTGTGAGATTGGCTGTCAAGTGTTAGATTGGCTGTCAAGTGTGAGATTGGCTGTCAAGTGTGAGATTGGCTGTCAAGTGTGAGATTGGCTGTCAAGTGTTAGATTGGCTGTCAAGTGTTAGATTGGCTGTCAAGTGTTAGATTGGCTGTCAAGTGTTAGATTGGCTGTCAAGTGTGAGATTGGCTGTCAAGTGTTAGATTGGCTGTCAAGTGTTAGATTGGCTGTCAAGTGTTAGATTGGCTGTCAAGTGTGAGATTGGCTGTCAAGTGTGAGATTGGCTGTCAAGTGTGAGATTGGCTGTCAAGTGTGAGATTGGCTGTCAAGTGTGAGATTGGCTGTCAAGTGTGAGATTGGCTGTCAAGTGTTAGATTGGCTGTCAAGTGTTAGATTGGCTGTCAAGTGTTAGATTGGCTGTCAAGTGTGAGATTGGCTGTCAAGTGTTAGATTGGCTGTCAAGTGTTAGATTGGCTGTCAAGTGTTAGATTGGCTGTCAAGTGTGAGATTGGCTGTCAAGTGTTAGATTGGCTGTCAAGTGTGAGATTGGCTGTCAAGTGTGAGATTGGCTGTCAGGTGTTAGATTGGATGTCAAGTGTTAGATTGGCTGTCAAGTGTGAGATTGGCTGTCAAGTGTTAGATTGGCTGTCAAGTGTTAGATTGGCTGTCAAATGTTAGATTGGCTGTCAAGTGTGAGATTGGCTGTCAAGTGTGAGATTGGCTGTCAAGTGTTAGATTGGCTGTCAAGTGTGAGATTGGCTGTCAAGTGTTAGATTGGCTGTCAAGTGTTAGATTGGCTGTCAAGTGTGAGATTGGCTGTCAAGTGTGAGATTGGCTGTCAAGTGTTAGATTGGCTGTCAAGTGTTAGATTGGCTGTCAAGTGTTAGATTGGCTGTCAAGTGTTAGATTGGCTGTCAAGTGTGAGATTGGCTGTCAAGTGTGAGATTGGCTGTCAAGTGTTAGATTGGCTGTCAAGTGTTAGATTGGCTGTCAAGTGTTAGATTGGCTGTCAAGTGTTAGATTGGCTGTCAAGTGTGAGATTGGCTGTCAAGTGTGAGATTGGCTGTCAAGTGTGAGATTGGCTGTCAAGTGTTACACACGGAGTCCCGTCTATCACCCTATTAACCTTTTACATAGACAGCAAAATTCTCATTTAGCGAGCTGATGATAGGTTTGTAAAACCATTAAGACAAGAAAAAGCAAATTTCAATTTTCGAACGCTCAATATTACTGATTGGAACGGTTATTGGTATTATTACCATCGAACTATTACTATCTTTATTGCTATTACGAGTATTTAAATAATCAGTAAGATAAGCAAGCCCGGGATGTCAGTAAACAGGGGAAGGCGCACTCAGCGCACTTGCGCAACTGGTGAAGAAGCAGGCAGCTGAGCAACTCCCGCTGAGCTGCCGCCTCAACTAAAAACAGAGGGAATTTTAAAACATAAAACTGTTGTATCCCCCTTCCTCGCTGGCACGGCCGGGTTGGGCGACGGGTAGCGGTGTCGGGGTTCGGGTACTGGACTGCCCAGGGCTTACGAGCTCGATCGGCGACCCCGAGGCGTACGGACACTTCGGGGGGAGGTCAAGGTTGAGAAGTCGAGAGAGAGGGGAGGGGCGGCTGTGGGCGGGCGGCCACTCGACAGCCTGGTGAGTCAAGGAAGAGAGAGAGGGCTGCGGGCGGTCGGCCACTCGACAGCCTGGTGAGTCAAGGAAAAGAGAGAGGGCTGTGGGCGGGCGGCCACTCGACAGCCTGGTGAGTCAAGGAAGAGAGAGAGGGCTGCGGGCGGTCGGCCACTCGACAGCCTGGTGAGTCAGACTGAGGAGAGAATGAGAGAGAGAGAGATCAGGAGAGCGACCCCGAGGAACACAGGCAATTGTCTCGACAGCTTACCGGGCCGGGTCGATTATAGCACTCATACACGGGAAGGCCGATCGATTGCAATAAATTGAGTCTTCGCAGTAAGAGACCGTCTCTACGGTTGATCGCTGGTCACGTTCGTTTATTTATCGCGGTGGGCGCAAATGGGCGCAGGCACGGTGAGAAAAGGGGCGGGGTCTGAGCGTCGCCTTAAATAACGAGTAAAAAGGGGCAGGGGCGCAAACAAGGGGGGGGAGAAAGGGCTTAAACAATGGAGCTGATTGACAGCTGATTGGCTGCGGCGAGGGGAGGGTGGAAGCGCGCACGGCCAGGGAGAGGGAGAGAGAGCAGAGGCCCAGCCAATCAGCACGGCTAGCCAAAGGGCTAAACAGCCAAGGCGAGAGAGAGAGAGAAAGAGAGCAGAGGCTCAGCCAAAGGGCTCATAGCTCCAGACTGGCTTGAGCCGGGGGGGGGGGGGTAACAATAATCAACTACCAAAGTCAACAACTATCAAAGTGCACTTGCACCAGGGGAGCACTGTGACACAGGTCACAACACCCTCCCCCCTAAAAAAAAGAAAACGACGCGCTTTGACTGAATGAAAATGAAAAAAAATGTAATGAAATGAAACTGAATGAAAGAGACCAAGAGTGTCAGGCAGCGGCCGAGAGCGCAGGACAGGGGCCGAGGATGTCGGACAGGCCGAGAACACCGGGTACGGCCGAGAATGCCGGACTGTGGCCGAAAACGCCGGGCATGGCCGAGAATGCCGGACAGCGACCGAGAATGCCGGGCAGCGGCCGAGAATGCCGGGCAGCGGCCGAGAACGCCTGGCATGGCCGAGAATACCGGACAGCGGCCGAGAATGCCGGGCAGCGGCCGAGAATGCCGGGCAGCGACCGAGAACGCCGGGCATGGCCGAGAGTGTTCCCCGCCCTTCCTTCGGGGCCGCTCCCAGTGCCAAACAGAGGGATCACAACGACGATCAGAGGAGAGATGGGATGAAATGAAGGAGTGAAGGTCTCTTGCCCGCCCTGGCATCCTGCCCCAGAACCCCCTAGACCGCCACCTCCGCCGCCCGGCGCAACAACCCCAACACGCGTCCTCCGTCGATTAGTTCAAACTGAGGGATCGCAACACTCATGACGAACCGAGTGCTTCGCTTGAAGGCAGGCCGCCGCCAGACACGCCGAGCATGACCCCGACACTTGGCGCTGATGTCACGGAGAATGAACTTGACAGTCTGAGCCAAAAGCTCGGCGATTTCGCGTCGATGATCCAGCCGCTCGCTGCCGCACAACCCCACCATTTCAGTCAAAAGCCGGAACATCGCAGCTGGACTCCCCGACAACAAAGCGTGCCGAAGCTCCGACCGGATTCGAGCTCTTCGCTGCGTTGCCTCCCCGCTCCAGGTGTATTCCACCTCGGTACTCGGCTCGCTCCTCATCAGCCACGCTGGCGACTCCCGTTGGTCGATGACGAGCTCCGGTTCGTCTTCTGACATCGAAGTTTCGCCGTCGAATTCATTCAAGAGCTCTTCTTCCTCTGACTGCGTGATTTCACAGCAGCTCTGAGCAGTCTCCTCGCCGCCGCAACCACCACGCTCGCTTCCTTCCGACTCCCTGTCCTCGTCTGACTCTTCTGTTTCGTCTTCAATCGTTACGACAAACTCCTCCGGGACGCACATCCCATCCGGCGGGACAAAATACCGGGCGCACTCGAGCGGGTTGCTAACGGCATCCTGCCCGAACCGGTCGTACAGCGCTCGTCGAAACGGACACAGCAGGACCGCACTCGCATGCTGCAGCCTCTGGAAATTCTCCGTTCCACCGGGTCCACACTTGTCGGGGTGCCGTCGCAGGCTCTCACGGCGGTACGCACGTCGCAGCTCCTCCTCCGTCGCGAAGGGGCTGACACCAAACTCGGCGTAGAGGTCCATGCCCGGAAAGCAGTGCCTGCAACAACCACGACTCACTTTTGAGAGCAGGGCAATGGTTCCTTCGAGCCTCTTTGGGGCGCCGATCCTTCATCCCTGATGGCAGGGTTGGGCAGGTGGGACCTCCACTGACGGGCCTTAAGAGGGGAATATATATTTTTGTTTGTGAAGCAGAGGCAATAACACGAGCCCAGTTTTCAATAACGCGGGTGATGACGCAGACGATGCTTCGAACCAAATGTTGATGACGCAGGTGATGACGCGGATGATGCTTCGAACCAATTATTTATGACACAGGAGATGACGCGACATTGCGCACGCACTCACGTCCGCTCTTAATAATAAACGGGCGTTCCATAACGCTGCGGAACCCTTCGATCCCTCTGGGGTCGACCTTCGATGACTTCAACTGGCGCTTCCGGCTGCGGCTGCACTCCTGGCTGCTGCACATCCATTGGTTCTCCCTCCTCTCGAACCCGCCCGGAATGTCGCCACCATCGCTCCTCATCCTCATCGTCCGATTCCGTCTCTTGAGCAGGACCTGGGTGGTACCTCCTTGGTGCAGGACGCCGAGGGCCACCGGTGCCGTCGACCGGGTACTTCCGGTACCGAGGCAGGAGGTTGTTAAAGTGCACCACCTTGATCGGCTTCCGTCGACCTTCCTGTCGAATCCTATAGCGCGTCTCCGACAGCTTCTCGAGAACTACGGCAGGTCCGGTCCAGGGTGAGTGGAGCTTCGCTTTGGCACCGGCCTTCAACACGGGGTTGTAGACGAACACCTCGTCGCCAGCCACGAATCTCGACCCTTCACCTTCCGGTCGTACCAGTCTTTCTGCACTCGTTGATATGACGTTATTCTCTCACGCACCACCCGATGGGCTTCCACGAGCGTCTCCCGCAGGTTCTGGACTTCCTCGCAGTACGGTTCGATGTCCAGTGGGCGCGCCACTCCCAAGTCAACTGGCAGAGACATCTCGCGACCATGCAGAAGGAAGAAGGGTGAGTAGCCGGTGCCGCGGTGCACACTGGAGCGATACGCCATGAGCGCCGGGGCAACGAATTCGTCCCACCGCTCTGATCCGGCTCCTTCACCAGGTGCGCCCGGATCACTGCAGTCAGCGTCTTATTGAAGCTTTCCACTTGGCCGTTTCCAGAGGGGTGATAGGCGGTCGTACGCGTCTTTCGGATATTCAGACTTTCGCACAGCTGGCCGATCAATTGCGACTCGAAATTGGCTCCCTGATCCGAGTGGATTGTCCTGGGGCTCCGTAGTGACAGACCCACTCCTCGAGCATTGCCCTTGCACAGGTGCTGGCCGTCTGATCTGGCACCGGTACTGCCACTGGCCACTTACTGAACGCGTCCTGCATCGTCAGTATGTATTTGTTGCCTCGGACGCTGGTTGGCAGTGGTCCAATCAAATCCACCATCACTCTTTCAAACACATGGCTGCTGGGAATCGGCTCCAATGGGGCCTTCCGCCGCATCCCGGGCTTGCTCCGGTTACAGTCGTCACACCTTCGCACAAACTCCTCGACCTCTCGCTTCAAGCCGGGTCTCCAGAATCGGTTCCTGACTTTCTCCAGAGTCTTTGCTACGCCGAAGTGTCCACCTCCTGGTCCAGAGTGCAGCGTCTGCAGAGCGTCGGGGATCAATTTCTTCGGGAGAACAGCCCGCGGTGGGTGACGTCCCAGATCCTTGATGACGAGGGTGTTGTCCACAATTTCCAGCCGAGGCTTTTGTGCCCAGATGGCTCGGGTCGTTGGTGACGCACCCCGAGGTGGCTCTTCGTTTGCTCGGCCGGCGTGCATCGACTGGTAAACTGGAGCGATGTCGTTGTCCACAGCTTGTGCTGCTGCCAGCTCATCTCGGCTGAGCAACCCGAGCAGCGTCGTTACCCTGACCCCGGGGAGGTCATCAGTCCGGCACGACGGGCAGTTATCCATTTCGGGATGTCGTCGCGGCGGCTTGCGTGACAGCGCGTCCGCATTCTGATGACGCGCCCCTGGCCGATGCTCCACTGCGAAGTCGAATGGCGCCAACCTCTCCATCCACCGAGCCAACTGGCCTTCCGGCTGCCTCATACTTCGGAGCCACTGCAGACTTGCGTGGTCGGTGCGCACCCGGAACCTCCGGCCAAGTAGATAGTACCGGAACCTCTCTGCGAATGTCACCAGCGCCAGGAGCTCGATTCGTGTCGTGCAATAGTTGAATTCGGCCCCTTGCAGACGCCGACTCCCGTACGCAATAACCCGCTCTGACCCGTCTTCTTGTACCTGCGACAAGACTGCTCCGAGACCCTGTCGGGTACTTCCATCGGTATCCAAGATGAACTCACCAGCCGTGGGGTCGAAGTTCGGGTAGGCCATCACGCGGCAACCGGTCAATTCTTCTTTCAGCTTTTTGAAGGCCTCATCGTGTTCCTCTCTCCAACTGAACGGCTTGTCTTTCTTTGTCAGATCAAAAAGTGGTGCAGCGACTATCGAGAATTCTGGTATGAAGTTTCGGTAGTAACCAGCCAGACCCAGGAACGACTGAAGGTCTTTTGCATTTCTTGGAATGCTCCAGTCACGGACTTCCTTGATCTTCTCCGGGTCGACATCGATTCCGTCCTTTGACACGACGTGGCCAAGGAATTTGACCTCATCGGCCAGGAATCTGCACTTAGATGGCTTTAGCCTCAAGTTGGCTGCGCGCAGGCGCTGGAATACCGCCTCGAGATTCGTTAGATGCTCGCTGACAGTTCGGGACCAAATGATGATATCGTCGATGTAGACGAGCGCCATTTTCCACAGAAGGTCGTGTAGTACCATATTCATCAACCTTGTGAATGTCGCCGGCGCATTGGTCAATCCGAAGGGCAGCACCTTGAACGCGAATTGCCCCCGATGCGGAATGACAAAAGCAGTCTTTTCTTGATCCTCCCTTTTGACCTTAACTTGCCAATAGCCGGAGCAAAGGTCGAGCGTCGAAAATACAGCCGCACCTCCGAGCGCTTCAAGTGCGTCATCGACACGCGGGATTGCTATGGCGTCCTTGACAGTTCGTTGATTCAACTCTCTGTAGTCGACACACAGTCGCAGTTCCCCATTCTTTTTACGGACACAGACCACTGGCGAACTCCACGGCGATTGGGTCGGTTCAATCATCTTCGTTGCCAAAAGCTCGTCGATTTGTCGGTCGACTTCGCCGCGCCAATGTGGCGGTAGCCGTCGCGGAGGCTGTTTTACGGCTGTTCCGGTGGTCTCAATTTCATGCTGCACGATGTCCGTCGTCCCGAGGCGCGCTGTACTCTCTGCGAAAACATCTGCGTATCGATTCACCAATCTTAGGAAACTCGCTTTGTCTGCCCCCGTGAGCTGCTTGGAGCCGTGCTGGTTCAGTGCCGCCTCTGGGTCCCATGGATCGCAGCTGGGTCGTAAAACCGACGCTTGCTCTTCGATGCTGGCTACCAGAACCTCTTGAGCCGGATCTGATGGTCGAAACCAGCCGATGACAGCTCCCTTCCGCAGCCGCAGCTCGGAGTCCGTGACATTCGCGAAGTGAACTGGTAGGGTGTTGCCCTGCTGGATGAGGCAGACGCTCCTGGCTAGCATTGGTCTCTCATCGCTCTTCAGTTTTTCGTCTGGTTCGGCGACGCCGAGCACTCCGGAATTCTGTGTCGCTGTTCTCCGAATCCTGGCTGAGACGGTCCGTTCGTGATTGGCCGGAATGATCAAGTTTTCGTTCAGGTACAACCGGCAGACGACTGGTTTGTGCTTGGTCTCTCGGATTGGCACACGTGAACCGTTCACGCGGAAAACTCCTCCGGCGAAATCGATTTGGCACCGGTGGCGGCGTAAGAAGTCGGTGCCTAGCAACAGTTCGTAGCCGACCCCTTGGACCACCGCAATTGGCGTCTGTAAAGTTTCTGATCCGAACTGTAGGGGAAGCGACGCGCATCCTAACACATTCATGGGAGTTCCGTTCGCTGAGATCAGGTGGGTTTCCGAAGGGCTGAGTTCAACTCGAACCGACTTGCTCAACTGCCGCCAGGTCCTCTCGTTCACCAGCGACATGACCGAGCCCGAATCCAACAGACACGGCAACTCAATCTCGCCAATTTTTACCGACACGTAGATTGACACGGGATTAAAAGCTGTTGCAGGTTGATCTCTATCTCTTGAGCAGTCCGCCGGACATCCTGCTGCACGTCGCTCCGGGGCTGCATCTTCGTCTCGGGTTGGGGCCTCTACTGTCTCGGCGGAACTCCCTCGCCCCTGCGGAAGTTCCCCTTGCCGTTTCCCTGTTGCTGACGGGTTGGGCAGTTAGTCGCGATGTGCCCTGGCTTGTTGCAGAAGAAGCAGCGAATTCCTCCCGTTCGTCGAGGCTTCTGATGGTCGCCTTCGTCGGAGTCGGTCGGTCGAGCTGCGGCGCTGCTATGCGGTTCCGCTCTCAGCGACTCGAGCTGAACCACTTTGCCTTGAAGCTGCCTCACCAGTTTCTTCAACTCCTCGAGCTCTTTGTCCTTTTCTTGGGAGTAGGCTCCATCCTCCCGAGGCACAGATTCCGCCGCGCCGCTCACCACGAAGACTCCTCGGTGGCCGCTGCCAGTTGCTCCAGCCGATCTCGGTCCCTTCGCCGCCTTGGACGCCGCCTCGAGCTGCCTCACCGCGCGTTGTGCTGCCACCAGACCTTCGGGCTGCTGCAGGTAGAGCTTCTCTCGCTGGAGGTCGGAGAGTCTCACCCCTTGCATGAAGCGATCCTTTGCGAGGTCGTCCTGCAGCTCGGCAGTTGCCGCCGGGTAGGCACAGCGCACCAGTTCAAGGAGAGCATCTGCGTAGGCCTCCAACGACTCGCCATCCTTCTGATCTCGGGTTTTTAGCTCGACCTTGCTGTCCTGCTCTGTCCGGTACCGGGAGAAGCGAGCCTCCAACCGGGCGGTGAATCCCTCGTAGTCCAGCGGATCCACAGGATCGTCGGGTCCCGGCAGGTTCAGATTATCGACCGCAGCGTACGCCGTAGCGAGATCCAGCATGCTCATCAAGTGCTCGCGGCGATGCTCCTCGTCAATCTCGGCGGAGTCGCAATAAGCGTTGAAAGAGCGCAGCCAGAGTCGAAAATTCATGCTTGACGTGTACTTCACGGGCTTCGGGAGTCTCGGTGGCTGGGCTGGTCCATCCGCTCGCAGACGCTCGGCTAGCAGCCGAATCAGTTCGTCCACATTCGCCATGACAGCTCACAAGCAAACTGAGCAGTCCCTGTTCGGGCGCCAATGTTGTATCCCCCTTCCTCGCTGGCACGGCCGGGTTGGGCGACGGGTAGCGGTGTCGGGGTTCGGGTACTGGACTGCCCAGGGCTTACGAGCTCGATCGGCGACCCCGAGGCGTACGGACACTTCGGGGGGAGGTCAAGGTTGAGAAGTCGAGAGAGAGGGGAGGGGCGGCTGTGGGCGGGCGGCCACTCGACAGCCTGGTGAGTCAAGGAAGAGAGAGAGGGCTGCGGGCGGTCGGCCACTCGACAGCCTGGTGAGTCAAGGAAAAGAGAGAGGGCTGTGGGCGGGCGGCCACTCGACAGCCTGGTGAGTCAAGGAAGAGAGAGAGGGCTGCGGGCGGTCGGCCACTCGACAGCCTGGTGAGTCAGACTGAGGAGAGAATGAGAGAGAGAGAGATCAGGAGAGCGACCCCGAGGAACACAGGCAATTGTCTCGACAGCTTACCGGGCCGGGTCGATTATAGCACTCATACACGGGAAGGCCGATCGATTGCAATAAATTGAGTCTTCGCAGTAAGAGACCGTCTCTACGGTTGATCGCTGGTCACGTTCGTTTATTTATCGCGGTGGGCGCAAATGGGCGCAGGCACGGTGAGAAAAGGGGCGGGGTCTGAGCGTCGCCTTAAATAACGAGTAAAAAGGGGCAGGGGCGCAAACAAGGGGGGGGAGAAAGGGCTTAAACAATGGAGCTGATTGACAGCTGATTGGCTGCGGCGAGGGGAGGGTGGAAGCGCGCACGGCCAGGGAGAGGGAGAGAGAGCAGAGGCCCAGCCAATCAGCACGGCTAGCCAAAGGGCTAAACAGCCAAGGCGAGAGAGAGAGAGAAAGAGAGCAGAGGCTCAGCCAAAGGGCTCATAGCTCCAGACTGGCTTGAGCCGGGGGGGGGGGGTAACAATAATCAACTACCAAAGTCAACAACTATCAAAGTGCACTTGCACCAGGGGAGCACTGTGACACAGGTCACAACAAAACAAGGTCAGCCGGGTTCGCAAGGGGACAGCGGGACGCTGAAGCACCCCGACTAATTAACTAAGTTAAAATATTAACACACCCTCTCGGGTAGAGTTGAGTAACAATGTGACATCTGTACACAAAGATTCGCTTAGGATGGGGCCGGGGCCAAGCACTCCAGCGAGGGCATGCATTGGCGAGGTGGGAAATTTCCGCTGAACCTTCTTGTTCGTCTTCATAAATGGGAAGCAAAATGCAGCACTTCGGGGGGGGGTGTAAAATTTCCTAACTCGCCAATGAATTTCCTTGCGTTTAGGGAAATTCGGATTTAATTGGGTCTGCCTAAGAGACCAGACCTCCTCGAGGCCGCTCAACGTGACTCAGTGCTCCGCTTCTCCGGAGCCTTTGTGCCCATCGGCGGCAGCAGCGGCAGCGGCAGCCGCGGCGGCCACCGCGGCGGCTTGGGAGACGGCGATGGGCGTCGAAGTGATGACAGGCGGGAGGCTCATCGGCAGGGACACCAGGCCGCCGGCGGCTGCGGCAGCGGCCAGGGCGTCCCGGTCGGTCAGCGGGGCGAGGCCGGCGTAGGGCCCGGTCGGGTAGGCCGCGCCTGCGCCCCCGCCCGGCCCGTTGAGGGCGGCGATGGCGGCGGCGGTGTTGGCGGAGAGGCCGGCAGTGGGGTGATAGGCGGAGGCAGCGGCTGCGGGTTGGGGCAGGGGAGTGCGGACACTGGGTTTCGTTCGCCTCATTGATATTAATAACAAAAAAAAAATAATAACATTCACACGAGGGCTGAACTGCTCCGGCCCCGGCATCCATCAGAATAATTTTGAGAAAATTTTGGCATTGCATGTCCAAAGTCAGGGATGCAAAGGGTGCTGGTGTACCAAAAAACGCACACGTGCGGACACGTCAATGTCACGCGAACCAGGGTTTTTGTATCGCCCAAGCAGATGAAGGACCCACTTGTTACAAATTCCCTGAAACTCAACGATGCCAATTTCAATTTCGTGGTGGTCAGGACACGAAACTGGCACAATGCCTTCAGTGGCAGCAGCACTGACTTTTAAAAATCGTTTAACCCTCAACCAAAGATTTTAAAAGGTATATTTTGTGTGGATAAAAACTTCAGGTTCCAAACTTGACCGAAAGTGCCGTTTCAGAAATGCTGAGCAATGTATCTTATTTAGTCTCAATACTAATGCTAGCTGACATCCCGGTTGTCAGTTTGGCCTCCTGAATCTGGACTCCGGATTGCTGAATGACATCTTACATCTTAAATCTTAATGAGTTCGCCAGGCTGCATAAACAAAAATAAATGACAAAAATTTTCTGAAGCCTCGCATTTTCTGGAATTCTGCGTTTTTTTGCTTTTTTATGGCCAATTAAAAAAAGCTGAGAGAAGCAGGCAGTGCAGAAAAACAAGCCTTTGATTTTAACTGCCGCTGGAAACTAAGCTGCCAAATGGAAGACACGCAGAAACTGCGGCAATGTTTAGTGCATTTAAACTTTGCATTGTGCGGCATTCTTTCAATATAGGCATTGAGCAGTGAGCATTGATTCTCTATGCAGTGCCAAACCTGTGCTGCAAATATTACTCTTAACAAAAAGGAACAATGGCGTCCGAACCAGCTGCAGCGTCGAGGGTCCGCAGCGGCGCCCAACCCAAATGAACCCCATAGAGCCCGAGAGCATTGTGAAAGCACAGCCAGCGGCTCTCATCTCAGCATTGAACCAGCTGGGCAGTGAGCAATGCACTCGAAACAGGGGCTATTATGGTTTCGAGCCTGTGGTTTATCACTGCAGCCATTTCTCTACATAGCATTTTCACGCGAATAACCTCTTTCTTCTCTCTGTTGGAAAATTCCAAACCTTAAAGCATCTCGCCGCTACTCATCCAAAATGCAGCAGGCGGTGAGTCAGGCAGGCTGCTTCATCAGTAAAATTGAAGGCAAAGAAACTTTTTTTCGGCGAAAATTTCCATCACGCGGGCAGCGAGTGAGCGAAAGATGCAAACAGCTGGCCTGGATGGGGGCGTCCGAGGCGCAGGAAAGCCTTGTGTAATTAATTAGCTAGAGAGAGAAGGGGAGCGGCCGGGGCCGCCCCTGCTATGTACAGGGCGGGGCTAAGCGGTTCGAATGTGAGCGGCAGGCGGGGCCTAACGGTGAAATCAGCTTCCAGTAAAAGCAGCAGATTTTAATTGATTTCAGTTCGCTAAAGAAGTTCAGACGAATTGCGGCTTCACGCCGGCCGTACGGAGGCGCCGGTGGCGGCGCAGACAGGCGCAGGCAAGAACTGCGGCGCCAACGGCAGTCACCGCGGCAGCGCCAAAGGCGGCCAGAAGCGGAGCGGGGGGCCACCCGGCGACACGGGCGTGCTCGTGGTTGCAGTTGGAGTCGCTGGCGGCTTCGGGCAGGAGGCCGCTGCTGAGCCGCAGGCTGGAGATTTCTGAGCTGCCCAGCGCGTCGGTGGCCTCCAGCGTCGCTGTCAGCGGCTGCCCGTCGGAAGGCAGGTCGAGCTGCAGGGAGCCGGCGGGGTCGGTGGGGCCGGCGCCCGGCTGCAGCCGGACGAGGTCGGGGTGGCTGGAGGAGGTCAGGCGGACCCGCAGGCCCTTCTGGCTGAGAAGCAGCGGCGCCAGGCGGATCTGCAGTCCGGCGCCAGTGAGGGCGGCGCCGCTGTCGGAGGCGGCCGCGCGCAGCCAGTTGAAGCGGCGGCGCCACAGCCGCACGGGCGCCACCGTCACGGACTCACTGACACGACGGCCGCGCCACTCGCAGGTCACCGTGGCGGTCCACTCAGCCGGCGGCTGTCTCTCCTCGGCTTCGTCCGCCAGTGGCGGGGCGGCCAGGGTGATTCGGCCGTCCTGCTGGACAGTCAAAGGCCGGCCAGTCTTGGCGTCGGCGGTGCAGCTGTCCGGTGACACCCGTCTGCCAAAGTTGAAGGCGCTGACGGTGGCGATCGTGGTGCCGGCGGGCGCCCAGCGTGACACGCGCGGCCGGCGCGGCTCCAGCAGCAGGCGCAGGGGGAGGCGGACGAGCCGCAGTTCAAGGCGGAACTGGCTGGACGGGCCGCCCCCTACGGCGGAGCAGTTTAACTGGAAGTGGCTGCGCAGCTTGCCGGAGCCGCGTGCCGGCAGCGGCACGGTGAGCGCCACCTGCGGCTTGCCGGGCACCGCCGAGATGGCAAAGTCGATGCCAAAGAAGGCGCGCGCGCTGGAGCTGGCGAGGCTCAGGGCGGCGCTGCTGACGCCTGACGGGTGCTTGCGGAAGTTGGTGGCGATGGCCAGGCGGGCCGGGTCCCAGCTGAACAAGGCGGAGCCCGCCGGCAGGTCCTCCGACACCTTCAGTGTGAGGCTGTGCCGCGGGCATTCGGTCAGCCGATGGACTCCTAGTGCTGGCGGCGCCTGCAGCAGAAGCAGCAGCAGCAGCGGCAAGAGCAGCAGAGGGCAGACAGCGGCAGTCATGGTTTGGAATCTCTGTATTGCTTGAGCACAGATGGAGCGGTCGGAGGCCACAGGGAGAGCAGGGCGGCTCGCTTAAACAGTGGCGGTCCACCCACTCAATCCAGGGGCGGCAGGCCTGGGGGCAGCTCGAGAGCCCGGGAGGGGGTCCACGATTGGCGGCTCCTCCGAGGCCCGAACCGGTCTTAAACTGGACCTGCTGAGGGCCTTCCCAAGCACGCTGGGAGGCTGTTTATTGCCCCCCCCCTCACTGCCAGGGCCTGGCTGTGTGCGAAAAGCATCGGAAGGCTAATTAAACTGGAGTCCAGGTGCTCCAGGTGCTTCTGGCTGCCAGAAGCCATCAAAGCCCCCCGAGATGCACGGAGTCGATGAATTCATATATTTTCAACTGGCTACTCGCAGCAGTAGTATCGATAGGATGTGGATGCATTGAATCTTCAACTGTTTGATGCCCTCTGTTCTGGGCTATTGTTGCGATAACAGTTAGCTCAAAGGATTAGGAACCGGTACTCACACTTACCGGAGCGCGCGGCGGTCCCACCGGCAGCGGAATGTCCGTGGTTGCCAGGCAGCTGGAGGAACTCCGCATTGACGCAGTTGCGCAGCGCCTCTGGAATTTTGCCGATGATGGCGCGGCGCATCTCTGCGGCCGCGTGCTCTCGCAGCTCCCGGATGGAGGCGTCGCTATAGAAGGCGGAGTGCGGCGTGAACAGCGCGTTTTGGCAGTCTTTGAGCGGTGACGCGGACAGGCTGAACGGCTCGTGCTCGAAGACGTCGAATGCGGCCGCCCGGATCCGCTCCTCCTTCAGCGCCTTCGCCACCGCGTGCTCGTCGACCAGGGCGCCGCGCGCCGTGTTGACTAGGAATGCGCCTGCGGTGCGGAGTGCGGATCAGCTGTGATACAGGGAACCAAGTCTGACAAAGAGGAGCCACTGTCTGACAAAAAGGAGCCACTGTCTGACAAAGAGGAGTCACTGTCTAACAGACAGGAGTCACTGTCTCACAGACAGGCGCCATGAGCGCCAGTACTTGACCCAGGGGCATCAGTACCTGACCCAGGGGCACCCTGACCCATGGACGCCAGTACCTGGCCTATGGGCGCCAGTACCTGACCCAGGGGAGCCAGTACCTGACCCAGGGGCGCCAGTACCTGACCCATGGGCACCCGTACCTGACCCAGGGGAGCCAGTACCTGACCCAGGGGCGCCAGTACCTGACCTATGGGCGCCAGTACCTGACCCAGGGGCGCCAGTACCTGACCCATGGGCACCCGTACCTGACCCAGGGGAGCCAGTACCTGACCCAGGGGCGCCAGTACCTGACCTATGGGCGCCAGTACCTGACCCAGGGGCGCCAGTACCTGACCTATGGGCGCCAGTACCTGACCCAGGGGCATCAGTACCTGACCTATGGGCGCCAGTACCTGACCCAGGGGCGCCAGTACCTGACCCAGGGGCGCCAGTACCTGACCTATGGGCGCCAGTACCTGACCCAGGGGCATCAGTACCTGACCTATGGGCGCCAGTACCTGACCCAGGGGCGCCAGTACCTGACCCAGGGGCGCCAGTACCTGACCCAGGGGCTCCAATATCTGATCCACAGCAGACTCACCCGGCCGCATCAGCCGTATGGTGTGCTCATTGATGAGATGCTTGTTGTGCTCATTAAGCGAGCAGTGCAGGCTGATGCAGTCACTTTGGAACAGCAGGTCCTGCAGAGAGTAAACTCGCTCCACACCCAGCGACTTCTCGATGCCGTCCGGCAGGTAGGGGTCATAAAAGGTGACGCGAAAGCCGAAAGCCTGAATGGGGGAGGAGAGGCTCTGCTATTAGAAGCAAGGACTAAAAAGGATGCTACACTAGCAAATTTTTCACTTTTCTAGCCGGATTTCTCCCGACCAAGCTTGTAAAAGGCAAAACCCCATTGAGAGCGATATGCAAGATTCGCTTCTGGAGCACAACTGCAGTTAACAGAACCCGCCGCCCTCAATTAAGCCTCAGGCCAGTCTCGCCTTACCTGGGCTCGCAGAGCCACGGCGGTGCCGATGCGTCCAAACCCGACGATGCCGAGGGTGTCACCGCGGATCCGGGGACAGGGCGCGGCGGCCTCGCGAAGGTGCTCGGGGCCGGACACCTTCTTGCCGTCGCGGAGCATGTTGGCCAGCCAGAAGGTGCGACGGTAGAGATTCAGAATCAGACACAAGGTGGTGTCTGCCACCTGCGCGAGCGAGTAGTTTAGAGCAGGTTGAATATTTAATAACAGCAAGCTTAAATCTAAGATAACAAAAACGTCAATAGTACGACTTTACGCTCGTAGTACTACTCTACTACTGTTAGTAGAGCCTTGAAAACTTTTAATTGGTTGAAAATCGATGACTGCCAAATTCTCTACAGCAGGATGTAAAAATTAAAAAAAAGGGTGAAAGCAGGGAAAATGAAGGGACACTGCAGGGAGCATTGAGGGACAGTAGTGAGAATGAAGGGACAGTGCAGGGAGCATAAAGGGACAGTGCAGGGAGCAGGAAGGGACAGTGCAGGGAGCATAAAGGGACAGTGCAGGGAGCAGGAAGGGACAGTGCAGGGAGCATAAAGGGACAGTGCAGGGAGCAGGAAGGGACAGTGCAGGGAGCATGAAGGGAAAATGCAGTGAGAATGAAGGGACAGTGCAGGGAGCAGGAAGGGACAGTGCAGGGAGCATGAAGGGACAGTGCAGGGAGCAGGAAGGGACAGTGCAGGGAGCAGGAAGGGACAGTGCAGGGAGCAGGAAGGGACAGTGCATGGAGCAGGAAGGGACAGTGCAGGGAGAATAAAGGGACAGTGCAGGGAGCAGGAAGGGACAGTGCAGGGAGCAGGAAGGGACAGTGCAGGGAGCAGGAAGGGACAGTGCAGGGAGCATGAAGGGACAGTGCAGGGAGCAGGAAGGGACAGTGCAGGGAGCATGAAGGGTCAGAAAGGACAGTGCAGGGAGCATGAAGGGAAAATGCAGTGAGAATGAAGGGACAGTGCAGGGAGCAGGAAGGGACAGTGCAGGGAGCATGAAGGGACAGTGCAGGGAGCAGGAAGGGACAGTGCAGGGAGCAGGAAGGGACAGTGCAGGGAGCAGGAAGGGACAGTGCAGGGAGCAGGAAGGGACAGTGCAGGGAGCAGGAAGGGACAGTGCAGGGAGCATGAAGGGACAGTGCAGGGAGCAGGAAGGGACAGTGCAGGGAGCATGAAGGGTCAGAAAGGACAGTGCAGGGAGCAGGAAGGGACAGTGCAGGGAGCATGAAGGGTCAGAAGGGACAGTGCAGGGAGCATGAAGGGACAGTGCAGGGAGCAGGAAGGGACAGTGCAGGGAGCATGAAGGGTCAGAAAGGACAGTGCAGGGAGCAGGAAGGGACAGTGCAGGGAGCAGGAAGGGACAGTGCAGGGAGCATGAAGGGACAGTGCTAGTCCAGTGCAGGCCAGCTCACCTCCTCGATCCCGAAGCCGGGCACGTTGCAGACGGCGACGCCCATCTCGCCGGCGGCCTTGACGTCAACGTTGTCAACCCCACTGCCAACGCGGACGATGACGCGGAGGCTCTTGAATTTGGCGAGGTCCTCCCTGCTGAGCTGGATGGTGTGCCACATCAGGGCGCCAACCGCTTCGTTCAGCACCTTCTCGTGGATCTCGCTAGTAGAGTTAGCGTCGCAGAAGGCCACAGTGGCGACGTCCTTGAGCACAGGCATTTCAACGGAGCAGTCGCGACCGTCCAGCAGAGCCACCAGAGGCCGGTGGGTCATGCCGGACACGCCGTTCATGGATCGACCGGACATTTTTCAATCTGCCAATGTAAAAATTGTTTAGCAGTGTGAGAGATACTACTGTTTCGTCGTCCCAACTGGTAAGTAGATCGGCATGTGTTGGATAAATAAATCTAGTGTTTGATTTACATTTGAAATAGCTAATTTGTTATAATACCTCTTCCCTCCACGCAAAACAACATTTTCCTTAATTCAATACACCTAAATGAAGCAATACTAATAATAGTGTTGCTGTATAACAAATAAATGATAATATTTAATGTTATTAAATTTTATATTTGGTATCAATATCAAGTCAGTGTTTAAATTTCTATTCAAGAAGCCATCAGTAAAATATATGTAATTGATTTGACAATTTGGTAGAATCAGTTTATAAAATAGCAGCCGGAGCAATATCACAGAAATTCCTTACCTTTGATTAGTAGATTTCTGTTGAGAATTTGGTTTGAATATGATCTATGAAGTTATCGCCGATCTTTAAACAGTAATGAATCTGAGTTCGTCTAGAGCTGGCTGTGTCTGCGGTTCCGGGGCTATAGCAGTATAGCAAGTATATACGAGAGCTGAGGCCGGATGGCTGGGGTGGGCTATTTTGGGGGTTAGGACCACAGATACTATAAACACTAGATAGGCCACTCCAGCTAATTTTCACAACACGACACTTTACTCTACTTTCTGCTTAGTAGTAGTAAAAACATTTTAGCGTTATTTATATTTTTTAAAAATAAAAAAACAGATGAATGCAATGCAGCAATTATATTGATTTTATTTGCAAAAAGAAACTTATAATTATACTTTCCACAGTTCAAAGCAACATTGTGAATGCTTTAGATTGCATAGAAGGCTATATTATTGCAGTCAACTATTGTATATTTAGCAAATACGAGCTATATCATATACTCCATAATCCATATTCGTGTAGCAAAATAGAAAGATTTCTCATCTTAATCAGCTCATCTGTTTGTGAAACTCGCAGCGTGCTGTCGAAGAACAGGGGGTCGCCAGTCGCCCTTGTTCAGAGGCAGCATTCAGAACGGCCCAACAGATGAAAAAAACTGGCGAATGCGCCACTTCAAGGTCCAGGGATGTATCCGATGGAGAGCCAATCCTCAGTGGTTTCGTAACAGGCAGCCGATAAGCAGCAGGACTTTTGTGGTGCAGCTGCAATGAGCTGCTGATGAAATGACATCCTTTGACCAGAGCACCCCTGACTGCGAGCGCCCTGCCGCCCAGTCGACCGCTGGAAGCTGCGCTAGCCACGCCTCCACAGTCCATGGATGCACGACTGCGCTGCACTTGCCTTGACCATCGAGAGTTGCCGCTGCAGCCGCTTGATTTGCCTGTCGCTTTCGGGATTGCCGCTGCAGCCGCATGATTTGCCTGTCGCTTTCGGGATTGCCGCTGCAGCCGCTTGATTTGCCTGTCGCTTTCGGGATTGCCGCTGCAGCCGCTTGATTTGCCTGTCGCTTTCGGGATTGCCGCTGCAGCCGCTTGATTTGCCAGTCGCTTTCGGGATTGCCGCTGCAGCCGCTTGATTCGCCTGTCGCTTTCGGGATCGTTGCTGCAGCCGCTTGATTTGCCTGTCGCTTTCGGGATTGCCGCTGCAGCCGCTTGATTCGCCTGTCGCTTTCGGGATTGCCGCTGCAGCCGCTTGATTTGCCAGTCGCTTTCGGGATTGCCGCTGCAGCCGCTTGATTCGCCTGTCGCTTTCGGGATCGTTGCTGCAGCCGCTTGATTTGCCTGTCGCTTTCGGGATTGCCGCTGCAGCCGCTTGATTCGCCTGTCGCTTTCGGGATTGCCGCTGCAGCCGCTTGATTCGCCTGTCGTTTTCGGGATTGCCGCTGCAGCCGCTTGATTCGCCTGTCGCTTTCGGGATTGCCGCTGCAGCCGCTTGATTCGCCTGTCGCTTTCGGGATCGTTGCTGCAGCCGCTTGATTTGCCTGTCGTTTTCGGGATTGCCGCTGCAGCCGCTTGATTCGCCTGTCGCTTTCGGGATCGTTGCTGCAGCCGCTTGATTTGCCGGTCGCTTTCGGGATTGCCGCTGCAGCCGCTTGATTCGCCTGTCGCTTTCGGGATCGTTGCTGCAGCCGCTTGATTTGCCTGTCGTTTTCGGGATTGCCGCTGCAGCCGCTTGATTCGCCTGTCGCTTTCGGGATCGTTGCTGCAGCCGCTTGATTTGCCGGTCGCTTTCGGGATTGCCGCTGCAGCCGCTTGATTCGCCTGTCACTTTCGGGATCGTTGCTGCAGCCGCTTGATCGTTGCCTCTAGCGCTTGGAACCCGCGAATCGGCTGCAGAGGTGAGAGCTTTCAGCCGCAACAGCTGTTCTCGGCGCAGAATCTGGTAGCCGAAGGTTGCTCTGCCACAGCACTGGCAGCAGGCAAGTCGCAGGCTCGGCTGCAGATAGATTGCTAATTGGCCCCAGCACTGGAGGGTACATGTCGTCTGCCTCTTCATCGTTTATCAGTCCTTTGCACAGAGGGTTGCTGGTCTATTTGAACGAGCCGAGGCAGCATCAACTCTTGGTGTGGGATTGCGTCCCAGCGAAAACAGATGTCTTGCACATCCGTGGCACTTTGTAAGGCAGCAGTAGGCCTCGTCCATAAAGTGCAAGCCGAACACACGGAGGCCCCGTGATTTAATTGTTTATAAAGGTCAATATCCACGCTCCTGCAGTAGCTGCTGCCAGCGCTTCGCCAGTGTCATCTTTTGGTAATTAATGCATTCGCAACGGATTTTTCTTTCTCGGATGTTAATAGCACTAGTACAAAGCTCGTGCAAGTGGAGCACAGCAGTGGTTCGAATCAAAACATTTCTCGAGTACAAGATTAGATAGAAAAGCTAGTATGCACTCGAACTTTCTTTAACTCTGACTCTTGTCCTGTTCATCTATATAAGCTTGTATTTAAGCACGATTCGCCACCCCCAAATTTTCTAACCCACAACCTCTCAACCCCCACCCCTAACCCAGGCTAGCTATGTGCAGTCCTTTATTTTCTATCCCACCACCAGTAGGCCTAAATTATTGATCCACTCACCCTGCCTTATACGAAACTGATATTAACCCTATTCCAGACTACCCCCTTCCTCCACTTTGAAAGATAGCGGCATTGCACACTGTCTGTCGCGTCTTAATGTACACCATTACTGCACAAAACAAGTTAGTTGTTTATGGCGTTAGCAAAACGATGTCTTAAAAACAGTCACTCGATTTGTCTAATTTAGCAAATAATACTTTTGCTTCCTTTCATTGCTACTAAGCAGAAAGTAGAATAAAAAACTTGCCCAGAAAATTAGCCTGAGTGGCCTATCTAGTGTTTATAGTATCTGTGGTTAGGACTGGCCGCCCCGGCTATCTTAATGGCTGAATCACACTGGAGTAAAGTCTAGTCGAGGCCGGGGGTCATTAACATATGCAAATAAGGTTATGACTGGCTGACTGAAGAGAAAGATATCGCATCTCGGGGCAGGCTTTGGGGGTTGGCGTGGGGTGGCGGGTGCGACGGGGGCTGCACTAAGAATCGACCGGGAAGGGGGAGAGGAGAGAGGCCTAACCGTCCGCACAACAGCGAATCCTCGCGGCACAAGTGATCACGTGACCATGATTAGTTCCAATTTAGCCGGAACAGGGGGTGTACAAAGAAAAGTGAGAGAGTGGGAGAGCCGGGACCCTTCCAAAACTCCTTTCCCAGCTTCTGCTTTAGTAAGCTATTCTATTTAGGCAAAAAAAGGAAACATCGGACAAGATTATGCCATGGGACACGGTCGCACAGACCCAGCCAGGGAATTTCCGGATCGATCCCGTCCTAGGCCTAGAAATCAAAGCACAAGGCTTTGGCCAATTCAGCTCGAATCAGGGTGAATCAGAGGGCCTATTCTGACAGTTGACACAAGGCAACACAGAAGTGGCAACTCACAACACAGAGCCGCGAGCCTCCAGTGCTTGCATTTTCACGGAATTTCACTAATTTTTGTCTGATGCGGCGGGCGAATTACCCAAGCTCAACATCACCATATATTAAGTATTCTATCGTAATTATAGTCTAGTTCTGATGCCAGACTTATGATGGCAGCGTAGATTGTCTGATGCCGGCTGACATCGGGTGAAAAATTCAATGTCAAACTATCAATAAATACCAACATCTCTACCTTACCTCTACACTGCAGAGTCTGGTCCAAAGAAGTTGCAGAAGACTCCACTCTCCACTTCAGATTCCATTACTCGAATTTGACATTTGGTAGAAGTCTAGAAGTCTCAAGAATTATAAAATCATTGATCCTACAAAGGAACTCTTAAATTCGATAAAATAAATTGATGGTATTTGACATCAGTTTCTCAGAGCCGCCGACTCTGCCCAGCTGTACTGCCTAAAAGCGGTGCATGTGCTGCTGCCGACACTGCAGGCACCTCCCAGGCACTCATTGCAGCGGAAAAAGGCCTCCTATATAGAGTCCATGAACTAGAGGGTAAAAACTATGTATTGTACAGGATTAAAATGATCTCTCTTGTTCGTCTTGGCAATTGACCAGGCGTTGAATGTTTGCCGGACAGTTTGATCGCACGTAGCTAAAAAATATATAAGCTACTTATAGTAGTAGACTGTATTTTAATTTAAAGCAGAGAGAAAGCAATCTCAGCATCAATACGTCACCTGATTCAGACAGATTACTCGTAGTTTAGACAAGCATATTTACATGTATTTAGCAGGCTAAACGAATAATTAAATTATATTACCTGCTGCTACTACCCCCTTACTACTGACAAGTAGGCAGCTATTCGAAGGAATGTCAGGTAAATGAGTCAAACAAAGCGGTTCGATCAGCAATTGAGCTCCCAACTAATTCAGGAATCGCAAGCCTGCAAAAGCAGCAAACTTCATTAAAATTCAAGCAGCCGTTTGGTGAATCTCAAAAAGCAAAACTGAAATAATTGATTCCGAGTTTAATCAATGTTTAATATAATCAATTAGTGCAGAATAATAATCAATCTTACAGTATTATTACAGTAGAAGTCTGCAACAAACGTTTGATATTGCAGGCTCTGGGACACACAAAAACACCATCAAACTGACAGATAATTCGGGGCATTCGAGGCGATGACGAATTGAAGCTTTTAGTCAAAGACGCGACTTAGACTGTGATGTACATGAATATCTAGACGCAAAACAAGATGAAACAGCTATTTCTTGACTGAAAATATGAAACATTCTCGTGAAGTTGGCCTTCAAATTTTTCTAAGAAACAACATGTATTGTCATTCTACCAAAGCTGTCCCCTTGCTTTCTGCTTGATTTGAATTTCACATCGCCACCCCACTTAGTAGTTCTACAGTTGGGAATGAAAGAAGTTCAGAGCAACAAAGATTTAAGAGCAGGAAGATCCTACAGTCTGCCAAAAGCCAAGAGGAAATGCATCGCTTTTACGGGGAGGCGGGCGAGCATCAAATACTGGCAATAAAATTAGCAAAAGTTTACAATCAAATTCGACGACTAACTAACCTAGTGTTAAATAAGTGCAGTAGCTGACAAGCTGACAATAGAATTCAAATGAATTTGAAGGTAGAAAATTGCATTCGATCAGGAGTGACGGCGGCCGCCCTCCATAGCGAGGCATGACGAGGATCGAGCATGGATGAGCTTCGGCTTTCATCCGATTCAAATACGGCAAATCAAGACCGATAAAACAAACAACACTCAGCTTTATAGGAATTCAAATCCCAGCGAATGAATTTTTATTTAGCAAGTGACAAATCTTGAGGTTCGCGCGCACTACGCTACTGTCAGTAGGCGATAGCGAGCAAAACGGCAGCCAATGAGAAAAACAACAGGAAGTGAAAATGTGCTCGCTACATATGTCCATGGTAATTAAAACAAATTAACTGATAACAGATTTGAAAGGTGCGAGGGAATATGAAAGACTCTGGTAAAAAAACACCTGACTGCCGGGCCGGGGTGAGTTGCAACAGCCGAGCCGGCGTCAGAGCAGCTTCTGAAATGAGATGGGCGGGTGCGCTGATGGGAGCGGACTGGCTGCCTAATGGGCTGAATGAGGGACAGACAGAGACAGACAGGCAGGCAGGCGGGCAGACAGACACACAGACAGACAGACAGACAGACAGACAGACAGACAGACAGACAGACAGACAGACAGACAGAGACAGATACTAGGACAGACAGACAGACAGACAGACATGAGTAGTAGGAAAGTGGTACCCTCCACCGCCATCGCACCGGATTGGCCGGGGCACAGATTCCCGGTGCCACCTAATCAATAATACAGCAGATTCTCGGTGCCACCTAATCAATAATACAGCAGATTCCCGGTGCCACCTAATCAATAATACAGCAGATTCTCGGTGCCACCTAATCAATAATACAGCAGATTCCCGGTGCCACCTAAGCTAGTTCGGGAGATTGGTTCCATCTATCTGGTAAATGATATTGCTGGCACACTCAAGACTAGGAGCAGACGCCAGAACGCCCAACCACCCCTCACATAACCAACGCACAAGTTCGATAACTCACGGCTCTACGCAGAATTTGAGACTCGGGAATCTCCACGGAGATGAAGTAGGCCAGCTGCCGGTCTTGCACCCGGCTCACCGTGTACTGCAGGCTGTTCAGGCCGTCGGAGTGCCAGCGCTTTTTGCCGAATTTAATAAGCTTGAAGCTGGCCAGGTTTGATGGGGATTAAAAAATCGATTTGAGATTATGCAAGCCAGAGCAGCCGACTCATGAAAGTCGGGAATCTAGAGCAAACACAGGCATTAATCAGCTTTGCACTAATTAATGCAATGCATTTCGGCTTGCATTGCAAATACTGTGATATCTGCGCTGTGAACAAGCTCGCATCGGCTTGCCGGGTCGCTTTTGCAGCCCTAAATTTCACAACGCCTCAAGACACAAAATTTCATATAATCATATAAGCTCTAAATTTCATAAACCCTAATTTTCATCACGTCGAAAAAGTCGTGCACAGAATTTCATACAAACTCTAAATTTCATCACAACGCCTAAGAGCTCTATGGAGATACGATTTGGGACTTGTAAAATATCGTATCTCTACAGTGTTATTAGGCGTTGTGAATTCTCTGCACAGCTTTTCGACGTTGTGAAAATTAGGGTTTATGAAATCTGTCTATCTATCTATCTATCTATCTATCTATCTATCTATCTATCTATCTATCTATCTATCTATCTATTTATCTATCTATCTATCTATCTATCTATCTATCCATCTATCTGCCTATCTATCTATCCGCCACCCCACCAGAACTAGCAGGCGCAGCTCACCGCATAGGGTTGGGCTTGTTCTTCTCCTCGGTCTTGTGCTTGATCATGGTGTAGCGGGCGATGGACAGCGGGTAGCGGCTGATCTTGAAGCCGGACCAGACCACTCTGTTAGCAAAGTCGTCGTCCTCGCCGCCCCAGCCGAAGAACAAATTCGAAAATCCGTTGATGGCCTCGAATTGCCGCGGCGTTAGGGCGCACGCGCCGCCGAAGATGGTGGCGTAAGGCAGGCGGTACTTGAACTTGTCCACGGCCGCGCTCATGTGCCTGGGGTGGGCGCCGCACCTGTACATGTTGTGATCGTGCTCGGGCAGCAGGTCAACGTCGTGGAAGATGAAGCAGTTGGGCTTGAACAGCCGCATGGCCTCCTTGAAGCCAATGTTGAACAGCATGGCCCGATTGAACCGCGTGGTGCCCGCCTGCGAGTGGCGAGTGCGGCTTCAATTAGATGAGCGGGTTTAGTGCAAACGGGTGGAAGCGCGCACTCACACAGCTGACGGGGTACAAGTCTTAGTAGTGATTCTATTTGCCTTCTGCCCGACAGGTACCAGGTAGCTTCACCTTGACAACTTCAGGACAGGTAGCTTTTACCCAGCTACTTCACGACAGGTAGCTTTTACCCGGCTACTTCACGACAGGTAGCTTTTACCCGGCTACTTCACGACAGGTAGCTTTTACCCGGCTACTTCACGACAGGTAGCTTTTACCCGGCTACTTCACGACAGGTAGCTTTTACCCGGCTACTTCACGACAGGTAGCTTTTACCCGGCTACTTCACGACAGGTAGCTTTTACCCGGCTACTTCACGACAGGTAGCTTTTACCCGGCTACTTCACGACAGGTAGCTTTTACCCGGCTACTTCACGACAGGTAGCTTTTACCCGGCTACTTCACGACAGGTAGCTTTTACCCAGCTACTTCACGACAGGTAGCTTTTACCCGGCTACTTCACGACAGGTAGCTTTTACCCGGCTACTTCCCGACAGGTAGCTTTTACCCGGCTACTTCAGGACAGGTAGCTTTTGCCCGGCTACTTCACGACAGGTAGCTTTTGCCCGGCTACTTCACGACAGGTAGCTTTTACCCGGCTACTTCACGACAGGTAGCTTTTACCCGGCTACTTCACGACAGGTAGCTTTTACCCGGCTACTTCACGACAGGTAGCTTTTACCCGGCTACTTCACGACAGGTAGCTTTTACCCGGCTACTTCAGGACAGGTAGCTTTTACCCGGCTACTTCACGACAGGTAGCTTTTACCCGGCTACTTCACGACAGGTAGCTTTTACCCGGCTACTTCACGACAGGTAGCTTTTACCCGGCTACTTCACGACAGGTAGCTTTTACCCAGCTACTTCACGACAGGTAGCTTTTACCCGGCTACTTCAGGACAGGTAGCTTTTGCCCGGCTACTTCAGGACAGGTAGCTTTTACCCGGCTACTTCACGACAGGTAGCTTTTACCCAGCTACTTCACGACAGGTAGCTTTTGCCCGGCTACTTCAGGACAGGTAGCTTTACCCCGGCCAAGTCCCTCAAACAGCGCATTCCTAGATCGAATAGGGAAAGAAAGGCAAAGCAAAGGCAGCTGTGGGGAAGGAAGCCTACGAGTATCTACTGACAACCGACAGTAAGAATTAGCGGAATGCACAGGCAAAGGCAGGCGCAGGGCGGGGCTCCGCTCTGAGCAGATAGGATAGAACAGAGCCAACCTGGGCGGAAGGGGAGCTCAATGCACTGCCTGGCAATGATTTAATAACATAAGCAGCCGGCCGGCTTTCATTGGCAGCCGATTATCAGGATTACTAGCGACAAACAGTAAGCAAAAGGCTGCGCCAGACTGTCGCTGCCTGGGTAATGAATGGCATTAACTAACTGCAGCAAGATTTGATCAGGGCCGGAGAATAAGAACGGAGAACGCTTGCAATTGATAAGAGTCTTTGTCAAGCGAGTCATATTCCTTCTGGAAGGTGCAATTTTCTATATGAAACACAGGGCTTTTTTCGCACTTTATCAGCCATAACTTCTAAGCTTATCCCAAAATCCCGGAATCCACCCCAAAAAATGTTAATCCCGCTCGATCCTGAAAATTCCCGGAAAACCAGACAGCTAATGTCGTTTGAGCACACCTGTGCTCTAGCAATTTTTTACATTGAGTGAGATTGTAAAGATAAGTAGACCAGGGCTCATTAATTAATCCTGGCTCCATCTCCTGGCCCTACATAACCGTCTACATCAACAATTGGGTTTTTTTTCGTCAGATGCCATTATTTATTCGCCCACAGGCCTGAAAATCCCGATGCCAGAATGGCAGTCAAAAATCAATTGGCCTTTAAAAATCAATTTAAAAAATTCTACTACCAACAGAGGCTGGCTCTTGCGTCACTGACAAAGAGCAGCTCGGGCAACAATTATTTGAGGCTCATTCTCACCTGCTCAATGGCGAACACCTTAAAGTGCAGCTGCTGCCGCTGCAGCATGGGCACCAGGTTGGCCAGGAACAGCCGCAGGTGGGCGTCCCTGTTTCTGAAGGGCACCACGATGGCCACCCGCTGCCGGGCCTGGCAGTCGGCCGGCCGGGACCCGCCGTGCCGGACGTCCGGGAACTGGGCGGCCAACTCGGACCAGGAGGGCGACCTGACCGGGTCGGACAGGATCTCCGCCTTGGGCAGCAGGCCGCGCAGCTTGGGCGGCACGTTGGGGCACAGCGGCAGCTTGCTGGCGGCCGAATCGGCGGGGTCCAAGTCGGCCTCAGCCAGCGAGGCGCTGCTGTTGCCATCGAGCAGCGGCAGATCGATGAGGCTGCCAGCAGCGGCCGAAGTCGGCGCCGTCCCGTTGGCGATGTGGCGGCCGCCGAGTGGCAGGCCGGGCGTGTAGATGGCGGGCTCGGCGCGCTGGCTGAACAGCAGGGAGCAGACCAGGCTGGAGTTGATCATCAGCTGGGTGCAGGCGAACAGGGCCAGCAGAGCGCAGGCGCTGCGGTACGGGTGCCCGCGAGCCAGGGTGGCCAGCCTGCGGCACCACATTGTGGCTGCGGGTGTGAGTCCAGGTGAAGAAAAAAGATTTGCCCTATAAGTTTATTAATTACTTTCTTATCAAAAGGTGACAATATTTGTTTTAAATTCATAGACAACATAATTATTCAGCCAACCCAAGTCAATTAAGTAAGCTATTTACTTTTAAAGATTGTCCATTGATAATCTTTGCTAAAACTCAACCTGGCAGTTTTAGACTGTACTAGCAATCTAGTGCTGCCCCCCTTCGGGATGACCAATAAGCAAGGAGCAAAAATAGTTCATGGAAAAACAATTAAAAAAGCACATTTTCTTAAACACCAATTCCTTCTTCACTTTTAAAAATCACCTCGTTCATATAAAATTGTCACGGACAATGATATTTGTTAGGAATCTCTTTTTTTCTAAAATTAACAAACAGACAACAAAATATAGCTTTCACAAAGATAACAGACATTCCCCCTAAATAGAAAATACTCCCAAGACAGCAAGCATCCCTCAAGAAAGCAAGCACCCCCTCCAAAAGTAAGCAACCGCAGATTAGGCTATATTGAAATTTTATAATAGACACTGATTGCAACAATCACTTATAAACTATATAATGTGATTTCTTTTTTTCGCATTTCTATGGTATATTAAACCATTAAATTAAAATCCAAGTGTTTTTGTTTACTACAATTATTAGCTAGAGGGCTCCCAATAGAAAACCCAATAGCTGCAGATAGCCATGGATTTAACCTAATGAGCTTATGCATGTAAAAAATGTGCTGTTTCTTTGATGGCTGCTCTGCAGCCACAGTGGATTTTTTCAGAGTGAGTGGCAGGGTGCCACTTGTGCTGGCCATAGACAGCTGCAGCTGTAGACATTCAGCAGATGACAGATACTTTTTGGTAGCTCAAGACACATGTGCATAGGGGATGCACATGCCTATACAACTAAAAAAGTAGAAATAAAACACAAAAAAATTAATGTCTATTAAAAATTTTGAATCTTTTTATAGGTACAACAGGTAGTAATTATATCAAATTTGCATACATTGCCTATTGGAGTAAGTTTCAAAAACTTGCACATATATAACACAGATGCAATCTGCCCTTACTTCAACAAGGCGCGGCACAAATACCTCGGCCACCCCCAGCGGATGGACGAGCTGACCACCGCGGACAATATCCGAGACCTCCGCGCCTTCGTCCGGGACTCCGGCCGGATGAGGGTCGCCGATGCCTCCACTGCGGACCTGCCGACTACTGGCGGGGACTGGGCGCACCCCCAAGGCTAATCCTTGTGCTCTTATACCTTGGGGTTGCGATAGGGGCCTCGCGGCCTATTCGCGGCGCCTGCGCCCCCCGTCAGTAGTAAGTAAGTAAGTAACACAGATGCAAAAAGTTGCCCAATGCATAACACATGAGACAAAAGAATGAAAAAGTGTGACATGATGTAGCACTGATAGAAATTTTGTTTAGAAGTACTTCCGATCAGGATTTGAAATAACAATTTATAAAATTATTAAACATGGTAGAAAATGACAGATAAAGACCAATATGAAAATCTAGAAAATAAAGTAGGCCTCAACATTCTAAAACTTAATATACAAAGTCTCAAACAATAACTAAATTACTCTAGCAGTGTTTTTTATATGTTCCGTGCTATATGTGCTATAATGACTCTTAGAGAGAATTACTGAAATTTCAATGCTTTAGGGTTAGGGTTAGGCTAGGGTTAGAAAGTAAACAGATTTTTTTAAGATTTCAAGGCTTATGGGGGCATTGCTAAGATGTCAAGGGGGGAGTTGATATGTTAAGCCAGTTAAGGCTTATGGGAGGAATGGCTGACATGTCAAGGCTTACAAGGGACTGCTGGGGTAAAATGCAGAGATGCTACATGTAGTTTATTAAAACAACTTGTAATGCATTTTTTAGGCTCCCCAATGGGGGGCGCTAATTGCTAGTCACTACCCAAAAGTGGGTAAAGGTTTTAAGAACCACACCACAGTGACTTCTTAGCCAAAGATATATACCTAGATATATTACCTAGATAATTTTGTGAAGATAAATTAAGTTGACTTTGATGCTCTTTGTATTACTTGGTTTTGATTTTTTAATTTGATAGTTTTTCAATATTTTAGAAAGCTGTTAAGAGCTAGTGCCATCAATAGCATGTCCAAACAAGTTTATTGCTTTGGATGAAGATGAGGATAAGAATTTGCTTATTGCTAATGTTGACTAGGACCTTGACAAGGCTGAGCAAACTGAACTAGCTAAAATGTACCAACCCAAGGCCAGCCAATTCAAGTTATTTTGTAAAAGGAAAATGAGCAATCAAATGACTTGTTCCATTCCTGAGTTTTGAACTCAGGCTTTATGCTCCACTATACTATGCAGCTATGTGTTTTTTATGGAGAATCCAAATTTATACACTTTTGCGAGCTGTGTTATATTATCTCTGCATATATCAATTGTCTTGAATCTACGCATTTTTATAAGCCTCTGCATATCATTCAGCATTAGAATGTGAAGTTTTTTATTTCATATTCTAATATAGTATAAGAACTACTGCTTCTTGCATTGCAATAGGCAACTTAGGAGTTTTTGGATAATGTTAATTATTTCTTAAAAGGGTTGCTAATGTGCAACATTAATAATTATGAAGTCATTATAGATAGGAAACAAATTTTGTTCTTGCAGTTGCAGATCCCAATTATTTTTATGCATAGGCATAGGAATGAGGGAAGGGGCAGTGGGGCCAAGGCCCCCATGTTTTAAAATGGGAGGCCAATAATAGTATCTGGCCCCTCCATATTTTAAATGTAAAATATAGACTTCTTGCTTATTTTTAGTTTTTTCTTCTTTGCATGAATGGTGACAAAACATAGCACCTATAGCACCAAAATGAGTGCCTGTGGTGCCAAAATGAGTGCTTGCAGTGCTAAAATGAGTGCCTATGGCACTAAAATAAGTGCTTGTGGCACTAAAATGAGTGCCTATAGTACTAAAATGAGTGCATATGACACTAAAATGCGGGCTTGGCCCTACAGCATTAAAATGAGTGCCTACAGGCTGTGGCACTTGATAAAATGAGTGCTGACAAGATGGATTTTGAAAATAATAGTACATGATTATGCATTTTTCATATGAAAAATCTAACTCAATAGAAGCGTGCACCCTATGTGTCCCCCCCCCTCTAAATCTATCACTGAACCTGGCCCTCTAGTTTTTGAAACATTCTTATACCTATTTTTTATGCCTATATCATTGACAATATATAGAGCAAAAATTGAAACACATTTATGGCCTTTTTCTAAATAATTGTCATAATTGAAACAATTTTTAGGGCAATTTTTTCAAAAGTTCAAAATTATTCAAACAAAAGCATGTCTTTGTCAAATGTATAAATATACAAATGTATAATCTTAAAAATGTGCAAAGACAAATATATTTGCAACCCTATTGGATCATTGCATATAGTATAGGGCCTATGCCTATGCAACTATAACCCTATCTCAGAGACATGTTTACAAGAGCTAGCCCCATAAAAAGAAAACTTTTAATAAATTAATATTCATAGGTCTCTAATTGTTATTAAATTAAATTTACATTGAAGCATTGTGCTCCATGGTATGACTTTTGCCAAAATGTCTTTTTGCTGATGTGACCTACACCCAAGAAAACTATTATTAAGACATTTTTATTTTGCTTTTCTATTTGAATTTGGTTAGAAGTCATATTTGGATACTTGGATTAGGGCCTAGGCCTAATATTCAAACCTTTTTTTGGATATCCTAGCTAAAATTAACTAGTTCTTCATGGTTCAGTTAAATATTTACTACTTTTAATATTTTGGCCTACTATTTTTGCAAAGTTTATATTATAAACAAGCCTAAAATATAGTTTGCCATTTTTTGTTTTTGTCTTGGTACATTCTTTGTATGCGATATAAATCCTTTGGCGTATATTGGGCAGAAGGGCAGATGCAGCATGCAGTAAAATTTCAAACTCAAGCAGCCAGGTAACTCAATTATCTTAGTACACCACCGAAAAATTGTTGACGTTGAGGAAATACAACGACAAATGAGTATTGTATGGAAGGTTTGCAGTAATCTTGCCTTAGTGAATACAAAATTAACTAAATTGATGAAATGACAAAAAAATGAGCATTCTTGTAGAAAGCAAAAAGCAAACAGCCTCCCAAAATTACAAAACTCATCATTGCAAGACTGACTGGTATGCGTTTTGTATTTTTTCCAGGAAACGAAAAGCCAATAGGATACAATTTTTTTTCATTTTTTGGCAACATACATTTACATCAGATTGTGTTTTTATTACAATTTAATTGACAGACGCTATTTTTGTTTAAATGTTAAGCTGTACAGAACTGTACAGTTTGTTATACTTTTTGAACAAAAAATTTTCGAGGCCGCATACGAGCAATTATTTGCCATGCTCCAGCCTCCAAGATCATTTCAAAAAAGCGGACGCTGAGCTGATATACTTATATAAAACTAAATACAAGTGTACGATTTTTATCTGTTCATATTCTGTCAAATTCGTCATCTTGCCTTGGCACTTTGTTACGCACCAATGTAATGCAAGCAATAGTGCATAACATCTTTTTACTTCACTTAAGTTTACCTTCTATATTTTCATATGCCCATATATCCTTTTATGCTAGTTGGTAGTACTAGAATATATATTTCGAATTTAGTATTTTGGTAAGACACATTTTAGCTAAGGAATTGGACGATTTCTTAGTTTGTTTTTCATGTGCACGCAATTGGACCACTTGCACGATTTTTAAGTTTTGCGTCCTTTAAGTCTTGTAGTCCTTGGTGCATGGTAGGTTGGTTTATTCAATATCGACCAATTTTATAACCCCCCCTCCCCCTTTACTTTGCTGCAAATAGAAATCGCCTAGAGAATTTTTTCAAACTTTCCAGCTTTTTTCGACTTCCGAATTGCATTAGTCTTCCTTTACAAGTGTCTAAGCGTAAGCAATACAGCTAGAGCAGGAAAGCTCGACGTACTACTAGGCGTGCAGCACTAGAAAGAGGATTAAAGTTTAATTCGTATATTCGTATAATCGGCTAAAAAAGAAGCCAGGTAGATTCTAGGTAGACAGGTAGAGAGAGATGAGATTAAAACTAATTATATTTTACTATATGCGTACATGTACATGTACGTACAATGTACATGCAAATTTACAGATTTTCATATGCAGTATAGGGATGAATTAAATGGGATTAAACTGAAGCTGAAAACATATTTTGGAATGCAACAACGTGAACAGCAACGCAGCTGTAGTAGACTAATAAAACAGTATATTTAATTTTTACTTAATTGTTGTGAACATAATTAACAATATCCGTGTCGTGATTCTCATTAGACTTAACCTAGCTAATGGCCACAACACTGAATAAGGAGGCGAGATTGCTAGGTAGATACGAGTACTTAAACGAGAGTAGGGTGCTGATTTATAAAATTTAAATAGGTCCAGAAAAAGTAATGCAAAATACTAAAATAATGCAGCAATTAAAACAGTCAAATAATCCTGCAACTACGAGTAATTATTTTTGCTATAATGTGCGGAATAAGAGATAGAAAGAAAAAACTAAAAAAGTTTGACTAGGTAAATATTTTTAATAACAAATTGCAGACTTGCTTATAGAATGAACAGAAGCAACAACACTGCAGTAACTTGTAGAAGTTACCAGTCGTTGCTAAAAATATCGGGTAGGGAATATCAATAGAGCTACTGAGCTGTAGGACTGCGAGACTATAGCTGATCGAATGACTATTAAAAATGATTGACACTCAACCAGATATTCAAATCTAAATAACTAAATTTAGCTCATCAAACTATCATTCTATAGTTATCTATCATTCAAGCATTCATAAAGCGCCTTATTGCACAGAGTTACAAATTCAACAAAAGACTCAAACTTTTAAAAGTCAGAACTGATAAAGGGCAAGGAATGACTTAGTGATAACCAGAGTTCCCAAGTTCGGTTCTGGGGTAAAATGGCCTCAATTATTTGGGGTCCACACACGGACAGTGCCAACTGGAAGGCCCAGAGTGTGCAGGAATACAAGCTTTGACATTGGCAATCAGGCCAGCAAAGCTGTACACCTGTGCGAGCGGCGCCTGCTCAGCGGAATGGGCTGACTGCGGGGATCCTAAACAACCTAAAATACTATCAACGCCTCGGTAATAAACTGGGTAATAAACTAATAAACGGTAATAAACTTAGTAAACCCATGCAACGTCTCGTTGCCAATGGCGACGCAGTCACATCTTCCCGCGCGAGAAATTCTCGTGCAGTCGGGGCTGCACATCGAACAGCAGAGTGAGCAGCCGGCGGATCGCCTGCTCCTTGTTCTGGCGCACGCTGCCGCTCAGCTCGCTCAGGCGCTGCCGGGTCTCCTCCTGCACCAGCTTCTCCGAGTCGGTGCGCGAGCCCAGGATGCGCGCCTCGTGCGCCTTGAACTCGCGCTCCCGCTCCAGCTTGAATGCCTCGATCTCGGCGGCAGCCTCCTGCTTGGCCTGCTTCAGGCGGCGCTGCTTGCCTGCGGACGACAGATGGAGTCTTCTTTTAGAAGAAGAGCGATGAGTTTGGAACTTATTCAACTTGCATAGTTGCAAATTTGCAGCAATAGCAAATGCTAAAAACTGAAGACTTCAAAGTTACGGCTGCCATAAACTCGAGATTTGCAAATAAAAAAGCAAAACTTAAAATTGAAACAAAGTACACAAACAAATTTTCATGGGCTGACGCCATTGTCTAACCTTGAGGTTAAATCTGAGCCTGAGGTTGGACTGAAATTCAAGCCAGTCAGCTTTGTCCAGACCAAAGCTTTGTCCAGTCCACTCTGATTGCACTTCCCCACTGTGCCTACTGACAACAGTAGGGTATCAAGCGAATTACTGGCATGAAAGTTCTATTTTACAAGTATATGTAGGTATATGTACAAAGTAAATGTAGGAAGTCGAAGTCGGATTAATTTAAAGAAAAATATGCGATTTATTTTGAGTAAAAGTTACTTAGTGAAATACCGAACTGCGGGTTAGAATATTGATCGATAGGTTAATAAATTAGTGCTAAGCAGGTTCGTGACACAAAACCCTAGGCTCGCAAGAATACTCGTAGAAATTGGTTTGTTGGATCAGCGATTAGTGAATAACCAAAGAATTCAAACTGCAAAAAAATTAGTTTTATAGGAATCAGAGCAGTCAGCAGTTCAATTAGTCAACAGGTATCAAAACTCAGGCTTTGCTGCCGCTTGGAACAGCTGTTGAACGAAGCTGACATTGAGACCACAGTGGGCAACTTCTTGTTTGTATGGAACTTCAACTGACACTTGTATAACCCAGCTGACACTTGTGTATAAATTGACACCCCAGCTGACACTTGTGTATAAATTGACACCCCAGTTGACACTATTGACACCCAGCTGACACTATTGACACCCAGCTGACACTGTTGACACCCCAGCTGACATTATTGACACCCAGCTGACACTATTGACACCCAGCTGACACTATTGACACCCAGCTGACATTATTGACACCCAGCTGACACTATTGACACCCCAGCTGACACTATTGACACCCAGCTGACACTATTGACACCCAGCTGACACTGTTGACACCCCAGCTGACATTATTGACACCCAGCTGACACTATTGACACCCAGCTGACATTATTGACACCCAGCTGACACTATTGACACCCAGCTGACATTATTGACACCCAGCTGACACTATTGACACCCAGCTGACACTATTGACACCCAGCTGACATTATTGACACCCAGCTGACACTATTGACACCCAGCTGACATTATTGACACCCAGCTGACACTATTGACACCCAGCTGACACTATTGACACCCAGCTGACATTATTGACACCCAGCTGACACTATTGACACCCAGCTGACACTATTGACACCCAGCTGACATTATTGACACCCAGCTGACAGTATTGACACTCAGGTGACACTATTGGACACCCAGCTGACACAGGAGATCTCTACACACTACGCACTGCATGCAGACTGCTGTACCCCGCAGCAAGCCTCGGTCAGCAGCGCCGGCCGGAGACCCAGTCGCCGCCCTTGAAGCTGCCGTAGCCGCAGTACCGGTGAGCGCGGCCCGACACCATCTCGGTGAGCACAGCCGAGTCCAACTTGATCCGGTAGCCGAACCACGAGCCGAACGTGGACTCGTCAGTCCAGCTGACCTCCAGCTTGGCAGGCGCCGAGGCGGCGAGGCTCCACCAGCCAGTGCAGCCGAAGACGCCGCGCTGCCGGGAGCCGGGACTCAGCCTGCGCTCATCGACAGCGAGTTTAACTGGGCCGCACTGCTTGCCGCCAGAGCTCAGCTGCACCTTCAGGCCGCCGGTTCGGCCCGACGGCGACTTGGAGGACAGGCGCAGGGTCACGTGATAGTGCACCACCGAGTACGGGGTGCAGGGACCCGTCAGCAGGTAGTAGCGATGGGGCAGCCGGGAGCCGGTGAACCGGGCCTTGTACTTTTCCGCGTCCAGGCCCATGACCGGGCAGCCGCCGCTGGGACAGTGGGAGCCGCAGTCGCCAGCCATGAACTTGTCGTAGTTGTCGCAGGGGAAAGCCGAGAACGCTTTCGATTTCGCGGTCTTCAGGGTGTCAATGTACAGCTGCGGGGCCCGGCTGTGATCGCAGGCGCCCAGCGAGGAGCAGCCGGGCTGGTGGCGGCCGCCGTTAACAAAAAAATCCACGTGACCCACTGGAGACTGGATGCCGAAGCCGCCCTGCAGTGTCGGATGGGCAACCGATTCGTCGAGTTTTAGGCTGAAGAATCTGAGACTGGGAGCTGAAACCGCCCCATCTGAACTACAAGTTTGCAAACTGCGACATCATAAAAATCACAAGACGGCTGCGGCCACCCTGGCGCAACGCCTTCAGCAACATCGTCTCACAATCAGTGGTGAGGCCCTCAGGTTAGGTTAGGGTTGGCCCTCAGGCCTCACGGATGTGAATTGCACAAGCCGAAAATCCCAAATCAATGTGTTTGCGCACGGAATTGAGCCCGAAATCGTGGCGTGAGAGTCGAACCCGTTTACTGCTGAGCTGCTCAGCCCGGAAAACTGGCACAAACAAACGGAACCAAGGGACAAATCTGGAGTGGCAATCCCGCCAAGCACTCACGTTGAGCAGTGGCAGGCCGACCCGCCACAGCGCGCCGTCCGTGTGAATGGCGTCGACAAACTTGGCGTCGGTGGGGTCCAGGCGCACCACCGGGTCCGTGCCCTCGAAGTACGGCCCAGCCGGGTCCAGGCCGGTGATGCGGCCCAGCGGGGTGCCCCTCTCCCGCAGGCGGCGGCCAACGTAGCCGGCGATGTGGCCACCCAGGCTGAAGCCGATGACGTGGACATTGTCCAGGTCAACGCCGAAGCGGCTGTGCAGCCAGCGAAGCATCCGGGCAACAACCGCGCCAACCACCCGAGTGTTGGACGTGGCCTGGTTGTACAGCGTGACGGATCCGCCGGCCCAGCCCACCTGAGAGGCAGGAAGAGCGGCGCTGTAGAGCTTCCACTGATTGAATACCATTACATATTTGCCTTGAAATCCATTGTCTTCACCACGCGTTAAACCTCTCGATGGTGTAAACAGACATCAGAATCTTTTAATTCGAGGCATGGATTATTCAACTGACAGCAGCGAATCGCACCTGAATCAAATTGCAGTCCACCCGCTTCAGCATAGCCTGCCTGATGCGGTTCATCCAGCCCATGACGCCCTTGCCCAGGAAGCCGTGGATGACCAGCTTGGTCGGCCGCCTGTTGCTAAAGCGGGAGCGCAGCACGGATTTGGCGTTTTTGTAGTGCAGCTCGGCCGGGCTGGCCGGATTCCGACGGGTGAACAGCAGGAACTTCGTGCCGATCACTTCTGGCGACTGCGGCACGACAACCACGGGGCGGTGCAGCAGGTTGAAGTACTTTCCCTTGATGCTGAAGCAGCCCAGATCTCCGTAGCAGACGCTGGTCTTGACCAGGAACCTTTCGTCTTCATCGATGTCCTCATCGCCGTAGTCCGGAATGTCAGGCTCGACATACTTGTCCAGGTCGATGCTTAGGGTCGACAGCGGCGCGAACGTCAACAGCAGCGTCGACAGAAGCAGCAAAGGAAGGCGGCACTTCATCTTGAGCGTTTTGCTGGCGTCTCACTGGGTTTCTTCTATTCATTAGTTCATTATTTATAATGCGAGCTGGCGCCACTTAGCACCAAAGGGAGAGAGAGAGAACTCAAAAACACCGCGGAGTCCTAGACAACTCAGCTCTGAGCAACAAACTTAGCCATAAAATTGCCCCATTAACGCATGAAAGATTGAGCAGATGAGTTGCTCAATTGAGATTGAGTTGACTGACCAAAGCATCTGATTCGTTTAACAAAAGAAGTGTGGTGCGTGGAAAAGTGAAAAATTTACAAAGTGCATTTCCCCGTACGGCTTGAAACCACCGGTGAGTGTTCGTACTAAACAGTACGCATGGTTACGAAAATAGCAAATACTAGCAATCTGCCCTGACCCCTTAGCAACTCCCCCATGAGCCTTGACATCTCAGCAACTCCCCCATGAGCCTTGACATCTCAGCAACTCCCCCATGAGCCTTGACATCTCAGCAACTCCCCCATGAGCCTTGACATCTCAGCGATTCTCCTATGAGCCTTGACATCTCATTAATTCTTCCCGTGAGCCTTGTAATCTTGCAGCAAATTCCAACGTAAATCATTGACATCCCAGAAGGACAACTCATTTTTAGTATTTGAACAGCAGTATACAAACTCTATAGTGGGTGGACTTTGTGGAAGTGTGCAGGGCGGCATTTTTTGTCAGGGGGAGGCAAGAGTCGCAAATCTAAGATACTGACCTCCTCGACCTCCCCTGAACGGATTCCCATAGCAGTCAATAAGCGATGATCTAAATGTAGGGGGGGGGGGGGCAGCTGCCCCTGTTCCTCGGTGCCTGTTGCAGTCCAGATCTCTAGCTTTAGGCGTCCCTGCCAGTAAAATGCAGCTACGTGCGCACGTTTTGTTGTTGCGCCAAAACAGCCCCCATTGAAACTCGATGCGCTTCGGTGAACACCTGCTCTGGTGAACAGCTTCTTCAAGCATGTTGCTTTAGCTTATTATCATATTAGCAGCCTCAGACCCCGGGCCTGTCTGCCTATTGTCCTGGCGAGACGGTTTTTATGACCCAGAGCTGCTTCAAACTTGGAGAGGGGGTCGCACGAGAGCATTGACGTTGCTGTTTACCACTATGGCCGCCCCGTCTTCAGGACTATTTTTGCCGTGCAGTGTTTTTGTTTAAATGTCGCCTTCAATAGGTTAAATAGATTAAATAGCTCGTAGATTCAAAACATTAAAAATGTATGCCGAAAAACATCTTATAACGTGTATCATAATACTTGTAGTAGGATACTACCAGTTATGCAATTAAGCAAGTTAAAAAGCAAATTTGCAGCATTTTGACAATAACCATGATTTGATGCACATAATATTAAATTAACAAGGCCCATTTAGTAGCACTGCAAAAGTAACAAATATATTTTTATTTTATATTTGATTTGATAAACTTGAGTGAGAAAAAGCTCTTGTCAATTTTTTTAAGTTTTAGACCCTATGAAATATGTTAAATTCTTTTTTCAAAGGAAAAATATTATTTTCTAATTATAGGCTAGCCACCCAAATTCTAACTGATGACTTGCTACATGTACCTCCCTGTGCCTCCAAACTTAACAAAATTTCCCAGTTTAGGTTTACTACTTTGTCTTCTATTTAATCATAGGCATTATTTGTTTTTTATCATTATCTAAATAATCTAATGCAACAAATACATTGTTATGGTAATAGTCTTTGAAAATTAATAAATAATATTATAAATTCTAGCTTTCTTTACACATGGGTAAAACAGCTCTACTACTAATTTTGCATACAAGGTCCCAGATAGTCTAATATTGTGTATGGCATTCATCAAATATTTGGCAAGGTTTTTTGGCATGTTCTAAGTAGTAGAATTATGTGTAACTTTTTTGTTGGCATGCCACAACTATCAGAGCTATGCAGAGGGCCAAAGAAGGTATTTTATTGTTGCAATTCCAAAAATGTTTTTTTTATTAAAAAATGATTTGATAAAATGGTTTTTTATAGTTGCAACCATGAAATTTGTCCCATTGGTCTATTAGCACACACTAAGTGGATTTGATCCAACCTTCTGGCATGCACTGTGTAAGGCAATAAAAATTCTCACATGCATATTATATACTCTGGACTATGGGCCTTAATTACTTTTATCACAGATAGAACATCTAGGCCTATTTAACTAGTCTTTAAAAAATAAAATAGGAGCAAATTTAATTTGCAAATGCTTGCTTTAAAATATAAAATAGTCAGTTTAACTGGTGCATGTCTAAGGTGGCCATACACTAAGGTAGCCACAATATAGGCATTGCTTTAAATCAGCTTTTGCAAAGAGAAATAACTTTGTTTTAACTTCTTTAAATTATATTTGGCTTATTCTAGCTTCTAGCTAGGGTATAAAGAGGAGTCAAAAGACCATTTTGATGTCTAACTTTGACTATAGGCCTAATGAATAATTATAGGCCTAATTGTAAATAATATAGTATTGGTTATTCCAGTGTTGGGCACTTCCGTTACCGAGTAACTTGCAAATGGTAACGCAAGTTACTTTTTCGTAAAGCGTTCCTTACGCAAGTTACTTTTTTATTTTAGTAACGGAATAACGGTAAGTTACTCAAATTTCAGAAGTCCGTTACAGTTACTTTGCAACAATCGCAATATTTAAATTTAAAACTGAAATGCTTAGCTATTACGCCGGTTGTCACATGTTTTTGCATTTTTCATTCCTAAATTCAAAACTAAGTGAATAGTATCATATGGTATTGCGCTTAATTAATGAAGGAATACTTGAAACATGTTTTACTTTGTTAATTTCGGTAAAATATTTTCGCCTTTCATTTTCGTTACTAAAAATTTTCAAGTTTGATTCAAACAAACAACCAAAGAAAGAAATTCATCTGTAGCCTCCACAAGTCCCTCCACTGGCACTGCAGTACACTACACCATTTTATACAGTTCTATTTACTTTACTCTATTGAATTATTGATATTCGTTCATTTTATCATTTATAATTTTAATTATTGATTGCCATTGCCCATTGGTCCTTCTATTTGCCTCACATCGTGTCGCCAATTCCTGTCTCTGTCTGGTAATCGGTTAATCCCAATGCCCAATGGCAAATTTCGGTAACAACAATGTGAAAAAATGTGCAATGTGAAAAAAGCAGAAAATTTTGTTAATAACATGGGTAACGGAAGTGAGTAACGGACAGTAACTTAAAAGTTACCTGGTTTTTGTCTAAAGTTACTAGGCTAACGTAAGTTACTTATTAAAAATTGGTAACTTAAGTTACAGTAACGCAAGTTACTTTTTTTGAGTAACTTGCCCAACACTGGGTTATTCAAAAGCTAGGCCTATCCAAAACTAGATAGTTTGGCAAATAAGATATAGATTCAGAGATGAAGATAAGAGGAATTGATAAGAGAGAGAGCTTCTGTTTCTATACCCTCCTCTCAGCCTTCCCTCTTACTTCCCTCCCCTTCCCTCTTCCCTCAACATTGGTCTGTGCCCACCTTGGTCTGTCACTGTTTAACCAAGCATAGGCCTATAGCTAGAAATTTTCTTTGAGGCCACTAGAAATTATCTTTAGGGTGAGAGAAGATATATACTTAAAAAGCAGCCTTAAATTTTTTTGGGGGGGGGGAGTTACATCCCCTTTCCCCTCCCTACACCTCTGAGTTTAAACTTTTGGAACTTTTTATACTAGTTGAGATAGGCAACTTATTTCATAGAATAGGCCTAAAATGATATATGTATTAACTTTAGAACTTTTTCTAGAAATGAAAAACTAGAAACATAATAAAATACAAACTAATAAATTATAAAAATGGTAGGCCTAGGCCCAAGCGGCCTAGGTTTAAAACAAATAACTTACTTATCAATTTTATATAATTTAAAATATTAGTGTTAACTTATAATGTACACATCAATACTGCACTGGTATTGCTGGAAACCGTCAGCGAAAGTTATGCGTTAGAATTAAGTCTCTTCAGTCAAAGGATTTTCATGTATGCAATCCCAACCCAACGTCCTATTGTTTAGTAAAATTTACTTGTAAGTTGTAAGTTTCAGATTTACCTTTTCGAGCTTCCTCGATTTTTTCACGTGCTTTCTTCTCTGCTTGGAGAAGCTGTTGGATTCCACCAGTTTGAGTGTTCATTTTGTATTGTTTAATTTTACGAATGCAGTTGTTGTTATTTAATACTTTAATATTTATTTAGGCAGTAGGGATAAGAATAAAAAAGAGTAATTAATCTGTCTGCTATATACAATCACAAACATTAAAGTTAAACTTATAAAGCGAAGCAAATCTAAACGTTTAAACAAAAGTTCACAACCTTAACTGTAATAAATTTGCTTGACCTACTTTAACTAGATAAAAAAAATTCTAAGGCTTTTAAAAAAAGAATGCAATAAGCTTAGTGGCGTGTATTCTATTAAGTTATTTTTCATTATTAAATTACCGGGCTTATTAAATTAAACTTGTCTCTTGCCAAAACTGCTTCGTACGTGTTTCTCTGGTCTCGACCGTGCCGGGGTTAAGTGATACGTACATTTACATGTACCATTTATGTACATACGCTAGAGACTGCATGAATGACGAGTAGCAGCCGAGCCAGGATAAAATTACATGTAATTTATATTTAATTAGCCTTGAATAACACTTGCAAGATTCGCGTCGTTCTACCTTAAGTAGACGTGACTTTCATTTGAGACTGCAATCCATGCAATGCAGTCATAAATTTCAGTTTTCTTGACGCGCAGTTCCTGTAAGTTCCTGTTACAGGTTTGTACTGAAACACTGGGAGCTTAATGCCCTGAATATGCACCGTAGTACCTTCGGCCTTTCTTTTGCCGATGTCTGCTTGGCCACGTTTAACTTTACAGTATATTTATTCTACTTATTTCGAAGCGGTTTGCCTTTAGTTAGGCTCTTGTACTCAATACAGGCAAATGAAATAGTTTATGATAATGCTTCAGTTAAAAATAAACTTACATCTGCTCTGGCAAAGCCATGCAGCACGCAGCACCTCTCCGCTTCAAAAGTTTACAGTTCATTCTTTGTAATGTACTCTTGGCTCCAGATACGTTCCCTGGAGAACCAGAGCCGGTGCAGGAGCCGGAGCAGCAGCAACCTCGGAGAAGTGAAAGACTGTTGACTAAGTAAGAGTACATTACAAAGAATGAACTGTAAACTTTTGAAGTGGGGAGGTGCTGCGGGCTGGCTTTTGCCCGAGCAGTTCCTAGAGTACGAGAACAGATAAATGAAGCACATGCACGTCGCACATACATACAGGGTACAAGGGAATAGCCAGCTTCCACCAGCATCAATTAATCTAACCGATCGCAATTCGGCGTACACATGCAAGCATGCCGGGCGGCCAAAAATTACGTGATACATTCTATAGATTTTAATTAAGTGCATGCCTAAAATATCAACAAGTTTAAAGTTAATTGGATTAAGGAACAACTTTCATGTGACTTAATTGCATTAAGGAAGAACTTTCATGTGACTAACTACACAATTCTGTGCATTAATTTAACAAGTCGTGCTTCAGCTTACTTACATCATGTACTTGCATGGCCTGTGGTGGCCCATGGAAGTTATACTGTAATATCAATGAGGATCCGTAGCACCACTTTTGTGTATGACCTTGAAATGAAGTTTCTCAGGGATTATTGTTTTTAGACCTAAAATCAATAAATTAACTCCCCTGAGTCCCCATGCTCCACAAAGTGAATATGGCGTGTCGCTGCCCTTCCTTAAAGTGCACATCCATGCAGGGACCACTCAATACACTACTGAATACTCTACTGAGTATCCCTGAATTCATGATAAGCGTTGGGAGCAGAAACTGGTCACTTTCCCTCAATATTTCAGCTTGTTGGATCCCTGCCAATTATCATTTTCGGCACGAGAAACTATCCTATGAAAATTTTGGATACTTACAGTATAGTGCTACTAATTGTTTTTTTCTGAAAGCATTGAACAAATGTCAGTCAATAAAAGCAATAAGATCACAGTCAAGATAGGCACGCGGTTTGTTAAGAGTCTCGATCGGGATTGCGCTATTCGTGGCAGACATGGATTCAAAATTTATTTGTGATTGAATCACTGCTTTACTGCATAGCTACTGTCGGTAGAACATGAGACTCTTCAATTGCATCAGCAGCCACAATTGAAATTGTGCCCAGCTTTCTGCTCAGTCTAATTTCAAGTTTAATAGCTTTATGATGGCTTAGCTGAATAGACATAAAGCTGATCACTGATCACTCGGATGCGCACTTATTCTATTCCGATAATAGACTTGCTTTCACTAAGCAATCAAAAAGCTTGTCTTCAGGATTAACTCACGCAATTAAGCATTAATATTAGTGTTGCGTCCCGTAAAAGTACGGCACTGCGGGAGCTCGGCAGCGTACGAAGCCACCAATTGTACATATAAAGAAAAAGACGGCGGATTCATGCACAATCAAAATTGTTAATAATAGTTGCATGACTAATGCAAGTAACATTAATTAACGCCTTTGCTCCATACAGATGAGGGCACTAAACAAAGCCGAATCCGCTAGCCGATCGTCAAGTTCGTCAAGTTGCAGTAACCATGGCAACAATAAATCTAAGGGATGCAGCTCAGCCGGAAAGCTAAACCGGGCATGTAAAGTGTAATGTGCTTTTTGGATTAAATTATTTAGCGAGTCAAATAGAGTCCAAGAGCGGGGCAGAAGCAATAGAGAGGATTATATTTAACTTAAGCCTGTCAAATCTATGGGAGTGAAATAGAAAGCCGGATTTAAGAACGCAAGGAGCTACAGATAGGTAAGACAAAAACAAAGACAACAAACAAGAGAGGATACAACTATTTCTATCAGCATAGGAGCGCGAATCATTAAAGAGGGCATTTAGTGCGGGAGGCGGAAATCGGTGCCGTTAATCGCGAATCGGGCCAATCAGGGGATTCGGTGGCTTGGGCTCGCAAAATGCAGGGGCTAGGAGTCAGTGCTGGGGCTGTGCGTGGACTCCAGAGTGTTAATAAACACCTGAGTGGCGTCCTGAAGCTCCTTGCCGGCCTCCTGGTACCACTGCTTGAACGAGTCCTCGCAGATGATTGCGTTATCAAGGTAGGCGAAGAAGAGGTCGTTTATCAACTCTGCAGTGCATTTAGAAGGAATGCGCCGTTGAAACTACTGAAGCACAGTGAGTAGAAAGGTCAGAGCATTGCTACCAGCAAAGCAAAACTCACCAAGTGAAAGGCCTGCACTCTTTATGGTGTCGCAGGTGGCGCTGAGAACCCACTGCTGTTGCTGCTCATGGGTCTCGATGTGCCGCATAAGGACTGGCTTAACCAGCAGGAACAGCGGCTTGTTCAGCTTCTTGCTCTCTGCAAAGTGTGAGAATTCAAGTCACAACTGACCTGCCATAAAGATGCCCCATCACTGCAAATGCACATCACCGACTGCCCACTCACGAGTGCAGCCGCGGCAGACGCTGCGCACGAGAACCCGGATGAACTCCCGAGACTCCATCTGCTTCTTGTCCACCTCCTTCTCTATGAGGGCGATCAGCTCCTCGGACAGCAGGTCCTTCGCCGAGGCGTCGCCGTCTGCGTTGCCGATTTTCTGCTCGATCCGCTCGCCGACGACGTCCAGGGCGATGGGCGATGGCGACAGCGTCGTCTCATGCAGAGTGAACTCCAGCTTGTTGGCTGCAACGAAGTCCGCCGCGTCCGCCTGCGGCAGCTCCAGCAGGCTGTGCCACGCCATCCCTGCCTCCCGGAACGCCGCGCCCACCCGGTCGTGGCCGAGCCGCCCGCTGGCCAGGTGCAGCGCCCGCGACACCACCTCGCCCCGCAGAGGTCGCCGACTCGAGTCTCGCAGGTCGGCGGGGATCCTCAGCACCAGCTGCTGCACGCAGGACAGGTAGGAGGCCGCCTTCTGCACAAAGGAGGAGAAAATCTCTCCCAGGTAGCTGGACAAAAGCGGGAAGTCCGACAGGAAGTCGTCCGCCATCTCCATGATGGGTGAGAAGCTGCGGGGGAGCGGATGATGGGTGGGAGTCTGCAATCTACTGCAATCAATTCACAACCCAGGGCCCAGAGCCGCTGGTCCTCTCGGGTTGCTGGCAGCTGGGCCAAGTTGGGCCTCCCAGGCTGCTGGCAGCTGGGCCTCCCAGGCTCCTGGCAGCTGGGCCTCCCAGGCTGCTGGCAGCTGGGCCTCCCAGGCTCCTGGCAGCTGGGCCTCCCAGGCTGCTGGCAGAAGGGCCTCCCAGGCTGCTGGCAGCTGGGCCTCGCAGGCTCCTGACAGCTGGGCCTTCCAGGCTCCTGACAGCTGGGCCTCCTAGGCTGCTGACAGCTGGGATCGCGTCGAGCTTCAGACAGCAAAAACTTCGTCAGCCGGGGGCCTCACCGGGTCAGACGGTAATTCCAAAATTCATCCTGCTGACGCATCGCGGTGAGCAGCTTCATCACCTTGCCCAGACTCACCCCTCAATAAGATCTTTCGAGCTGAGCAGCTCGCTGTGCAGCAACTCGAAGAGCAGCTGGCCGCCCCTCTCCCGAAGCTCTTTGCTGTTTTCATTCAGCAGGTGCTCCGCGTTCACCTCCACGAAGGCGCTGATTTCTGGGTGACGCGAGATTTCAATGAAGTTGGATTTGGTGTCCTGAATGGAAGAAGGTGAGGGAGAGGATGCGGTGCTTCAGATTCTTCAGACACATTCATGCAAAGCAAGAGCTTACTTCTAGCGAGCACAGGGAGCCGAGCCACTCCATCATTATGTTTTTGCTCTTCCGCTCCAGAACGTCCCGCGGTATCGGCGGCGGCTCAACGGACCGTGGCGACTCAACGGCCCGCGCCGGCAGCTCCTGGCTGGACTGAGAGCGCGGCATCTTGCCGGAGGCCGCCAACGCTGCCACAGCGGGTTGCTGCAGCTGCTGCGGATCCAGGTGCGGCGAGGCCTCCCGACTGGTGCCACGACTGGCGCTGGACTCTCGCGAGTTCTTCTGACTGCCCAGCCTAGCGGAGGAGCGAGTTTGTGTTTAACAAATTCTAAACATTTCTGAGGTCCAGGACAGGAAAACTAATTGAGGACGCCAACTAATATAATCCAACCAACTAATTTAAAGTGAGGCTTGGATGTCAAAGCTCACATGGGTTGTTGATATCTTAGGGTAGAAGGTTTGGCTTCCAGAGCTGGTGCTGGTGCAAGAAATTGTTCTTTTCTTTCTTGCCCCCCCAACTGGGGGGCGTAGATGGCTAGTCTAACCATATAATATTCTCACCTCGGCGTGCCACGGCCTCCGTCATCCTTGCCGCCGGGCCTTGCCTTGGCCACAAACGACGGTCGAGAGGGGCCCAGCCGAGTCTGTGACTGGCCCTGCTCCTGGCTGCTGCCGATGACCATCTTGCGAGCGTCCATCTTCTGTGCCTTGCGAGTCGTTGTTACTGGGGTCCACTCGCTGTTGGCCGCAGGGGTCGGCCCAGCAGGTGGCCGACTGAAGCCGCCCTGCCGGCCACCTCGAGTCTGCTGCTGCTGCATGCCTGCCAGCTGCTGCTTCCGCGACTCATCCTGCCTGGCTTTCTGCTCCAGCTCCTCCTTCGTCATCGGCCTCTCGTGCAGCCGAATCTCCATCTCGCGCCGCTCCCAGTTCCGCTGCCGCATCTCTACGATGTCCTGCAGGCGGAACCGAACCTTCGACTCGATCTCCTTGCTGTTGATCAGCTTCTTGATCCGCTCAAAGTACTGGTCGATTCGAGCCTTGGCGTTATTCTCACTCTCCAGCTTTTTGCCGACTGTCTTCAGCAGCTCGCACAGGCACTCCAGCGACTCCGTGAACATGCTCTTGCTGCTGTGGTCTGACTTCAGCTGCGATACAATGCACTGATGGATGATGTTTGCCGTCAGGATGTCCTTCATGAACAGCTCGCCGATGAATCTGCAGTGAGGCAGCATTAAATCACACAATACACAATAAAGGACCCCATTTTATTAACCCTGCTTCTAACAGAAACTTACCTGATGTTCCCGTAATATTGGTCCTTTGCTTTCTTCATCTGCTCGTCCCTCTCCTCTTCCAGCGCCTTCTTCTTGTCTTCCTTCTCTTCTGCGTCGATCTTCTCTTGCCACTGCGCCCCCTTCTGCTCCATCTGCTCCTTCAGCGGAGTCTCGAACATTTCCTGGCATTTCTTCAGCAGCAGAGACCGGAAACCGATGAACTGTTTGTTCTCCTGAGACTGCTCGGGAAAGTTCACCTTGAGCTGCAGGTATGAAAATGGAAAACATTAGCAATTAAGCTTACGAGCTTACAAAACGCCTCAGTGTTTGCATAATATTTGTGACTATCGCTTACAAAGGCCAGCCGCTTGCAGATCTCAGCGAACACGGATGAGTAGGACTTCTCACGAGTGGCCTGCAGACAGAAAATGAGCGCATATTTAGCCAGGTGGGTGCAAGAGCAACTGCAGATTAGTTGAAATGAATTTTATTTATGGCGTAATCAGACATAAACTGTTTTCTGCATTGCATATAAGTCAGGGATAACGGTCATCATAGGAGAAGTAGGTACCAGTCTACTCTCTCAATACAAGACAGTTATTACCTTGTCAAAGATGATGTCAACGCAGGCATTGAGACCTTGGATGCTGCCGATATCGCAGGTTGTGGTCAGCTGAGAAAAGCAGGACTCAAAGTTCTGCGGAGCAATCTTGTTCAGGATGGACCGAATGTTCCGCTCGATCTCCACCTTCTTGAGCTGCTCCTGGTCGTCAGGCTTCTTCTGCAGGAATCCGGGCACATAGGCACTGTCGCTCTTGTGCAGGTCGACCTTATCCTTCCGCACTTCAATCACAAGCTGCGGCTTGGGCGCCGGTTTCGGCGGGCCGCCGCCGCCACCACCGCGGCCTCCACTGCCACGATGAGATCCGTAGATGGACTTCCCTTTGTCCTTCGCGACGTAGTTCGGCTGCACCACGTATGAAGGCGTGAAATCGAAGCCGCGAACGGTTCGAGGCGGCTGCTGCTGCTGAAAAAGGTATCAAAAGTTTGAAAATGTGAATCTCAGTCGTAGAACTGATGAAAAGAAACCAATGCAAAAGAATGAATGGTGACTCATTATTGCTGAAATTTGACGTCAAGCAATGCAAAAATTGCAATTATCTGACGGTAATTCCAACAGATCATCATTGATTTTATCTTTATAATAATAATTAATAATAAATGACTACACCTGTCCGAATGGGCAGATGTGCAAACAAAAGCTCAGCCGGAATCGGGATTCGAACCCCCGACCTTCGAGTCGTGAATTCGACGCCTAATAAGGTATCACTTTGGACCTTAATAAACGATATATACACATATCGAAAAACACTGCAGCACTTACGGAGTCGCTGCGGGGCAGCAGCTCAGGAATGTCTCCCGGTAGCTCGTTGGGCCGCTGGTTGCTGAGATCAGTAAACTGCAGGCTCAGCAGGAATCCCCGGTCGTACTTCAGCTTCTTTTCAAGCGTTGTCTTGTCAGACTCGCCCGGCTCTGGCTTGAACTCGTACTTGCCGCTTGCCGGTGGCTGAATGAGCGGCGGCGGCTGCTGCGTCCTGCGCTCCGGCCCAGCCGAGCCGCGTCCGGCATCGACAGACGCCTTGCGCGACGATGGGGCCACTGCGGGCGACTGACGACTGCCGTCGGTTGCGTCCCCGTTGACTGGCGGCGACGCCACTGGGGACTTCTGCGCCAGCGCGGTCGGAACAGGCGAGTCCGCGGCGGGCGATTCGGCAGCGGAGGACTCCGACTTCAGAGCCGGAGCTGTTGCGCCTTCTTTCTTTGCCTCAGCGTCGGGCGCCGGCATCGGAGCAGCCTCCGACACCTCTGGTGAGGGCGAAGGCGTCGGCGGCTTGGCTGGTGGAGGCAAAGGGTCGACGCTGATCGACTCGGGCTGGGCAGCAAGAGCGGGCGCTGCTGCTGAAGCCTTGGCCTCCGCTGCGTCGGAGGGGGCGGCTGGGTGCGGCTCGACAGTAGCGGGTGGGGCAGCAGGTGTCGTGGATGTCGGCTGTTGGGCTGCTGCGGTCGCTGGCTTAGCGGTGGCCCGCAGCTTGAGGAGGTCCTTCTGAACCGTCTGGCCATCGGCCGGCGGCTTCTCGATTGGCAGACCGCGACTGGGCCGATGCGCTGGCCCGCTTAGCTGCGGCGGTGGCGACGGCTGGTGAATGCCGGCGGCTGCGGAACCGGCGGCGCTAGTTGAAGTCGCTGGTTTCTCAACGTGCACCTCCTCTTTCGTGTCCGGATTCACAATGGCCAGCCGCTTTCTTTCTCTTATTGGGGCCGCAGCCTCCTGTTGCTGCTGGCCAGCTTGCTGCTGCTGCTGTGGCGCAGGCTGGTGCTGCTCAGGGCCGGGCCCGCCGTGCTGCATGAATGGCTGATGAGGCGCGGGGGCGGGTCCGGACGGGTGGAACTGAGCCCTGGAGTGCAGCTGACCAGTCTGAGGCCGAGTGCCGCTAGCATAGGCGCCAGGCACGAACTGCTGAGGATATGCCGGATTTGGCTGCTGATGATGCGGCGGCGGCGGCTGCTGCTGCATCGCCGGAATGCCGTAGGTTTGCGGGTTGGAGCCGGGGTAGTTGGCCATGGCGTTCCACGGCTGCATTGGCGGCTGTGTGGACGGGGTGAGTGTGGTTCAATAGAATTTCAGCGGTTTGAGCACGGCGGCAGCAGTAGAAATTATTAAAATTTGAAGCACAATATGAAGCAATTTTTTCTTTAACTTCAATAATTTTATACCAAGTCCTCAAACTATTAAGAAACTCAAAGAAACTTAAGACAATTAAAATTATTCGAAATAAACAGTTATAAAATATAATAATTAACAGGCACTAAAATCGAGCTCATAAAACGAACAAAACAGCCGAGCGGCAGAAAAAGCACCGAAACTGGAACGGCCGGTTCTCACTTTTGCAATCAGCGGAGCGGCCATTGTGAACACCTGGAACTGTGGCTTTAAGCAGATTAAGAATATGTGACAGCATGGGAAAGATAGGGAGTATTCATACTAGTGTTTGCACACTTCAGAAACTTGCACCGACAATAGGTATAAAGAACCAACTTGGGCCTACTGTTTCTTAAAAAAACATTTTGGGTGCTGGTTTTGTGCGAAAAAAAACAGTGGAGATAGGCTTCTTTCCTACACAAAACGGCGATAGCTAATGCAGCCCTAAAACAGTTCCTCGTGCTTCTAATGATTTGTCCTCGCTGATATACACAACTCCAACAGTCTGTTTTTAACTCACATAGCCTGGCGGAACTTGCGGGTGCTGCATGGGCATCATTGGCTGAACAGGCTGCTGCACATACGGCGCCATGTACTGCTGCTGCATCGAGCTGGACGGAAACTGGCCTGGCATGTTGCCAGCTGGCCAGCCAGGCTGAAGAGAGCCGGCTCCCTGCTGCTGGTAGGCGGCATTTGGGTTCTGGCCATAGATCACCTGGGACTGCGGCTGTCCCTGTGAATACCGATAGTTCTGAGCCTGCACGTGAAAGTGGCAAAATGCTGTGCTGCAACCTCCAAGTTCTCCACAGCAGAGTTGATGCTGTTACCACAATTATAACCACAACTCATCAGCCATGGGTAATGTAAGTATTGTATGAAAAAAGTACTACAAAAATTTGGTTGCTTACCAAGTGCGCACGATTTCCCTCTTGAAATTCCGTTTGATAAGGACCTAAATGAATAAAATATATCAAGTTTGTAAAATTATGAAAATCAATATAGAAAGAAATGGAATCTCAATATCTTACCTTGGATATAAGGGCTGTTTGGAGAGTTAGTTAATTTTGGCAGTTAAGGAAAATAAAGAACTTTAGAAAAAATAGTCACATTTATATGCTAGCTTTTTAATTTTAAATTAAGTTAACTAATCTATAAGCTATTAACCTAAAAACTAAATTATCTTACAGTATACTTGTTTAAGTAAAGCTAATTCAATTATCTCCTAGCTTGTGTTTTATATATAGCTACTTAGATTATACATTTGTTTTTGTAACATTTTCAGTAGTCTCATATGCCTAATTGCCAAAGAGAAACAATATTAATTGTTTAAATAAATATTGCTTTTATAGACCATGAGCTTTAAAATTGCCTTTTATTTATGAGATATTCATTAGGCAAGCAAAACTTGAAAAAAAGAATAATTTCATGGCTAATAATAAAATAATAATAATAATAATAATAATAATTGTTTATTATACCTGCCCTAAGAGATATGCAACCAATAGCTTAGTAGCAACTATTATGTAGCACATCTAAAGGGTATATACATAGCTATTTAGTTCAAGGACTAGGAAGTTGCCATATATACCTTTATTTATCTTGGCTAATGTTGGTACCCATGTTATAGGGGTCTCCCTAAAACACGCCCTGCACCACTACACATTCAAACAAATTAGACTATAACTGAAGACACTTCAAAATGTGTTTTATGTTAAGCTTTAAAGTTTTTTTATTAAATTTAGTTTTTTACTTTGAAATATAAAATTCGGTGAATAATAAGTGATATTAATAATAATATTAATAAAATAATAATAATATAATTTAATAATGAAAATGAGAATATAAAAAATAATAATATTTATAATAATAATTAAAGATACTTATTCCATTACTCTTACAACAAATAGTTTTCCTTGCAATCAAATACTGCATTGACAAAAATTTTATAATGTATAGCAGTTTGGGGCAGTGCAATGCATGTTTTAGGAAGACCCATGTTATAGCTAGGCAAATTGAAACAATATATAGTTAAATGTCTTGCTTAAGGACACAAATTGTTACAAATAAGTCAGAAATCCAAGCCTCAACCTTTTAGTTATAAATCTAGCATTCTAACTATAAGGCTATAACTTTTAGCCTTGTAACTAAATACTTGGAAAAATTGTTTTATTAATATATTGGTAAAGATCAAATTATTAATTTCAAATGATATAAAAATAATACTAAACCAAATTAATCAATAAAAAAAATAGTTGATTTAATTTTTAATGTGGTAAGGAATTGTTATTGTTTTATGTGTCATTAAAATATTGATACAAAACAATAGAAATTTTTAGTGATAATGCCAATGGTTTTTGTCTCTAACTTTAATTAGCTTACTTAATATAGTTATTAATTATTTATATTAATAAAATCTATTTCTCCATAACTATAAAAATAGCCACTTTACCTTTTAAATCTAATGCATTTTATAAGTATATACAATGACTATAGTATAAAATTTATACAATATTTATATACTATACGATATAATATAACCCTTTATTATTAATATCCCAAATCCCAAAATTTTATTTTTAATTTGATAATATTATGCTAAGTAATTCTACAAAAATTAAATATATAAAAATCTACGAGTAATAAAGAAATCCTTCTGTCTATTTAAAATTGAAGTTCTTGTTTTGGAAATTTTCAAACCTTAGCTTACATAATTACAAAGTACAAATATAGCTAAGATTTAGCTGGCCAATTCAAAGACCTTTGAATTAGATACTGGTAGGGTCGGCATGAAGCTACTTTAGCAGCATATAATATTTTTTAAAGATTTTTAAGAAAGGATACGGTTGTTGGTAGTCTTGTTGATGCCGGTTATTCATTTCCAGAAATATTGACGCTCTTTAAAATGACTCTCTACAATTAGAAAACAGGTAATGCAAAATGAAAGCATGCATATCAAGTTAAGTAATTAATACAGAATTTAAGAGAAAAGGAAAAAAATGAATAATCTTACCCATAAGAGAGTACAAACAACTTTTCGGAGGAAGCAAAAATTTGTATCCTCGTGCGGTTGCACAATATAGGCAAAACTTCTAATTTATATGAACTCTCAAATTATAACAAAACCTAGGTAAATCGAAGATGCATGAATTTTACCTCTGCAAAGCAAAATAGAGCCAGACTTGGATGATTTTGGTAATTTTCGCATCTGATTTTTTAATAAATCGGCGTGTGCAGCCCATTACTTTACAAAAGAAAGGTCTACCGGTTAAAGTCAAAACTGGGGAGTCAGAAAATGTAGAAAAAAATTTGTTGTTTCAATTGGTAATTTTTTATACAATTTTTTATATTTCCGTTAAGTGGTCTCAAAAAAACATTTTTAAAGCACAAAATACACCTCTTAATAAATTTCCTACCCATTTGTTAATCTTCACTTTTACGGAACTGTACGGACGCAGAATCAGAAACTAAATATAGTATTCTAAAAATAAATGTTTTATACAAACCCGTAAAAGTAGTTTTTATCTGAAAAAAATAGGTAAATATTGCAATAGATATTTTTTAAATAAATATTAAGCTGGATTTTGTTAAACTGCTTACTTTGTTTACGTCGCGCCTGTTTGTGTTCTGAAATACTCTCGTTAATTTAGTTATCAGTTTCATGTTAATAAGTACTTTATTATTGATGTTTGGCCTGGTTCTTCTTACGGATGTGAAATATCAGCAAACTTTTTTGGATTGAATTAAATATGAGATTTAGATATTGATTACTGACTTCTGTATTTCAAGCATTGCAAACGTCTAGCATCAATTTTCTGCTTATCTAATTTATGAACAATAATCGATCGAGGATTCTAGATATATGCTTTATTTTATAAGCCACGGCTTATGAATTGGCAAATGACTCATGAGACTGAGGTTTAAATAATTTTACTGAATAGAATGACAAATAAAGGTGTCTATCAAGTTTTTTTTATAAAATAGCTTTATCCACCGTCGCTCTTGTTTAACTATATTTTTGTTCTGAGGCATAATTTGTAGTCTAGTTCAGATTGCTATTTATATTTAACTGTCCGTGTCTTAGGCCTATTTGATTTTTTGCTAATGACGTAGTAATAAAAAATATAATGTAAATATAAAATTTTGTACAGCTTTACAGCTTAGGATTACTTCGAAACTGATATATGCTTTTTTACAAAAGCCATTGGGCCTTAGCTAAGTGATAATCTACCTTATGATTACTGATAATGATACTGTTTATTATAGCCATCACTATGCACTTTTAAGTATATATATAATTTAAATTGCTAAATAATTAACAAGTAGCAAATAAAACTGGTAATAACTTTTTTAAACTTAAACTTTCTAGTTTCATATAATTTGCAATGTAAAAAGCTATATAAAATGTGACTTGCACTATTCTTTAAAATGTATAATTGCAATATGTTTTCATTTGCATTATTTGTTACATTTATTTCATTTAAAGCTCACATTATGAGCTTTAAGAACTAAGAACATGTTAAAAGTTAAAAATGCAAAACCTGATATATTTGCTTTTAAAAAAATTAGAATATAGCATTATTTTATTATATATTTTATTGTTTACAAACTGGCTTTAAATGCCTAGCAGGAGTGTTTCCTTTTATACTATAGTATATTTAATATACCAATAAATTCTTAACTTGCTTTAGTAGAAGTTTTTTAGACTTAAATGTAAGTAAAATATGTTAAATGTTTTTCACTTTAATTTATGCCATGCCAGAACTTCTTTGGGAGATCTTCTCAGCTGCATTTTATGATATGCCTTTCATTCTGAGCTCTAAACCTGAGGCCTTACTTAAACAATGAAACTGGTGGACTTGCTGTATGTTACCTTTACATTTGGTTGAGTGAGTCTAGTGCTTTCTCCATGAACCAACCTGATCTGTCTGAGCAACCTGTTGCAATGTTGGCGACTCCTGCACCTAGCAGGCCACTTCTGCCCACAACTGGTTCAGGTGCTGCGCTGCTACTTTTGGATTCTGGCACCCAAGATTCTGGTGGCTATGTGGCCTACATTTTCTCTCAGACCACAAGACACACCTTTTTAGAACCTTATGTTTTATAGTGTGTTTTATTGTATGGGCCTAGTGGCTATACCAAAAATCTTGTTTTGCATTTAAGTTAATAAAACTTCTGCTTCAGGAATTTATTACTTGTGCCTAAAAATTCTAAAACCTATTTCTGTTGCCTGTTCATCTTTTTCACTAAATCAAGAGGCATTAAGAGCTTCATTTAGAGCTCTGTGAGATTCACATTTGTATTGAAACTGTTTGGATAGGAGCATAACCATGCCCCCACCCAGATATCTTTTTTACCCTTCTTGAGGTAGCCATATTGATTTTCTGTTCTGGTCTGTGCAGACTGCTCTATACGTCCATGGCCATAGATTAAAATATTTGAGCTGATGCTGCTTTATTAATAAAACTTTTTATTATCAGATCAATGTGTTTGGGAAGTCGTGTTTTAAATTGTAGGCTCGTTTACTCGTATATTTGTTGAAATTAAGCAAGAGCTCATCAATCGTTTCGCGCTTGTTCCTGCAGTCTATCAATTGTGGGTCTGTAAGCCAAGCATATACCCATAAACTAATACGTGGCTGCTGGCAGCCACACATCATAGGTACATAGCTGGTTGAGCTTAAAAAGCACTTATTAATTATATAAGGAGTATGCTATAGTCAAAATAAAAGCATCCTAGCTTTCAAAGCTAGAATGTTACAACGCTACCACGCTGAAGAGGGCTCGTACTCTCATGCCAGAGCAAACGCAGAAAAGTCAATACAAAAGAGGCCAAATTGCAACGTCAAAGTGAAAATAAGGCAGCACATACTGCCAGTGTTCTCAAACTCTGCTCGAGCAGCTCAGATTGGCCCTGCTGAAACTGAAGTGCAGCATACTGCCAGACTGTGCTCAAAATCTGCTTGTGTTGAACAAAGCTGAGTGACAGAGTCCAACTTGCAGCGATGCGCCAGACTGGATTCTGATCGACTACCCGCCGAACATAAGAGGTGGGGTTCTCTACAATGGTTGTCAATTATGTCGACACAAGTTGTTGCTGCGTGTAGCGATTTGTAGCGATTTTTATTTTCATTCCGTTTTCGAACAGCTGAAAGGTACATCTGTGGAGATGAACATTTTATTATTAGAGAGATAATGAGTGAACGCTTTGTCTGTATTTTTTGCTGTCTTCTTTCTATTCCAATAGGATTCTAGCACCATGCAGATTTCAAGATATTAAATTATGAGTTCCAAGTTATTTAAGCATGATTACATAGTCTGTTACAATGCTATAACCTTCATGATGCCCCAAAATTATTGATCCTAGGTAAATCTGATGTCAGTTAAGCAGACCAATGAATTTAAAGTAAATTTAAAGTCAATCAGACCTGATTATTTGGTGTTAGTAAGTGAAATCTGATTAATCTGGTGATCTTAGACTAGAATTGCTAGTCATAAAAAAATTTAAGTGATGGTCAATAAAAAGATGTTCAAAGTAATTTTTACAAAATTTACCTCAACTTATTCAGTATGAAATAAGCATAATAACTATCATTAAAAATAACTAAAGCCTAATTCATTACAAATTATACATTAAATGGCAATAAAATTATATTAGGTTGTCCCTGCTGCAAAGCCAAAAAAATGCTTCTTTATAGGGTTCTTTGCAGTGCCTTGATGAAATATCTAAGCTTTTCATTGTACATGCTCCATACAGTGGGCTTCCGGAGAAAAAAATCATGACAAAAACTAACATTTATGGCATTTAAGAGCCAACAAAGAGTACCATTTAGTAAAGAAAAAAAATGCTTCAAGCTTGATAGGTGTGTAATAACATATTTCAATTCTAAAAACTGGCAATTATTCATTTTGATGCAACAGACTACTGGAGAAAATCACTTTGTGCTCTCTAACTATTAAAAAGTATTTTTATATTGTTATAGAATGTTATACAATAAGTATTATATTAGGCTTTTTCAATAAAAAGCATCGATTTTATGCTAAATTATTTTCTAAAATGTAAAAGTGAATAATCCAATTGGATACATCAATCTAGATTAGTTTTTAACATATTCTCATATGAGCATATAGGTGGGATGTCATAATCAATGTTTACTACCAAAACGAAGAATATTCGAACTACAGTAGGGTTTATACAAATAAAGCATTACTCATGCATGCATTTAATGCAAATTAACTCAAAACTTTCACCATCTGTATTAATTCCTACATTTTTAGCCCTTATTTGTAAATTATATAGAATTTTTTTCACACGTGTTCAACGTGGTTGAAATTCCGCCAAAAAAATTATCGCTGAAAAGGACATATTTTGTCTTTTAGAGGAGCGAAAAAGACTAATTTTACTTAGATTATAGTAAAATTATTTATAATTCACAGTTTAATGCAAGATTTAACCGGCCATACTCATTAGAAAACAGATACAATTAGGTATTACAAAGTTTGAATGGTGTAAACTCGCGATGCCCTCGTTTTGACTTTGCCCCCTACTATCAAACTTTTTCTCGGCCTTTTAAACCTTTTTGTAGTTGTTCCGCTTACTGTCTACGTCATCTGCTTATTTGTAAAATTAATAATTTCATTTGAATCCGCGAACTTAAGCTACTGCGCCTCATTATATTTTCAAAAACGAAACTTGAACATAAAACAATAAAAACCTATAAAAGTATTATATTTCCGTTGCACTTGCAGCATAACATTACGCTTGTTTATTGATGTCGCATACATGCCCATGATAAGGAGGGCGCAATTTTCTATCTTCGTCTCCGTCTCTATTAGTTCTAGCAGCCCAATAAAAAAATTGTTTTTTTTCGCCAAGATTACTGCATGGATTTTAGATTAAGGTCACTGCGCGGACCAAGAAGCAACGCTGAAATGCAGTTACCAAGTCAATCAACCAACTTAATCATATGTATCAATATGCATCAATCATATAAGCTGCATGGTATGCAAATCATCTGCCAGTAATGTTCTTTAATACAGTCTCAGCTAGCAGCGAAGCGGCAAGAACCCAGTGATCTCCTGCTGAAGGCTCTGATCATCATCAGCGCTATCTGTCAGTCGACGATTGTTCAAATTTGAGGCCAAAAGCATGCAAATACATGTACATATGCTTCCTGGGAATTCAATAATGTAATTGCGCCCGTAAATTCAACGGTGCATGTACAGACATCTTGCAGTAGTCCTCTCGTAGTCCCCAGCAGTGTCCTTTTAATTGGCTATGACTTCGCGATGGACAGTATAAAGATCGAGACACATCATGCAGGCTATATTTTTATCGAAGTAAAACCAGTCAGTGCCCTTGTCGAAAATTCGATTTCGTAAGAATCTGGTTTGTTGAGCCAGTTCGCACGGATTGGTGGTGACGGGTTTGGTCAGTCTGCTCAGTTTGCTCAGTTTGATTCCTGTTTCAAATTCTCCAGCTGCTTGTCTCGCTGTCTTCTCTTAGACATTTGGTAGGACCTACTCGCAAGGACTACTTAAGTAGTCCTTGCCTACTCGTAGCTGCTTGCCACGTACATCTTTGCTGACCATCTGACAGGAGTGGCGGGCCAAGAGCGCTCAGTTTTATTGCCGCGCCCTGAGGCCCGAAAAGCTCCGATGAAAGTGTTGTGTCGTGTAACCTGACAGACCAACTTAATGATAGATAATATTTTACGAATATTTCTACTATAACGTAAATGCTACCTATATTATTATTATTGTCTATTACTTATACTGCCATTTTAAGTAGAGTAGTTGATAAATTATCTGTATAATGTATTATTAATCACGTGATATCTCTAGTTCTTGAATTTATCGATCGTGCAGTTTTTCTAGTGTAGTTAAAATATCGATCATGTAGTTTTTCTTAAATAACAAAAATATAAATAAAGCAACTGTGCGCACCTAGCACTTTACTTTTCAACTCAACTGGAAAACTTCAAGCCTTGGCTACACAACACAAAGGCTTAAGAAATTAGCCGAACCCGAGTCAATGGTATGCAGAAGTTTATGATCAAAGACCACTTGGAAGCTATCGTTTCTATAGAATGATCATCAACACGCTGAAGATCGAGGTGCTGACTGTGCCGGCCGACATTCCAGACCTTTTGACGTGCCGCGGCGCAGACGCGCAGACGACCAAGCTCGCACGCTGCCAGCGGTTCACCTACATCAGCGGTCTGGTGCCCCACGTGGAAGAGGACCCCCGCCAGCGCAGAGGACTTGCCTGGGCGGCCTTTCGTTCGATCCGAGCCGTCCTCCAGTCCGAAAGCGCTGCCTGACCGCCAGAGGGCTCGGCTGTGGCAGGCGGTGGTCGAAACCGTCCTGCTATACAACGCCGAGACGTGGACGCTGACGGCTACGCTAGAGCGGCAGCTGGACTCGGCGCACTCAGGGCTGCTCCGTGCGGCCTTTCGAGCTGACGAGAGCGTCGGGACCGAGGCCCTGTACGATCGGGCCAAGCTGCAGCGCCCGTCCATCATCCTGCGCCGGCGGCGACTTCAACTGGCGGGCCACGTGATCCGGGCCGAGGGCTACTGCCCCCAACCTGTTCGGGACGTCCTGCTGCTCACCTTGCAGGGTCCGTTCAGGGGTTTCAGGCCTGAACCCGTCGATACGTGGACTGCCTGCTGTGCGATGCTGGGGCGCCCGACACTGCCAACGGAGCGGACTTTGTTCGCTCCCAGGCTCTGCGGCGCGCCATCTGAACCGCCCTGTTCTAACTGTGACCTTTGCTTGCGGGGCCGCGTATTTTGTTGTTATTTTTGTTGTTATAGAGTTTTTGAAATTTAGTACTCTCGTATATGAAAAATCTTTTTTTTCATATCCATTGTGCATCACCAACAGAAGTCAACCTTTAATTTATAACTTAAAACGCTTTCGTACCATCTACCATTTGCCGTTTACACATAGCCAAACTACATTCATTCTATGTTCACAAGTTTCCACTCCGAAAGCAGTGGTCAAGATTTCTCAGATCGCAGCTAGAAGTAAAATGAGTGCAATGATCCTGCAGGCTGCAGTTCAAGAGTAGGACTCAAATTAGCGCGGGTAAAACAAACTCAAGTTCCTATGCAGAACTGAAAAGCTGCTTCTCAATTAGCCGCTCAGGTTGTATGGACTTGGAAAGGTTTTGAGAGTTTTTAATTGTAATTTTGCATGAGCGCTGGCGTTAACCGTTGGCTCTAAGTCTGATGTCGGCAGCGGTGCACTGCAGACAGGTATGAATTTGCATGTACACCAGTCACCATGCTCATGTGAATTCATATGCCTTTTGTGTGCCTACGTACGCCATCATCGGCAGGCAGAGGAACACTGGGATTGACGTCCTGCGAGTCTGGCCACCACCGACAGCCGGCCAGCAGGTGCTGCAGGTCGCTGACGGCTTTCTCAGCGACACGAGATCTAGCGGAGTGCTCCAAGGACATATCGAGGACATCGGCAGGGTACTGCGTAGCACGCCAGCGTGTTCAGTGGCATCGGCTACTTCACCGGGCCGCTTCATCCACATCCACCTCACCGACAGCGCCCACCCGGTCTGCCATGCACCGTCGAAGGTGCCGATCCACCTGGCAGGCGCGGTAGAAAAGGAACTTCAGCTGCTGGAACAGCTCGGGATCATCAGGCCCGTCAACGCAGCGGCACCGTGGGTCGCGCAGATGGTCGTCGTGCCCAAAAAGAGCCGGGTGAGGTGCGCATCACATAGGATCCCCGCAATGTCAACCGCTACGTCATCCGCGAGCGGCACCAGATTCCGACTTTGGAGGAGGCGACCCGGGACATGGCCAGCAACGATAGCGGCGACGCAAGGGGGCCGGTGGGATACGGTCGCTCTGCGCGCTGCGAGAGGAGCTGTCTGCGGTGGACGGAGTTCTCCTTTGGCACCAGCGAATCGTCGTGCCAGCTGGTCTCGGCAGCAGATGCTCGAATTGGCCCAACCAAGGACATCAGTGCTCGCAGAAGATGATCGCCAGGCTCAGTGTGGTGGCCGAGGATGGCAACTTCGCACACACCAGCCGTTCGTGCTACGCCTCTGCAGCCGACGCCGATCCCCGTGGGCGCCTGGCTGTTGATCGGCGCCGACTTCGTAGGACCCATCAACAACAACATCGCTTCAGGATCCCGCAGGAGCTCGTGATAGACAATGGACCGCCCTTCTCTTCCAAGGAGTTCGGCCGGTTCTTGGCGAGCTACGGGACCAAGCACCGCCTCATCACGCCCTAACTACCCATCGGCCAACGGCATGACCGAGCGACTCAACTCCTCCATCAAAAAATTCGTGCGAGCAGCCCTCGAGAAGCGGCGGAACTGAAGGGCCGCTCTGGACGAGTGGCTGCTGGCCTACAGGAACACGCCGCACACGGCCACCGCGCGCGCACCAGCCGTTGGCCGGCGGCAAAACGACGTCATCCCCGCTGCCCGGCCATCCTAGCGAGTCCGCATCAACAAGCAGCGGCTAAGAGAAGCGGACACCGGCGCCAAGGCGGCACAACGTCCGGGTCGGTGCTACGATGGCGGGTCGGTGCCAGCAAGACGCAGACGTCATTCGAGAGCGGTGCCCGGACAGTCCAGCGAGCAACTCGCTGCTGCTACGACGGGATGACACGACCTGCTGGTGGCACTGCACGGCGGTCAAGGTCGTCAGTCCCAACTTGGCCGACGCTGGCGCCAGGCCGCGGACCGCTACACCGAGAGCTCCAGATGAGGCGAGCCGAGACCAACCCGCCTCCTATTCAAATATCTTATTTTCTCAATATTTTAATCTCCGCATTATCGCTGAGCCTTTCGAGTTTTGAAATTTTTTGTTCTTTTTAATCGGGTTTCTTCTCTCTCAGTCTCTATTTTAAGGGGGAGAGATTTAGTGTGCGTACGCACGGCATGTCGGCCCAAGTGTACGCTGATTGGCTGGGGAGTGGGTGGGTGTCGCCACCCCAATTCTAACTTTACCATATATAAATGCGTGCCCAGCGCAGCGAGAGTGTAAGAGTTTGGTGGCTTCACCGACTGGCGCTGTCTCAATGTCCTATGATGACATTGTCGTTCATGTACCTCTCGAGCTCGTTCGCTCAGATAGCTATAGTACAGTTTCCTGACTTTGATTTTGCTTGTAGACATGGGGGAAGGATTATGATGGACAATGCTCTTTCCTGTTATTGGCTTCGAGCGAATATAAATATCTCTACGCGGTAGGGCAAGATTTACTTGTACTCAAACTTCAAAATAATTTGCAGGCCAAGTAGGCATATTTTGGACTTACGACAGGGTCGCTATTAGCTGTTTCAGAGTTGCAATTATCTCTGTTGAGTGCTAAACAGCTATTATTATTAGTATTGGAGAGTGGGAAGAAATATATAGTGTTAAATCTATTATTAAAAAGCACCTAAATATTTTGCTAAACACCTCCTTTGTTACTTTACAACGCTTTCCAAGCCTCTTCATAAGCCAAAAATAGACAATAAAGACTCAAAGCATTACAATTCAGCCAGTCAGCTTGCTACATCAATGGCGGTGTATATTTGCAGCGTTTAGGAAAAGCCGACGCGCTATCAGTCAGCGCCAGCAGCTTCGATGGCCCGCGAGGCTGGTATAGTCTGCATCAGGGCGTGTCGGGCCTCTTGCCGAACCTGAAATTTTTTCATTTTTGAGTGGTATGGAAGCGGTGCGCGACAGTTGCTGAGGATTCTAAAGCTTTTCCTTTAAAAGGAAACGTGGAAACGTGGCTGCCAAAAAGGTTTCGAGCATTGATCAGAAAAATCTAAATGTAAAAAGCGATGCTCTTTGAGTTGCTCGCCTCTGCTTCTGGCATGAATGCTCATGTTTAGCGAACATTATAAAAACAGCAAAGCAGCAATTTTTCCATTGTCTCCGACTGAAACAATGTCTATAGTAGGTTTTTTGCATTTTCCATAAAATCGTCTTTCTATATTGCGGGGCTGGCACTGCTGTGACAATCTGTCTATGGGGAACACTTCAGGGACTCTCTGGTCCATCTGGAAGCTTACTACTTCAAGAGCGCTGCTATCAAGACAGTTTTACTTCACCCCTCAACAGCTGTGCTTCACGTACTGCAACCACAAGTGCACTTCTGATTTCTCACACAAACAGTGGCTCACCTGGGCCGGGCGATGAGGGTCATGTAGCCGCGCAGGTTCTGCAGGTATTCCTTGATCCAAGACGGCTTTTCCAGAGGGGGCTGCTGCTCGCGCTTACCAACGGGAGCTTCTTCTGAGGCCGGGCTGGCCGCGCCGCCCGAGGCCTGCAGCAGCACCAGCAGGTGCACGAGTCCCAGCAAGATTAGGGCCTTGGTATGGGCTGTCACTACCGGCATTGCTTGGCAAGTTTCTTTAGTTGACTCTTGACGGGAGAGGGTTCAAACTTGACTCTGAGCTGTTGCTCTGCTGTAAGGCTGCAGTTCGGAGGCCAGCAGCGGCAGGATCGGGTCGCACAGGCATTTAAAACCTGCGCCCCCCCCCACCACTCCATAGGCTTTTGCGCAGCCAATAAGAAATGCTCGATACAATGATTTACTGTGTGAAGCATTTCAGCTTTGCTTCCTTAATTTCCCTACTGCAGAGAGCAGCTAGCTTGAGAAATCATTGATAGACCTGACTTAGCTAATTGTTCGAATTTGAGTAGAGACAGTGGCTCACGAACTCCTACAGACTTGAACTCCTCTGGATTGGTATGGCCAGTTTAACTGTCTGCAGTTTTAATCCCACAGGGATGAGATGAGCTTTCGTTTGCTATACAGCCCGGCCATCAACCGAAGCCGTCTTCTCCACCTTGAGCCCTACCAGTGCGGCTTGTTTTGCAATTAACAAAATTACATTTGTTTTTTAAATTCTAGAAAATTCTATCTTCTCTCAGAATTTTGAAGCCGACACGCTCGTCTGTTGCTCCAGTCGAAATAACATCTGCATGGGCTCGAATGCCTGATGAAATGCAATCAGTTTAATTGGAAGACCGACACACTTAGCCAACTGAACTATACATCAGACTGCCACGCATTTTCCCTTCTTGCCAATCAGCACGCCCACGCACTCTGAGCTCACTGCGGATACTCATTTGCCAGCAGATTTTCAAGAGAATTGTCGCGCCATGTGGCTTAACAACGCAGCTATGAATGAGACCTGCATGCGGGCGGCTTGAAATGAGAATAAGCAACTGTCATTCCTTTTGTTTTGCTTTCAATATCTTTTCTTCTTAATCTATCACTTTGAGCTTTCTGACAATGGCAGAAGAAATTCGAGGGCTCTCAGCAATCTATCTGAGATGCGAGCGAGATTCAAATTCAGATTTGTCAATTCATTTGTAATTAATTAAACATGTTTAAGCATAGAATACAGGTGTAGCTCGTAGCCTCGAACCACTGTGAAACTAGCTTGAATATGAGTAGTGTTTGAGCAGCGCACAGGTCGAGTGCCGAATTCAAAGACACCAAGTAGTCAGGGTGCCAGAAGCAAAACAGCGATTTTGTGTGCTTCGTGTAGTCTGAAAAAGAAAATGGTTGCTCAGATTTATTTCTGTGCCAAGGACAACTTGATAACTCAGGACCGGAAACGAGCCAATTCATGGCGAAAAAAGTATGAGGCTCGTTTAAAAGCATTGTTCTATGGCCCATCCAAAGCTACGAAAGCGAAGAAATCTGAGCTGAAAATTGAACTCTTCGCATGCACTTGCAATTGAGAAAGAGAACTTTTATTCTCGCTGAAACTAAATATCATGCCGAGAAAATGCAGCGTCATTTTTTGTTGTGCAAACTACAATAGTAACCGTGATCGGAATTTTGCAGTATTTTCGTTTCCTAAGGATGTAACTGAACGAGAGGCTTGGCGGCTGTCACTGCCTAATCAACTGACGGTAAGACTTTCTTCAAATGTGCTTTGTGAATCAGATTTAGCCTGGCCACATGAATTCATTAGCAATTTTGTTGTTGTTTAGACCGTGACAGACTACATGGGCGTGTGTGCTAAGCACTGGCCTCAAGATGCACCAATGATAAAGGGAAGAAATGAAAGGCCGCTACATGGTTCTGCGGGTTTTCGTTTCACCAAACTATTCCGTGCGATGGTTTCGGTTACACTCACCAGTTGCGGCTTGAGATCTGCTTGGATTTCAACCAACATTAAAGTATTGGTCGCAACTTGAAGCTATCATAAATCGTTGTAAAAACTCTACAGTGGACGTCGAAAGTGAGGTGAGGGCATTATCTAAGAACCTTTCTATTGCCTTTAACCACGATGGAGTTGTACCGGACACATCGGTTACATTCATCCTGAAGCTACTCGAGTTCGCCACAACGCACCCAAACAATCGACGATACGACATTGCCACTATGCGCCAATCTGCTTTGCTTTACCTGATTAGCAGTTCTGCATACGCGCATGCACAGACGCTCCTTCCTTTGCCCCACCAACGCACATTACGCACTCAGTTGGCTGGTCTAGGAGAGATTGGCACTGAAAAGGATGCACACGAGATCGTAAAGGTCGCATTTGCCAAACTGAAACCGCAGCAGAAGTCTTGTGTGTTGATTTCCGATGAAATGTATGTCCAGCCATCGATTCGCTATCGGTGCCAACATCTGCTCGGCCAAGCGTCAGACAATCATAACAAAACTGCTCGAACAGTGCTCGCAATAATGTTGAAGCCATTGTTCGGCGGTAAGCCATTTGTTCTAAGGCTGATACCGATTTTTCTTCTTTCCGCCGACTTTTTGTACCATCAGCTTCGAAAGTGCATTCAACTCGTCAATCAACATGGAGGCCTCGTTGTAGCGCTTGTGTGTGACAACCATCCCACAAACAGAAAGTGCTTCTCGATGTTTGCTGCTCAACAGACAAAACCTTGGATCGGCAAATCTGAATCACAGGAGTCTACTTTCTTTTTGCTCCATGATGTTGTACACCTTTTGAAGTCAATTCGGAACAATTGGCAGTCTGAGTCTGATGGAATGCTAACCATTCGTTTGCCCAAGTCTACAACAGTCGTCACGGCTAAGTGGTCAGACATTGTAGAACTGTATAAATCTGAAGCAGATCACATTGTTAAGCGTACAGGCATTACATACGAAGCGTGTTTCCCAACAAATGTCCAAAAGACTAAAGTCAATTTAGCTCTTCAAGTTTTCTGCGACAACGTTGCTGCCGCCCTAAAATGCGACGGGAAGAATGGAACAGCTGCATTCATTGACGTTATTTCAAAATTCTGGAAAATTGTGAACTGCAAGAACCCGCATCTTCATGTTAGACTTAATGACCCAGACAGACGGGCTGTCTATTCAGTTCAAGATCCAAACATCAAGTTCCTGCGCGCGCTTTGCGAATCGATTGAGGAGATGCGCAGTGGAAAGGGAAGAACAAGACACCAATCTCTGACGTCAGAGACGAAGAGGTCATTAGCTTACACTATTCATGCAATCATAGAACTATGCGAACGACTGCTCTGCGAATCTGGTGCAACGTACATTCTCATAGCGGAGTTGCAAAGTGATCCTCTGGAAGCAGAATTTGGTGTTTATCGCCAAATGAGCGGAGGCAATTACTTTATCTCAGTAGAGCAAGTTCTTCTCAGCGCTCGACTCCGACGAATGAAACTCTACACAGTGTTAGAGCTGGATGGATTCGTGCACAACAAAGGACTTTGCTGCGACACGCCCCTTTCAGACGAAGAACTTTCGACGCTCGATGACTGCTACGTCAAAGCTGAGAGCCTATCAATTGCCGAAAAGGCATCTGTTTATTATATATCAGGTAAGGCATGCATTTGTGTTACTTGAACTTGGATGGAAATAACGATTGCTGAGGCGAAGGACAACTGAGGCATAATAATAACATTTCAGGCTACATAACGTTTAAGGAGAAAATTACCTGTGATGATCCTGCCGAAAATTTAAACACCCCACTCGGTGAATTCACTGAAATGATTTCCCGGGGAAAGTTGAAGCACCCGCCAAAGTGGCTGTTCAATTTTGCTTGCCTTTGTTTCGGATGCTTCATTTCGCTGCGATCACCGTCATGTGCTTTGCGAGTGCGCAAATTGTTTTCTGCCGTTGGCGAGTTTTACTTCCCTGAAGCAGATGTTCTGGGATGCTGCGTGCGCCTCACCAACTGTTTCTTCAAGGGTTATGTTCAACGAGGAGCAAAGAGCGCTCCTTCACCGGATAAAGTGCACGATAGAAAAATACTGAAGCTGAGTGGACAGTGAGCGAACCTGGAGCAAACACTTCACTATTTATCATAGTCAGCTCTTGTCCCGTTCTGTGACTGTTATTTTCCTCTCTGTTTGTAGTTCAGATGAAGAAAAAATCGTAAATTTTTCTCGAGTTTCCTTATACATGTGCTGTGTGTACAGCTTTCCCATTGTGTATTTTCACGACGGTTACTTTATGTAATAAAAATATTCAACATTTAAGAAAACCGACCCTGCACCCGCCTTCTGACTGCCTATCAAAAAGTCAAATATGATACGAGTATGCATTGGCAACTGAAAGCATGCGCATACGGATGGGCCATAGAACAATGCTTTTAAACGAGCCTCATACTTTTTTCGCCATGAATTGGCTCGTTTCCGGTCCTGAGTTATCAAGTTGTCCTTGGATACAGATTAAATCTTAGTGATTAGCAATCTGTAGAACTCAGCAGTATTTTTTTAATTTTTTGGTCTTCAATGATATGTTTTCAAAGCCTAATTGTCTCGAGTAACTTGTGACTGTGAATCTACCTTCGACAAAGGACACGCATGTACTTGCTATATTCCCGATAACCTTCAGCAGCATCCGCAATTCTTTGTAGAAGTTGCGGGCCGCGTCTCTTTGGCAACGCCCTCTTTCTGATAGGAATTCAGAGTTCCTCTGGTGAAGAACTCACAAGACTTGTTATAATGACATCTAAGGTGGGAGGTGTTGTCGTGATTTGATTGAAAGAAATTTCTCTCCACTGTATTGTTTAAATGCTTTTTCCCCCCATACTTCTACTATCAGTAAAGCACCAAATATAAGATTAATATAAATAACTTTATTCGCATAATGTTCCGCTATTTCTACTGTAAGTAAAGTATTGAATATAATGGAATGCTGCTCGTATGTATAGTAATTATATCTGCATTCTCTGTGAAAGTAATTCATGGCCTCCACAGATATGGATGTACTGGAGCGTCTACAACCACAAAAAACTACTAGAGTACTGTTTACATGTACAGGGCCGGCCTTGACAACTGGGTCCTCTGAGCGGCAAACCGAGAAAGAGAAAGAAACAAAGGGCAATGTGGCTCCCTAATTGCAATGAGCCCGCTTAAGACAAACACAAGCAAACTGCAATCCGGCACTGAAAGAAGATTATCGAAATTGCGGCTCAAGCCATCGATACCGCTCTTGCTGCGTCTCTCGGTGTAGTTATGAAATTCTATTAGTTGAAGATATTGTTTTGTACTTTCTCGGCGGTGCGTGAACTATTAGGTTAAGTAGCATCAGTCTGAGCCAGCGACGCTTTGATTGGGTAGCAGGGATTTGCCCCCGCATGTACTCAAATTTCTCTCGCATGCTGATTGGTTGGAAAACTTTACAGCAGCCGTTTTCTGTCTTCTCGCCACGTTTTTTGATGCGTGACTGCCTGTTCGCGCTGTGTAGTGTGAGCATCTTTTGCGTATTCTATTAGTTAGGTTTTGCATTATTGTTATTGAATTGTTATTTTGCTTTAGTTTAGTCATACGTTTTTGGTGTACTTTTTCCTTGTTAGTTAGAATCAATTTTGCGTAAACAGGTTAGAGTTAGACGCCAAATTTGTGACTCAGCGGAGGGTTGAGTTTGTCTGCGAACCCCAGCTTTGCGCGGCCAGCCAATCAGAACCGGCCTGGACCCTGGCACGCGGCAAGTTTCAATTCTACCCGGCGCCGCGGGCACAGTGCAAGTCGGCTTAAGCAAGCGGCCGGCCAGACGACCACCACCCGGCTTGAGGGGGGGGTTTTGAGGGGTTGTGACTCTGACTATATATGAAAGTGTATCTGGCAATCGGATCTCACTTCTCTCTCTCTTTCCCCGGTTTTGTCTTGTCCAGCTTCCCGGCCGGTGGCCTGTTCCCTTTGGTTCGCGCTTTGAGGCGTTTTGATTCATCACCCCGGTCCATAGCTTTGTCCCCCGCCCAACCGCTTCAGCCTTGTAGCGTAACGATTCGGCATTCCTGTCTGAAGTCGTCGCTGTCAAGCGCGGTTAGATAGAGACTGTCGGATCTGATCAAGTACGCGGCCTCGACCCCGAGGGCCTCAGTGTTACACTGAAGGGCAGTGCCGATAGAATTTAGTCGGTACTCCGTTGAACGGTCGATTCGGCAGGGCTCTCGTTTGAGAGTAGGTTCTGGCTTAGGCCAGGGGTTAGGAGTCTTCTCCGTGGTCCTGTGTTCGGTGCCTCCTTCTCCTTCTTCTTCAAGCTGAGATCCGCTTGTCAGTGCGTAATATAATCATTATTATTATAATAATATTACATTATTATAATCATTAATATAATCATAATCATTATCATTATGTTTTTTGGCTATTTACTGTTCTCAAGGGCTGACATCTTACGCTCTGCAAGTGAGACAAAAACGCTCCGACAGGGCAGAGTCCCAGAGCTGAGACACAGCGCGCCTTGAATAGAGAACGCCCCCCGCCAGCAACTTCAGTAGAACAAAGACACTCAGTAGAACAAAGTCGATCGAGTGGAGTTCGAACTCGAATCGGGTAGCGCCACCAGCGCTCGCCTCGGTTGCCGGTGGCGCGGTCGGCGCGCTCTCTGCGGCTGCAGTTCCCGTCGAGACAGCCAGCGGGGTGGCGCTGGCGGATGGCTGGAAAGTCTCGGCACGTCCAGCAAGTGCTGCTAGCAGCTGGCCAGTGTGCCGAGTTTGCACGATGGGCCCAGAGCCGACAGTGCAATGGTGGTCACCGCGGCGATGTCGATGACGACCTCAGCCCAGCGACTGCTTTCCACTGCTGTGGCTGAAGAAACTGAAGTCTTGATAGAGCAGGCGGTCGCTGATTTGGAACTGGCAGGCCGCCCTCTGCTGCTCAAGTCGCTGCTCCTGCCGCTGTTGCACGGCGCTGGTCAGTGATGGCACCAGGAGACCCAAACGTCGGCTGGAAGCAGAGACTCTGACACTGTGTGGCGCATTGTAGTAGGCCAACAGCAGACGTTGGAGCTCCGCTTCGGAGTGGCCGCTCTTGCTCAGCTGCCGCTTCAGGACGGCCCGGCTGTTGGTCACCCGATGGAACGGCGCCGAAAATGCGTGCTGGATGCCGTTGGACTTGACGAACTCGGGGAACCCGGGGCGAATCGCGGCCCATTATCGGACACCAGAACTCTTGGCAGACCGAGGCGAGCAAAGATCTCTCTCATGCAGGTACTTGTGGCAGCTGCTATGCATGCGCTGGACCTCCATCCACTGCCAGTGCGCATCCACCAGAACCAGGTTGCTGTAGCCGTCCACAGGTCCCGCAAAGTCGATGGGCAGCCACTTCGATGGCTCGACTGGAGACTCGACCGGGTCCACTTGATTGAGCTGGCATGGATGTGCGACAGGCCTTGACCGCAGTCTTCAGGGCCTTGTCGATGTTCCACCACCAGACGTAGCTCTGGGCTAGTGCACGCATCCGGCTGATGCCAAGGCGGTCGTGAAGCTCGCTAAGCACAAGCTCTCCAATGCTGTCAGAATTGCGGCTCTGGTGCCCCACAGAAAGCAGCCTTGGTTGCCAGCAGCTGAGGTTGACTCCCGAGTGACGTACAGCAGCTTTGGAGAGACGGTTCGCACAACTAAAAAAGTTGAGCTGGCACCTGAACCATGGCGATCGAACCTCTGACGAAAAACAGGATCAAAAACAGACCAAAATCGTAAGGGAAAGTGCGAGGGATGCAGGAGAAAAATTAGTAGAAAATGAATTGTCAAACGAGATCAACAGATCGATAATCCCTTAAAAACATCGACAAAGGCGCGGGAAAATGTATAGTGCGCTCGTAAATTCATCAACAGTTTACAAAAGGCTTTCAAGCTGCAAAACTCTCATGATTTATGAATTCAAACACAAGGCTCAGGCTATAATATAGCCGAGGCGCCAAAGAGTCAAAACCACCGAACTGAGCACCAGGGTCGAAGCAAGGGCTTCTAGCTGACTATAAAAGATTTACACCATTCTACAGTAGAGCTAATTAATGCGTATTTTTTTCAATCTTGTTTTGATTCTCTGAATTTCACACCGCGTTGAAACTAAAGTTGGTACATCGCGTACGAAATCAAGGATTGAGCGCATACATGTATGCAATTGCATCGATTGTTGTGGGCCCCGACGATCGGGCTTCTATCGTTACTACACGTTTGTCAACCGGCAGTTTCAACTGATGACCCATATTATTGTACATGAATAATTAAACACTTACTTTGTCCCTTTCAAGCGCCTGAATATCTATGAGCTGCAGTATCTGACCTCACTCGTAGATAAATGTATGTACCGATCTCAACACAACTGATTGTTCTGTAAGATTCTGGATTTGACCCCACGCAGGGACAACTAAAACCCTCGGGACGCGAAACGAGCCAATTCATGGCAAAAAATCTGAGGGGCTCGCTTAAAAGTATTGTTCTATGGCTTTTTCAAGTCTTCTCTGCTATCAGGCATTAACGGTTAGATTAAATAGTAAAGCGAGGCAATGTCGAGTATTTAATTTAAAGAATAGGAACCAGTGATATAATTACAATGTAATTTACAATAAAGTAACCGCCATATCAACAAAAAACTCCAACGGCAAGAAGATAAAAGATGAAAGCAAAGATATAACTCCAACGGCAAGAAGATAAAAGATGAAAGCAAAGATATAACTCCACCGGCAAGAAGATAAAGGATGAAAGCGAAGATGAAACTCCAACGGCAAGAAAATAGAAGCAAATACGGAACTCCAAGGACAAGACGACACAAACAGTCAGTAGCTCGTACATAAAGGTAACGCTGGAACTTCACCTACTGAGCATCTAACTTCCGAAGCTTTCTATCATGGGATGTCGTCGGTATTGGTGGGAGTTTTGACGAGCGTCTTACTAGTCCTTTGAAAAAAACGTTGGCTAGCCGACGGGACACTGTCCATGCTGAACTGTGTCTTAGTTGGAAAGTAAAAGTCCTTAATAACATAAAACAGCTTCTGCACGCGAGTTGCGCACGTAGGAGAGTGCAGAATAAAACTGCTGTAGCAGAGACAGGATAAGTCTAACAGCCATTGTGGAGGATGACAAAGCTTTCCGCGAGATAACTCTTCAGTGAATTCGCTGGCTGGAATGCTCGTCTCTGATATCAAATCTGTTCCTTTGATGCCTGCCTTCTTTAGTCGCTGTATAACCTGTCAATTTCCAATTAAGCACGGTTTGAATTGTTTTTTATGAGATTGTGTAAAACCTCGTTGTGAATTAAATTTTAATTAATATCCAGCTTACCTGCGATATAGTGTAGAGCGAAGCCATCTCCGAAATGGAAAGCTCCTCTGATTTAGCGGCACAATTATCAATGGTCGCCAGTTCAATTTCATTCAGCTGTTCATTGCAACATTTGCTCCGATCGTGCTTGTAGTCTGCTAATTCAAGGGATGCCAATAATTTCATTCGTCGGAGTCGAGCACTGAGCAGCACTTGCTCCACAGATACATAGTAGTTGCCGCCGCTCATTTGGCGATATACGCCAGCCAGCCAGCAGAACGTAGCTGATTCGTGGGTCGGACAAAAGAACCTCACACATCTCACAGGCTCCGCGCAGTGAGTTTACTAGCGCTGACTTGGTCTCGGGCGTCAATGAATGATGGCGAGCTCGGCCTTTTCCACAATGTGTCGAATCAAACGAATCCGCGAGCGCGCTAAGAAATTGTATGCTTTCATCTTGAACGGAATAGACTGGTCGCCTGTCCGGATCCCGTAGTCGTGCGTGTAGATCAGGATTTTTACAATTGACAATTTTCCAGAATCTCACTATGGTTTTGATAAATTCCGCAGTGTCTGAGTATCCATCACACTTCAATGCAGCGGCAACCCTTTCATCGAGAACTTGGAGAGCGAGACTGACTTTAGTTTTCTGAGTGCTTGTGGGATAACAGGCCTCATGAGTTAGACATGTGCGCTTGACTACGTGGTCTTTCTCCATTTGGTACAGGCGTACCACGTCTGACCATTTAGCGGATATCTGTCTGTCAGCGCCAGGAGGTTGAATGCTTAGAATTCCATTCGCTTCCATTTGCCAATTGTTGCGAATGCATTTGATAATGTGAACGAAATCGAACAGCATGAAGAATTCCGACTCCTGTGCAGCATCCGTTCCAATCCATGGCTTCTCTCTTCCATCGCTAAATAAAGCAAAACACTTGCGGTTGGTCGGGTGATTGTCGCTGACGAGAGCAACGACACGGCTACCGTTGTTGTTAATTGCTTTAATACATTGGCTGACGCATTTTCGCAGAAACTCCGCAGACAAAATGTATGTCGGCAATAGTCGGACTACAAACAGTTTTCCACCAAGTAATGGCTTTACCATTATGGCCAAAATTGTCCTAGCAACCTGGTCCGGATCGAACATATTACGCAGTTTCGCTGAGCTCCTGATAGACTAGCAAAAACTGACTGGATCACATCGGCTGCGTCGGTTTCTGTGCCAACTTCTCCTGTACCTGCTAGTTGCAGCTGCAGCGTTCGGGGATGAGGCAATGGCAATAGCTTCCGTAGGTAAGAGTAAGCCGAACTACTGATCAAGTAGAGCAATGCTGACTGTCGCACTAGTGAAATGTCATAGCGGCGATTGTTCCGATTTACTAATGTAAGGCTAAGTTGTCGAATCAAAAACTGAAGCGACCGATCCAAATCAGAGTCAGAATCTATATCGTCACTGATTCTACTAACAAACGCTTCGACTTCACGTTGGGGATTGGCGTCGGAATTTTTGCACCGCACGACAACAGCATCCAGTTGCGACCAGCGCTTGAGTGTCGGTTGAAATCCCAACAAGTCTCGAACCGAAATCGGTGTATGCAGTTTGAATGCACGAATCAGAAAGTTGGGTGAGACAAAAATTCGAACAGACAGGTCTCCATCTTTATCTAACGTAAACAAGTAAACGTCTTCGTTCAGAATAGCTGTGTTCAGTGCATGTCGAGATACGACATCCGAATTTTTCACCTCAGCTCGAAAACTTTCCCATGCCGGCAAAAAATCAAGCAGCTGAAAAGCGTCCATCTCATCGATGTCGCTGCACCTCGCGTCAGAAAGAACACCGCGCTTTTCGGCCTGTCGGTCTTGGTCTAAAATAAGAGTAAAAATAAAAGTAAGATAATTGTGAGCGGCAAAATCGATATAGACGCTAAGTGTTGAGCAATCTTTAAGTTACGTACCTTGGTTCTGAACAAAACACGAGCTAGGAACTCCATTAAAAACAGAAGGAGGATTAATTGGCCTTTTGGTAGAGTTTTTCTTGACCATTGGAGCATCGCTTGGCCAATGCTTTACGCACACGCCCATATTGTCAGTCACTCTAAACTAATAAATTTTGGGTTTCAAGTTGTTTGGACGAGACTGGCATGCAGAATTGAAGCGGAATTATGCAGCAGTAATGACAGCAAATGATCTGGTTTCTTACCTGGAGAATATTTGGCAGCGCCTTTCTCCATCGCTCTCGCTCCTGTGGATCTCTGGGAAACGCAAATGTCCGTGTTCGAACGGCTTCAGAGTTGTAATTTGACGAGCACGGAAATACGCTGCACTTTCTTGGCATTTCATCAAGTGAATAAAAAATGCTTCTCTTGATATAGTTCAGCTTAGCTTCACTGCTGGCCGCAGCTAAAGCAATTTTAATTTGCCTGATAGCAGAGAAGACTTGAAAAAGCCATAGAACAATACTTTTAAGCGAGCCCCTCAGATTTTTTGCCATGAATTGGCTCGTTTCGCGTCCCGAGGGTTTTAGTTGTCCCTGACCCCACGCTGATGGCAAAGGGTCGGGGGTTGCAGCTAAGGGAACGCATTGCACCGAGTAACCTAAAGAAGGGACAACTTATAAGATCGACTCAACTCTTTGGTTTTTGCAATCTATTTTACCATTCTGTTAGACATTTGAGCCGTATGAATAAAGTGAGCAGTTACTCAAACTCAAACTCAATATTTTCAGAAATTCTCAGTTTGAGCATTTACTTCTGTCAGTATGAAAAATCGGATCATAAACTAAATTGCGAAGCATTTGCTCAAGATGCAGCGAGGCTGCCCTAGTCTGCCCTGCCCTAGTCACAGCAGACATTATAAGAAAAGCCTTCGGACATGGCAGAATCATGCCCAAAAAGGCCCCAGCGCGCCGCAAAAGCTATTTAGTTTTCATTCTCACAAGCCACTCTCTTGGTATATAAGCTTCAGATGCATGTAAAGGTCAATAGAATAGAGTGGGAAGACGTTTTGTCTATGGTTTAAAGTGGCTGAGGATTTGCTCCATGGTCGCGGAGGAAATTCTCAGAGCTTGATCGAGGACTTTCTTTATTCATGTCCTCTTTGAGCATTTGCTCGTACTCGGAGAATATTTGGCCGTATGAATAAAGTGAGTAGTTGCTCAAACTCGGCGAGATTCTCAAATCAGTATGAATAAAATGAGTGCGTCCTCCTGAGCAGTCTTGACTTACTTGACTTAGCTGCAGGGCTGTCCTGTGCTCAAAATCAATTTCCCAAGAGTTAGTGCTCTCCCCGTGAGCAAATGCTCGGTGGCTGAGTAGAGACTCGCTTCAGTATTAATAAACTCTGGTCATAGACAAATTGTCTTGAGATCTTGCTCAGCAAAAGTTGAGTCTCCTCTGTAGTAGACTCACTGGTTGAGCAGCATCCAGCCACTGCTTTGAAAGTGAATCTTCCAGCCACTGCCTGCCACTGGCTACTTGTGTTATTCCAGATGGCCGAATTCATTCCAGACAGAGTGCCAGCGGAGCAAAAACTATATATGGAGCGACACAGTATGGACGTGTATCGGACGATGAGTATAAGCGGCTCTTTCGTTTCCCTCGTGAAAGCGTTGGGTTTCTGGGATCTCGTCGTCGTCAGTTTCTACCGGGCCCATCTCTGTTGAATTCCTGTTGAAATCAAACTAACGCAAAGCTAAGCTAAGTCTACTTCTACTTCGAGACAGACGCTAGGATGAAAAGATAAGACGATGTATCCCCACTCGCCCCGGGCGAACGTCTATGGTCTCAGTGTAAATTTCATTTATTTGCATCGGTACAAATAAATGGTTTATTTCACTCGCCCAAAGACAATATGAAACGCTGCTTCTATAACTGCTCACTTGGCTACATAGAGAGAATTGTATAGAAATTCTGCTATAGACCATAGACATTCTTCAACGTGGGGGCACGTAGGATATAAAATTAACATAGAATCCTAATTTTAAAAACAAAAGCCTAATGATTATGAAATAGAGCTATAAGAAAGGCAAGACATAAAAATATAATCCATAATATGAAAAGTCTGCCTCCTAAAGCAATGGTAGATTGTGTAGTATGTATTAGGCTAATATAGGATTTTTCGTTTGATTTCATAAAATTGTCATTTGATTTCGTCCATAGAAGTTGGCAGCGCGGCCATAGAGTCTATGGCAATAAAGTGCGCTGTTTTCCGATTGAATTCATAACTTTGCCACTAATTAATTTCGACATACCCAGTAGAAAGGCAACCGAAAAGTCGATGCGCTTGTCCAGTACAGAAAGAACTGTTAAAAACAGAAAGCTGTGTATTTAAGTCACATGAGGAAGTAGGCAGTTGCAACAGTGAAATCAGTTATGTCCGCCAAAGTTAATGCTCGTTCGCTGCAACAAGCTACAAATTTCACATTATCTGCTGCTCATTGATGCACAGGGGCAGAAACCGCATCACATGTCGTTCCCAGGCAAGGCACTTCGCGGCGGAAATTTCCTCTCGTGCAACGTAGCCGCAGCGGAAAAGCACCATGAGTCTCCACTGCGTTAGGTTGATGCCATCAGGCGGATTGCTAAGTTCCTGTTGAAGCTCAGGTGTTGCTAGCTGGCGTTTAAGCGAAGCCTTGAGACAACTGTGTGCCTGCTTCGCGGCGTTAAGAAATGGAGAGTACGGTGGCAGAGTTCGCAGTTGAATACGATTGGCCGCGTTTATACGTTTCCAATGGACGCGTATGCAGCCATTTTTAGGCACACAAGGAAGGTGACTGTTGCCCAAGAAGAGGACACGTTCATATAGGGTTTTCATTTCTATGAGAGGTTTGGCCATAGATATTCACCCACTGGTATCCCAGCCCCCTCTGACAGTGTTTGAGTCACTCCGCGCGTCAAGTCGAAATGAAGTGGCAAAGTTATGAATTCAATCGGAAAACAGCGCACTTTTTTGCCATAGACTCTATGGCCGCGCTGCCAACTTCTATGGACAAAATCAAATGACAATTTTATGAAATCAAACGAAAAATCCTATACATACTACACACGCTCATTACTCTATGGCCAAGAGTCCCGCGATCATTACGTACCGCATAGATGTTTTCATTTCGTACTGCTTAGAATTGTCTCGAAGGACTGGCCATAAACAATTTTTAGAGCTTGGATAGAATTTCTAGAGATGAGTAGAAGAGTAGAGGGCATACGGTCGACCATGCATAGACCAAGACTAAAGACTCGATCTTTAAGGGTCTGTTTTCTAAGGCACGACAAGAGAAATTTCACGCTTGTCTCAAGATGGCTTTGATCAATTGGAAACATCTTTCCTGCGAATCGTTGGACATGGAGTTAGCGACTGTGAACTGAGCTCTATTACTGAGCTAAGAATTATACTGATCACCACGACGACACCGATCTACAGAATTTTATTGGCTTCCTTTACGAATCTACAGGCAAACTCTGAAGATTATGTTTCCGGAGTCAAATTGCCAGAATTACCAGAGTCTGTTGCTGCCGACATAGACAATTAAAGTCGAGTTAGACTTGTTACCGCGCTTCACCCAAGAACAAATGATGCAAAAGGGAGGACGATTCATTGACTTCATCCGCAAGCATACGGCCGAAGAAGTACAAAGCATGACAAACGAGAAGCTAGGAGAGTATCTTCGTTTCTATTACTTTGGACTAAAGAAATCTGATGGAAGTGTTATACTGATCATATTGCAGTGTCTGATATACGCATATTTCATATATACATGTATGTATTCTCAAATGCCTAGTGTATTTATGGTCCCTTCTGTTAAATAAACTGTTTTGTCTATGGTTGAAATGCGCGTAGGAAGCCTGAAATAATGGTGTTCCTTGGAAAATCATTATGACTCGGGTAGGCCATAGAATAATGATAGATTGTGTATATGGTTTTGGAGGTAGCTCGTAGACAATGATAAAATTTTCACGAGTGGCGAAGCCACGAGTGACTAAAATTTATCATTGTCTATGACAAAACCATATACACAAACACATTGTCTCATGAATGTATTTTTAGAAGCCTAAAATAATGATTCCTAAGCGTGGAATAATGAGCGTACAGCATGACACAATGATAATTTTTGTGCTGAAGAAATGAAATGTACGAGTATAAAACGTTTTTCGGTGAAAATGGCCTCCTAAAATTTTTCCAAGAACCGTAGTTTGTATTCCTTTTACTTGAATAGTCCTTTTACTCAATTAATTTCTTAGATAAAATGCTGGGAGACAGGTAAATGAAAGTATTTCTGTCGTATCGCTAAGTGCAGTTAGTATCTAGAGCACTTTAGCTGAATGGGGTTTCGCCCCATTTTCTAATCTGCGCTAGAAAAATCCGATTTCTTTTGAGCGAAATTAATTGTATCGGTTGTACAAAGACTCTATTGACCAAACATGTTCATTCTGACACATGTACTTAATAATTTTTAAAATCCCGGAATTGTTTCACTTTTAGAAATTTTAACACTCTTGCACCATTCTTATGTAAATAGTAAAAAATCAGCAAAAAGCAAAATAACTTTTATTGGGATAATACATTTCATAATTATTCATTGATATTTTGATCTTTCAACTGATCTAGAAAACGAAAAGGCGCAAATTCATGTTACTGGTCATGCGGCAATTTTATTATTAATAATAAAGAATTGTTTATTAAATTCGTTAAGCTAGGAATGAAGTTTCGCTCCCTTAGAAAAGTTTTTGGTGCTTGTACTGTCTTATGGGTAAGTAAGAATAATTATTTTCTGAAATTCTTTACTAATTACTTAAATAGAGTTAAATTCTTTCATTTTGCATTGCCTGTTTCTGCTGTTTTTTTATTGTAGAGCCTTAGATGGTCATTTTAATTTTTAAGGAGTGTCAATGAATGACAATATTTCTGGAAATGAATAACCGGCACCAACAAGACTACCAACAACTGTATCCTTTCTAACTAGGGCCTAACTTTCTATTATTAACTGCTGCGAAATTAACTTCATGTTAAACTGTTAACCCTTACAGTTTGTAATTGATTTTTCAATAATCTTTTTTGCTTTTATTCTACTACTATTAATAATACTAAAGATTATTTATTTGGTTAACCAACAAGCAACATATTAATAGTTAATAACTTTGAACAAACTGACTTACTTTAATACCTACTAATTGATTTAGGATGGTTCTTAGTCTTAGAAATATATTTCTAGAATTATTTGGTTAGCTATTAGTATTAGTTAGATTATAATAATGAATGTCTATTTGTTAAGTATTGTATGCTTAAGTTGTCTTAAGAACTTTAAAATTTAATTTTGCAATATACTAGGAGTTGACTTTAATTCTACCACCAAGCTACAAGTTATGATAAAGATGTTTTTTCTTACTATAAGTATCTTAAAACTTAAAAGATATGTATGTATGTGCATAGTAGTTCAACTTAAAAAAATAAAGAGCAACCTGTGCTCAAATTCATATCTATGGCCAAGCCATAGCATCTTCCCCCTTTAGTTAATTCTGTTCAGGTCACGTCCTAGTCAGCCTTTCCCAATTAGGTCCTGTAGAAAACTCTTGGTTTCTATCTCAGTCTTTGGCTACGCCTTGGTTTGGGGCTGCACTCTGGCTCCGGTGATTGTGTTGGCTTGTCCAACTCAGCAATCTTTTCTGGTAGCGACTCCTAGGCCTGGTCCTAATTGACTTGTAGGGGTCTCTGGTCTGTAGCCTATTCACCCTTTGGCTCATCTTGCCAAAATGGTAGCAATTAATTGAAGTGTGCCTTTTTGAACTTTGGATTTCTTTGTCCGTCTTGATCATTGCCATGCTTCTCCCTATTAGGAGAACAATCTTGGCTGGAATGGGTGCGTCGTGCAAGTTTTTGTAGAAAACCTCGTCCTGTAGGTTCACCTCTCTGGTAGTGAAGGGAACTTGCAACTTCTGACTAAACATGAGCTCTGCTGGAGATTCTCCTGCCCTGTTGCTAGATGATCAGTAGAATAGAAAAATGCAATCGATGGTCTTTTGGCTGAATCCATTCACTTTTATTCCTTCTTTGATTGTATGAACGAAGCACATTGCAGTACCATTACTTTGCGGATAGTAGGCAGATGATGTCAGATGTGCGCAATCAATCCCTTTGAACCATTCAGTGAACTCGTGACTCACAAAACTTGGACCATTATCAGATATAAGCATGCAAGGAATTCCAAATTGAGCAAATGTTCTCCTAAGTCTCTGTATTACTGTTCAGGCTGTCATGTCATTTCTGATATGCACCTCCAGGTATCCAGAGAATGAGTCCATAATCACCAACAGATATTGTCCCTAAATCAGGCCAGCAAAATCAATATGGTTGCAATCTCATGGTCCTGATGTCTCTGGCTACAAAGTGTAAAAATTTTGATTAGACAGCTTTGCCATTTGACATATCTGACACTTATTGATAGCACTTTCTATGTCCTTATCTATTGCTGGCCACCAGAACTCTATCCTTGCTAGCAATTTCAATCTGGCAATACTCCCTATAGAAAAGTTGTAAATCCGCGGACAGCGTCCGACGCACTTTAGAAATTTTTTTAAAGTGCGGTGCACGCACAGGCGCGCAGTGCCTGCATGCGCTGCCTTTTCTTGCTGGCTACTGCTCTAGCAAATACATATGCATGGAAAGGGGTCATCTAATACCTCTGTGGAAGGGGCCTATACACTTATAATTTATAAAGCTTAGAGATGTTCCAAAATTTCAATTTGAATTTTCCAAAATTAGAATTTTTATTAAGAGCAAATTTCAATTTCGAATAAAATTAGAACTTAAAATTTGGAAGCGTCTAAAAAATTGCTAAATATATACTAATTTCTGCTACATATACATGTATTTCATTTTGCATAAGCAGTAAATTGAATGTAAAAAGTGAGCATTGGTCATACTAAACTTTGTTTTTCTGCATTTTGATTTTGGAAAATTTCAATTTTGAATTTGGAAAGTTAACAAATTTTGATTTCAAGGAAACTGCTCTTTCAGGACATCTCTAATAATCCTAAAGCGCGGGAAAATAATTTGACTTTATTCTAAAGCACGCGTCTGCGGGTTTTCAACATTTATTCTAATAGGGGCAATACTAAGGTGGGTCTAGTGAACTAACTGCCTTGATTGCTCTAGCTCTCAGTGATCTTGGAATAACCATTCATTGTCCTTGTAGAATCACTCCAGCTTGCGTACTCAACTTTCCCTAGACATACTTATGAAGTTCCTTGGCACTGAAATCCTCCTGGACAATGGCCTTCCAGAGCTGAGACATTTCAGTGCATCTTCGTGTGGCTGAATTAACTTCCCTGTACGATAAAAGATTCTCTGGCAGGTCCACATGGCCTATCTCCAGCGTTGTTTTGTTCTCTTGTGCAATCACCATTCGGGACAGAGCATCAGATATCATGTTTTTTGTTGATTGATACTCGATCTTGTAATCATATGCTGTCAGGAAGATGGCCCATCTCTGCAGTCTAGCCAAAACTTGCACTGGAAGTTCCTGGTCTGCTGCTAGTAAGAAGATGATTGGCCTGTGATCTGTAATCTGTTATGTCCTAAGACAGACCAGCCAGCTTCGTCTCGCACTCTGTACAAGCAGGGAAACTCAGCCCCAGTCCTGCTGCTTGCCAACCCACTATTGCACAAATGCGCAGGCAGTAGGCTGGCAACCAGGGTCGCAGCAAATGCACAGGCCCTGGTGACGATAACCTAATCAGGGGCTAAGATCTGAGGAAAGTTGACCATTGGTTTTGGGATAGAAACTTTAACATGTTGCTAAGTGTATATAGTTTTTATATCTATACATGTAGCATTGTCTAAATAATTAAGGACTATTATATAAACTTAAGCTCATAAATTAGTCTCTAAATTTCTCCTTGCTTGTTCTCTCCTATCCTAGGTCTAATTTTTTCACTGCCAAATCCAGTTTATTGATGTCACTATAAGCAAAATGACATAAATTTGTATACATAGGTTACTTGGGCTCCACTTTATGAGCTCAAGTTGATAGGCCCTTTATATCTATCTTGAGAAAGTGAAATTTTGAAGCTTGATTTTGCTCCAAAAGCTTAATATGCATAACATAGCTTTTTTAAACAAAACTAGGAAAAATACCAAATGTGTTGTTGATAGTAGAAAAATCATATACAATTGTAGTATAAATATGAAGCATCAAAAGATTAGAATAAAAGTAGGAATTTCAAAGTGGCAAGTTGCAATATTTAAAAAAAGCTAACATGATGAAACAACATTATTTGACAATCTAGAAGCAAAATCATATTAGCTATATAATTCTACTTATTCTACTTTAAAAAATAGAATAGTTCTACTTAAAAAAAACTTAAAGATATTATTTTTGGCCATGCTTTTTTAGCCTTTATATAAATTTTCTATAATACAAATAGTTCAATTCAGGCTCTTGTTGAAGGCATTGCATTTAAACTAATTTTAAATTTGCCTTTGTACTATTGCAAACTACTATATATTGCATTATATTCATACATTATTTGACAACAATATGCTCAACTCAACATGCGCATCATGACAACCCTTGTATTTAAAAGTGTGCCAGATAAATGGTTATAAAGCTATCATACAAATCTGACCATGTTTTCGAAAGTTCTTTCTTTTCCTTAACTGCCAAAATTAACTAACTCTCCAAACAGCCCTTATATACAAGGTGAGATATTGAGATTCAATTTCTTTCTATATTGATTTTCATAATTTTACAAACTTGATATATTCTATTCATTTAGGTCCTTATCAAACGGAATTTCAAGAGGGAAATCGTGCACACTTGGTAAGCAACCAAATTTGTGTAGTACTTTTATTTTCATACAATACTTACATTACCCATGGCTGATGAGTTGTGGTCATAATTGTGGTAACAGCACCAACTCTGCTCTGGAGAACTTGGAGGTTGCAGCACAGCATTTTGCCACTTTCACCTGCAGGCTCAGAACTATCGGTATTCACAGGGACAGCCGCAGTCCCAGGTGATCTATGGCCAGAACCCAAATGCCGCCTACCAGCAGCAGGGAGCCGGCTCTCTTCAGCCTGGCTGGCCAGCTGGCAACATGCCAGGCCAGTTTCCGCCCAGCTCGATGCAGCAGCAGTACATGGCGCCGTATGTGCAGCAGCCTGTTCAGCCAATGATGCACATGCAGCACCCGCAAGTTCCGCCAGGCTATGTGAGTTAAAAACAGACTGTTGGAGTTGTGTATATCAGCGAGGACAAATCATTTGAGGTGGGGGCGGCTTCGATTTGGTCTCCGGTGGGATTGTCCGGTGTTCTCTTCATACATGCGCAACTTTGGGAATCACCCGGCCGTTTCTATTGGCAACACGCACATGTAAGTCGCTATTGGCTGATACCAGTCACGTGACTACTTTTCCGTCCAATAGCGACTTACATGTGTGTGTTGCCAATAGAAACGGCCGAGTGAATCCCAAGGTTGCGCCCAAGCATGGTTCTCTTGATTTAATGTTGAGTTTGAGCGGCTCAGGCCTTCGAATTGGCGCCGTCGTCAGTTCGCACTAATTAAATCCGGAAAATTTGCGTGGACGAATCCCGATAGAAATGTCTCGAAGTTTACTCCGTCTGCCGGGGTCCTCAATCCCGGGGGGAGGGTAGTTTAGTCGTAGGCGAGCGGTCTTCGTTTGGCGCGAGCGTTCATATGCGGGTCCTCAGACACCGAATTCAATGTACCTCGTATGCTTGCTTTGTTACTAACAGTAGAGTAGCGCTGCCACCACCGTAATCCGCGTATTACGGAACGTAGAAGTCTCAGAGCTTGCTTCGAGATGAGACTGGGTTATTTTACGCCCCTCGGGCAAATGACTCAAGATAAGCTATGGCTTTTAATCCAGGCACGGAGAAATAACTGTAGTAGATTGCTGCGGACTTATTAAAAGGCTGAATAATTGAAAACTGATTAAGTTATTATTTTATTATTTAATTAGAACGACGAGCTATGAAAACGGTGGTGCCGCGAGGGCGACTATAAATTAGCAACTATTAATGAAAGGATTTACTAGCAGTGCACAGGTAATGAGTCAAAGTAAGGTTAAACTAAGCACAAGAAGGAGAAGGAGACGGATAACGAACAAAACAACAAGAAGGGGTGAATTAAACTTTCCTCGCATCATAGTATTTATAATAGTAAGCAGAACATTTAGTGGCATCGTAGGTACAGAAAAAGGAAAGATGGTTATTAAACTAAACCATAACGTCATAATTATGAGCATAAGAAAATTAGCACTGGGGAGATGGGCAAAAACAACAAGTTCAAAAAAGGGGCACGGTGGCCAGAACCGGGGAACCAAGGGTCAGAACCAGGGAGCGGGAGATGACGGAAGGGTGACGTCAGGGCAGCACCATAAGGTGGACGGAGGAGGGCCAAACCCGGGACAACGGCAAAAATAACGAACAGAAACGGAACGAAGATTAAATTTCAAAAAGGTCAGTGGGGGGCTCATCCTACCACACATTAGAAGCACGAGGAATTGTTTCTTAGAAACTGTTTAGGGGCTGCACTAGCTAGCTAAGAAAATGCTCAAATTTTGAGAATATTCTGAAAATATTCAGCAACAGCTCAGGAGCAAGAACTCCTGAGCAAATGCTCATGAGCTCTTGCTCACTTTATTCATGCAGACCAGAGTCGATGCTTGAGTTTGAGCAACTGCTTACTAGCTTTATTCATACAGCCTTATGTTTTTAGAAATTTTTTGGAGCTGCAAAGCAATACACTAAGAACACTTATTCTGCTTGATCTGAAAAAGCTATTTGAGTTTATTTTTTCGCAAGACGATTTTAAGCTGTATGATAAGCAATCGGGTGTTTTGCCAATGTTATTGCTCCTTCTAGGCTCAAATTCAGAATCACGTTGTCTACTTTCAGGCTGCTTATTTACGTCAGCATCCACGGTATTGAGTAGATCAGGTGGTTTGTCCGGTTTTTGGTCGTTCTACCTCCTCCAAATTTGGGCTTTGAGTCATCATGTCCGACGGATAAACCAAGATCAATTTCGACTGTCTGCAAAGGTATTAGGTCTTAGCAGCAATTTTAGTATATTAGATATGCTCCAGAACCTTGGTTGATAAAGACGTCGCCGAATACGAGAAACTTATGATCTTTGTTCATCGCAATGTCTACAGTAACGCGTTCGAGAAATGCCTCAAAGTCGGCCCAGCTACTCTTACTTAGATTGGCAGTTACTGTCCTCCATTCTGTATGCGGAAGTTTCTGCTTTTCTTCGAGCAGCTGCTCATACCCGCCTCGTCACCGTTTCTTCCATTAAAGAAAAAATTCCTGAACATGGGGCTTCGAAATGTGATAATTTCTATTGAGATTGAAGCCCACTCACCCTGTCCACACAGCCGCAAATGCAGCCGTGGAACGCCATGGCCAACTACCCCGGCTCCAACCCGCAAACCTACGGCATTCCGGCGATGCAGCAGCAGCCGCCGCCGCCGCATCATCAGCAGCCAAATCCGGCATATCCTCAGCAGTTCGTGCCTGGCGCCTACGCTAGCGGCACTCGGCCTCAGACTGGTCAGCTGCACTCCAGGGCTCAGTTCCACCCGTCCGGGCCCGGCCCTGAGCAGCACCAGCCTGCGCCACAGCAGCAGCAGAATCCGAACACTAAGGAGGTGCACATGGATAAACCAGCGACTTCAACTAGCGCCGCCGGTTCCGCAGCCGCCGACACTCACCAGCCGTCGCCACCACCGCCGCAGCTAAGCGGGCCAGCGCATCGGCCCAGTCGCGGACTGACAATCGAGAAGCCGCCGGCCGATGGCCAGACGGTTCAGAAGGACCTCCTCAAGCTGCGGGCCACCGCTAAGCCAGCGACAGCAGCAGCCCAACAGCCGACATCCACGACACCTGCTGCCCCACACGCTGCCGCCGCTACCGTCGAGCCGCACCCAGCCGCCCTTTCAGCAGCAGTGTTCGCTCCCGCCGCCCAGCCCGAGTCGAACTCCATTAAGCTTTCACCGCTAGTTCAACCAAATTTCAAGCCGGAGCCGTCGACTAAGCTGGACAAGAAGCTGAAGTACGACCGAGACTTTCTGCTGAGCCTGCAGTTCACTGACTTAAGCTGCCAACGGCCCCAGCTGCCGGGCGACATTCCTGAGCTGCTGCCCAGAAGCGACTCTGTAAGTGCTTGTGAATTAGCCAGTTGGGTTATACAGTACAATGTGTCTGCACCTGCACATCAAAAATTTCAAAATTGTGGTTAGGATTTTACATAAGCAATTTATTGCTTTGACGTGGCCAATATGTTTATCTTTTTACTTTATCATAAAAATAAGGCCAACAGCGAGTGGACCGCAATAACGACGACTCACAAGGCACAGAAAATGGACGCTCACAAGATGGTCGTCGGCAGCAACCAGGAGCAGGGCCAGTCACAGACTCGGCTCGGCTATGCGACCTCTCAGGTCCCGGCGCGCTGTCCACCCGCCCTGGAGGCGTCGTCAAGAAAGGAACTTACATACTCGTATTTGCAAGAAGAATGTTGTCAGCCTTTTTCGGAACTGGTCAGGATTTTGCCTTTTGCTCACTTGGTTTTCGAAACTCTTGAGTTATAGCAATCGACTGGTAATTGTCATTTATTTTGCAGCAGTGCTTCAAGTCTGAGGCAGATGTTGACTTCAGCGGTTGCCCAGTGACTCCTGATGCCGAAGAGCTGGCCGAAATCGGGCTCAAGATTCGACCGATATTCGAGTCTCTTGATCAGTCTAACTTGGAGTCCAGCTTGCAGCAACTGAAGAGCTTTTATGAGCTCATGACACTGGCTGGTCTCTGGGCCTGCGCTGACGCAGTCTACCAGAAGGTCAGCGTTTAATTTATTTTGAACTCCTAAATGTGTCTTTCTTACCTTACCTCACCTCATAACTCTTGGAAGTTGGAAACTGATCAGCGTGCAAGAATTTTCGGCTTTTCTTTCTTTGCTACTCGTTTAGTAGGCGATCTAGTTTGTGATTAACTTTTCTGTTGTTTTTTTGCGACAGGCAACAGGGAAAAGGTCCGACGCAGGCTTGTGCGCCGAGTTCAGCAGCCAGCTGGTCCATGTAAGTTGAGCATTTCTGAACCTGTAATGCTGTTCTTTGTATATCTTGTTATGATGCTGTCTTCTATCCGGCCACGATCTTTTTGTAGTTGAAGGCAAATTTTCAAGGTGCGTCGAATGATGGCCACTGGCAGTTTGTCAGCTTTAAGTCCCTGCTGATGCACAAGTGCCAAGAGGCGTTGCGAGCTCCTTTGATTGAGCAGTTGGCGCGAGTGGCAGCTCATTGGCAGTCGAAGATTGACGCGGAGGTCTCGGATGACGGCAAGAAAGTGTTGGAGGAGCGGACAGACGAACAGGTGAAGGACGCGAGGACCCGGTACTACGGCAATATAGTGTGAGTTCGTGCAGATGATGACCTGTCAGATTTGTGTTGCGCAAGCATTGATAAGTTAAGGAGAATAAATACTTATAATCCTTCTGTATTGCCAAAAAGCTTCTGAACTTTTGTATGTAAGTTAGTCACGATACAACAGGACGGACTGTAACTGAGCTTGAATTTCGGTTATTTGTCGGTCTTGTTAGTCTTGCTAGTCAGGTTGCACATGAGGTCATGAGTCATGTGAAATAATGAGACAGCTCTTCTGGTCCAGAAAGTGAGAAGATGATCAATTCGTGCAAACAAACCATAATTCCGATCCCCCGATCTTTCCATTACATTGACTTTACAGTTTCGTTGGCGAGCTCTACCTTCGAGGAGTCCTGCCGGTTGCCGAGGTGCACCGCGGCATCCAGTCGCTGCTGAAGTCGGAGTCCTACAGCTACAGCGACGGCTCGCTTGCCGACTCGCTCGAGTGCCTCTGCGACCTGATGAAGATAATCAAGAACAAGCTGATAGACGAGGGACAACATAGCGCCTTGGACCGGTACTTCAGCGACCGGTACTTCCGTCTGATTCGCAATGACATTGTAGCGCCCGAGACTCGAGTCCGGCTATGTGAGATTGTCGGCACAAGGGGAGTGCAGAGCGCAGGAGGGCTGCGGGCACCCTGGCGCAACGCCTTCAGCGACATCGTCCCACAACCAACGGTGAGGCGATTTTGTCCATTCTGCTGACTCCTGAGCATGCAAGCGCGCCATACTGTACTCAAGCACGCACTCATGCACACGCTCAGGGTGTACGGTGGCCCTGACTTTCTAATGTCTTGTCTTTCCCTGTCTGTGCCTTGGAGGCTCATGGGCGGGAATCGCATGACAAGCCCCTGGCCAATTTTCATACACAGGCCGCGCGTTTACCGCTGAGCTGCTCAGCCACGGTTGCTTTAATTTATTGGCGAGTAGTATGTTTTGTTTCTTTAGTGCTCAGTTGGCAGTGCGGTCACCCAGTCTACTCAAGAGCATATGCAGCTTGGTCTGAGGCGCACAAGTTCACCGCCTGGCATTTAGTGAATTTGCCAATGGAAACTGGCGCACAGGCAAAGTACTTTGACTGTGCGACCATCCTCAGTAATTTTCTTTGTTATTTGCGATATTTTTAAACCACATCGTTTGATGTACATTTGAGAGTCATCTTTAACTCTTGAAGTACGGGTCCATGAGATTTGCCCGTCGAGATTTGCCCGCAGTGCAATTTTCCTGCAGCGCTTTTGGTCACGTGACAGATATTTTCTGCACGCCCCCAATGCTTAATAAGTCTTAATAAAGAGATTTACCCGATAAAAAAGTTTCGATAGTGACAGCATATCAATGCATCTTTTTCGTGTATGTATTCGTTCTATATACATGAAGGGTACATCTACTCAGCACAGCTGTTGCTACAAGCGTAAATTCCGATTTCGCGTTTAACTGGTACATAAAATTTTCCCGCTATTTCTGGGGCACCCTCCTCTGGTACTGATGTAAAGTTTGTCTTTCACTACTGCGACTGAAGATTTACCTTCTCAAATTCTCAAAAAATTTTTAAGCAGCAACCGCCGCCTCGAACCGTTCACGTCTTCGACTCCACGCCTACTTTCGTGGCGCAGCCGAACACGTCCTACAGATCTCAGCCGAAACCGGCGCCCAAGCCGCTGTTTGTGGTTGAATTGCGGAAGGACAAGGTCGACCTGCGCAAGGCCGACTGTCCCTACGTGCCCGGATTCCTGCAGAAGAAGCCTGACGACCAGGAGCAGCTCAAGAAGGAGAAGACCGAGCGGAACATTCGGTCCATCCTGAACAAGATTGCTCCGCAGAACTTTGAGTCCTGCTTCTCTCAGCTGACCACAACCTGCGATATCGGCAGCATCCAAGGTCTCAATGCCTGCGTTGACATCATCTTTGAGAAGGTATGGGAGGACTCTAATGCATTGCAGTGGTCTGTACTCCACCTATCCTGACTGAATTGTCTATGCCTTGTATTAAATATTTCAGTCCACTCGCGAAATTCTTTATTCATCTGTTTATGCTGAAATCTGCAAGCGACTGGCATTTGTGAGCCCCAGTGTATTTATTGACTGGTAGAACTCATTTAGAAAATCGTATATTTGGATATGCTAACTGACTCCAGGACACTACAAAACCTTTTTTCCAGCTCAAGGTGAGTTTTCCCGAGCAGTCTCAGGAAAATAAACAGTTCATCGGTTTCCGGTCTCTGCTGCTGAAGAAATGCCAGGAAATGTTCGAGACTCCGCTGAAGAAGCAGATGGAGCAGAAGGGGGCGCAGTGGCAAGAGAAGATCGACGCAGAAGAGAAGGAAGACAAGAAGAAGGCGCTGGAAGAGGAGAGGGACGAGCAGATGAAGAAAGCAAAGGACCAATATTACGGGAACATCAGGTGAGTTTCTGTTAGAAGCTGGGTTAATAAAATGGGGTCCTTTATTGTGTATTGTGTGATTTCATGCTGCCTCACTGCAGATTCATCGGCGAGCTGTTCATGAAGGACATCCTGACGGCAAACATCATCCATCAGTGCATTGTATCACAGCTGAAGTCAGACCACAGCAGCAAGAGCATGTTCACGGAGTCGCTGGAGTGCCTGTGCGAGCTGCTGAAGACAGTCGGCAAAAAGCTGGAGAGTGAGAACAACTCCAAGGCTCGAATCGACCAGTACTTTGAGCGGATCAAGAAGCTGATCAACAGCAAGGAGATCGAGTCGAAGGTTCGGTTCCGCCTGCAGGACATCGTAGAGATGCGACAGCGGAACTGGGAGCGGCGCGAGATGGAGATTCGGTTGCACGAGAGGCCGATGACGAAGGAGGAGCTGGAGCAGAAAGCCAGACAGGAGTCGCGGAAGCAGCAGCTGGCAGGCATGCAGCAGCAGCAGACTCGAGGTGGCCGGCAGGGCTGCTTCAGTCGGCCACCTGCCTGGCCAACCCCTGCGGCCAACAGCGAGTGGACCGCAGTAACAACGACTCGCAAGGCACAGAAGATGGACGCCCGCAAGATGGTCATCGGCAGCAGCCAGGAGCAGGGCCAGTCACAGACTCGGTTTAGCTCGTCTCGAAAGTCGTTGGTGGCCAAGGCAAGGCCCGGCGGCAAGGATGACGGAGGCCGTGGCACGCCGAGGTGAGAATATTCTGAGCATCCGTGGTATAACCTATTATAGGAAAGAACATAAAATGGTTTCCACCTATACTAAATGTCTAAGATTTGTCGTATACTAAAATTCAGAGAATGGAAAACACTGTCTTTGATTCTCGACGTCCTCAATTAGTTTTCCTGTTCTGGACCTCAGAAATGTTTAGAATTTGCTAAACACAAACTCGCTCCTCCGCTAGGCTGGGCAGTCAGAAGAACTCGCGAGAGTCCAGCGCCAGTCGTGGCACCAGTCGGGAGGCCTCGCTGCACCTGGATCCGCAGCAGCTGCAGCAACCCGCCGTGGCAGCGTTGGCGGCCTCCGGCAAGATGCCGCGCTCTCAGTCCAGCCAGGAGCTGCCGGCGCGGGCCGTTGAGTCGCCACGGTCCGTTGAGCCGCCGCCGATACCGCGGGACGTTCTGGAGCGGAAGAGCAAAAACATAATGATGGAGTGGCTCGGCTCCCTGTGCTCGCTAGAAGTAAGCTCTTGCCTTGCATGAATGTGTCTGAAGAATCTGAAGCACCGCATCCTCTCCCTCACCTTCTTCCATTCAGGACACCAAATCCAACTTCATTGAAATCTCGCGTCACCCAGAAATCAGCGCCTTCGTGGAGGTGAACGCGGAGCACCTGCTGAATGAAAACAGCAAAGAGCTTCGGGAGAGGGGCGGCCAGCTGCTCTTCGAGTTGCTGCACAGCGAGCTGCTCAGCTCGAAAGATCTTATTGAGGGGTGAGTCTGGGCAAAGTGATGAAGCTGCTCACCGCGATGCGTCAGCAGGATGAATTTTGGAATTACCGTCTGACCCGGTGAGGCCCCCGAGGCCCCCGGCTGACGAAGTTTTTGCTGTCTGAAGCTCGACGCGATCCCAGCTGTCAGGAGCCTGGGAGGCCCAGCTGTCAGAAGCCTGGGAGGCCCAGCTGTCAGCAGCCTGGGAGGCCCAGCTGTCAGCAGCCTGGGAGGCCCAGCTGTCAGCAGCCTGGGAGGCCCAGCTGCCAGCAGCCTGGAATTACCGTCTGACCCGGTGAGGCCCCCGAGGCCCCCGGCTGACGAAGTTTTTGCTGTCTGAAGCTCGACGTGATCCCAGCTGTCAGGAGCCTGGGAGGCCCAGCAGCCCAGTCAGCAGCCTGGGAGGCCCAGCTGCCAGCAGCCTGGGAGGCCCAGCAGCCCAGTCAGCAGCCTGGGAGGCCCAGCAGCCCAGTCAGCAGCCTGGGAGGCCCAGCTGCCAGCAGCCTGGGAGGCCCAGCTGCCAGCAGCCTGGGAGGCCCAGCAGCCCAGTCAGCAGCCTGGGAGGCCCAGCTGCCAGCAGCCTGGGAGGCCCAGCTGCCAGCAGCCTGGGAGGCCCAGCAGCCCAGTCAGCAGCCTGGGAGGCCCAGCTGCCAGCAGCCTGGGAGGCCCAGCAGCCCAGTCAGCAGCCTGGGAGGCCCAGCTGCCAGCAGCCTGGGAGGCCCAGCAGCCCAGTCAGCAGCCTGGGAGGCCCAGCTGCCAGCAGCCTGGGAGGCCCAGCTGCCAGCAGCCTGGGAGGCCCAGCAGCCCAGTCAGCAGCCTGGGAGGCCCAGCTGCCAGCAGCCTGGGAGGCCCAGCAGCCCAGTCAGCAGCCTGGGAGGCCCAGCTGCCAGCAGCCTGGGAGGCCCAGCAGCCCAGTCAGCAGCCTGGGAGGCCCAGCTGCCAGCAGCCTGGGAGGCCCAGCTGCCAGCAGCCTGGGAGGCCCAGCTGCCAGGAGCCTGGGAGGCCCAGCTGTCAGAAGCCTGGGAGGCGCAGCTGTCAGCAGCCTGGGTGGCACAGCGGCTCTGGGCCCTGGGTTGTGAATTGATTATAGTAGATTGCAGACTCCCACCCATCATCCGCTCCCCCGCAGCTTCTCACCCATCATGGAGATGGCGGACGACTTCCTGTCGGACTTCCCGCTTCTGTCCAGCTACCTGGGAGAGATTTTCTCCTCCTTTGTGCAGAAGGCGGCCTCCTACCTGTCCTGCGTGCAGCAGCTGGTGCTGAGGATCCCCGCCGACCTGCGAGACTCGAGCCGGCGACCTCTGCGGGGCGAGGTGGTGTCGCGGGCGCTGCACCTGGCCAGCGGGCGGCTCGACCACGACCGGGTGGGCGCGGCGTTCCGGGAGGCGGGGATGGCGTGGCACAGCCTGCTGGAGCTGCCGCAGGCGGACGCGGCGGACTTCGTTGCAGCCAACAAGCTGGAGTTCACTCTGCATGAGACGACGCTGTCGCCATCGCCCATCGCCCTGGACGTCGTCGGCGAGCGGATCGAGCAGAAAATCGGCAACGCAGACGGCGACGCCTCGGCGAAGGACCTACTGTCCGAGGAGCTGATCGCCCTCATAGAGAAGGAGGTGGACAAGAAGCAGATGGAGTCTCGGGAGTTCATCCGGGTTCTCGTGCGAAGCGTTTGTCGCGGCTGCACTCGTGAGTGGGCAGTCGGTGATGTGCATTTGCAGTGATGGGGCATCTTTATGGCAGGTCAGTTGTGACTTGAATTCTCACACTTTGCAGAGAGCAAGAAGCTGAACAAGCCGCTGTTCCTGCTGGTTAAGCCAGTCCTTATGCGGCACATTGAGACCCATGAGCAGCAACAGCAGTGGGTTCTCAGCGCCACCTGCGACACCATAAAGAGTGCAGGCCTTTCACTTGGTGAGTTTTGCTTTGCTGGTAGCAATGCTCTGACCTTTCTACTCACTGTGCTTCAGTAGTTTCAACTGCGCATTCCTTCCAAATGCACTGCAGAGTTGATAAACGACCTCTTCTTCGCCTACCTTGATAACGCAATCATCTGCGAGGACTCGTTCAAGCAGTGGTACCAGGAGGCCGGCAAGGAGCTTCAGGACGCCACTCAGGTGTTTATTAACACTCTGGAGTCCACGCACAGCCCCAGCACTGACTCCTAGCCCCTGCATTTTGCGAGCCCAAGCCACCGAATCCCCTGATTGGCCCGATTCGCGATTAACGGCACCGATTTCCGCCGATTTCCGATTTCATGTTTTGCAGAATTTATCTTCTTATTTTATGTTATAGTTATTGCTTTGTTTAACTTTCGCTCGCGTAGTCATTGAGTTGTTATTGAATCGAATCCAGACAAAGAAAATATCTTTTAAACGTGAAGTCTTCGCCAGCATTGATAACTGCTACTACTAAGCACTACTAACTGCTGTGTCAAATTTCACCAATTTTACCAACTGCGTCCAGCCCTCCAACCCTAGGCGAGTCTTTCGTGTGCTTGTTTAGGATTTAGGGACTGTTTGGCGGATTTAGGCTAGGTGTGTTGCGTGTAAGATCGCAGGGTTTTTTAATTTTCGATGTGCTGGGAAACTCGTGTCCGGGACATGATAGCAGAATGCGAATTTAATCTGTGCTCGAATCAAGAAATCTAAACTGAGGAACAAGAAGCCAATGCTCCCAAGATGCCCCCAATCAAGGGGTTCATGCTGATCATGCCGATCCTTTGCCTGAGCAATCAGGATTTCCGTCATAGACAACTATTCTACAAAATAGTCATGACTTTCAACACACCTATACACTAAATGTCAGCGATTTAGACAAAAACAGGATGTGTCCTCAGGACGCCACTCAAGTGTTTATTAAATCTCCGGAGTCCACGCACATTTTGAACTAAATTTCTCAAGATCAAGAATAATGAACTGCATCAGAACCCCCCCCCCCCAGTGTTGTTTGTGAAGCACTCGTAGTTCATTGCACACTGTCATGCTTTTCTATTTTGATCTTTTATTTAATCATGTTTATGAGAATTGATATTTATTGATAATTGCTAATAGTTGAGAATTTTGCTATTTTTTGTGATTTTTCGTAGGATTGATAAATTGTGTCTATAGTATGAGCAGGTATATTCAAGTATACTCAATGCTGTCTAGCCCAGCCTATGCCTGTCATTAAGCACAGGCTACGGATGCCTCTTACTGCCATTGGACCAAGACTGCCTGCCAACCAGACGAGAATTTGTCCAACTAAAAGTATTTAATAAACGCATTCAGCAGTTTTTATTCACCTGGCACACAGCAGCTTAGCTATTCAACTTTGCAAAGCTCGAATCCAAAAAGATGTTCCGCCGTCCGCTTTTGCCGTCTCGAGTTCCGCCGCTTCTCTTGCTGGCCCTGTGGCTGCTGCTGGCCGGGCCGGAATTCGCTGTGGCCGATCGATCGCTGTGGCTGGAGTCTGACAGCCAATGCGGAGCTGTCCGGCTGTCTGTGAGCAGCCGCGGTCTCGTGCAGTGCCTGTACGAGTGCTCCATCTTGAGCTGGTGCCTCTGCGCTCGCTTCGCAGACTCCGAGTGCTCCCTGATGCTTCCCGGCGGCGAGGTGTCGCCCACAGCTGCCGGGCTGGCCGCTGCCGGGACCGTGTACAAGAACCAGCAGTTCGATTGTGAGCAAAGGGGCATAAGATATGGCTATTCATGCATCTGTTTACATGCAGTCATCATTTGCACGGGTGATGTACAAAAGTAGCGAAAGCCTAGTGATCTGATTCATCTGATGGTCTGCATCTATAGTATTTGTATCTCTGTTGCTTCAAAAGGGGGAAGTGCCGTTCCCAATCACTCCAATAAGCCAGCAGTTCCACCTTTTATTGCTTTTAGTCTCCAGCATCTGCAAGCTGCCGCTCTCCGGCTGCGAGCAGAGCACCGTGTATTCGACCGGCAACCTGTGCGGCAAGGCTGCTGACGGCAACGTGGCCCAGGCGTTCTCGACTTGCTTCTGCACCGAATCCGGCGTCAACGAGTGGTGGGAGGCTGGCACAGCTGACCCGGCCTTCATCACTGAGGTGACGCTGTACAACCGCGGCGACTGCTGCCCGCACCGGCTCAACAACTTCGTCATCACGGTGGACGGCGTCGCCTGTGTGGACTTCGTCACCTCAACCGCTTTCTCGGTGCGGAACTTCACCTGCAACATGGCCGGCCGCAGGCTGCGGGTGACCAACCGGCTGAACGGGCACCTCACCTTCTGCGAGGTGGTCGCTTACGGCTACATGTGATTGACAGGCTTGCCTGGTCTCTGAGCAAAGCTGACGAACATTTTTCTCTTCTTACAATCGATCAAGCTGCATACAGAGGGGACTTGAGGAGGTCGGGAAACGTTGTTTCTAAGAAAAGCTTTATAAAGCAGATCATTCCAAGTTTTTTCCTACAAAAGTAGCTCGTATTGTTCGTGCAAAAGCAGCCCCAACATATTTTCTAAGAAGTGAGATTTCCTGTCTTTCTACTTCCATACTTAGGCTGTTGAACTTAATGTCGCTACTGCAGATCCTGCTTTGGCACTCTGCACCTGTGCCCTGTCCTCACTGCAGATCCTGCTTTGGCTCTCTGCACCTGTGCCCTGTCCCCACTGCAGATCCTGCTTTGGCTCTCTGCACCTGTGCCCTGTCCCCACTGCAGATCCTGCTTTGGCTCTCTGCACCTGTGCCCTGTCCCCACTGCAGATCCTGCTTTGGCTCTGCACCTGTGCCCTGTCCCCACTGCAGATCCTGCTTTGGCTCTGCACCTGTGCCCTGTCCCCACTGCAGATCCTGCTTTGGCTCTCTGCACCTGTGCCCTGTCCCCACTGCAGATCCTGCTTTGGCTCTCTGCACCTGTGCCCTGTTCCCACTGCAGATCCTGCTTTGGCTCTCTGCACCTGTGCCCTGTTCCCACTGCAGATCCTGCTTTGGCTCTCTGCACCTGTGCCCTGTTCCCACTGTAGATCCTGCTTTGGCTCTCTGCACCTGTGCCCTGTCCCCACTGCAGATCCTGCTTTGGCTCTCTGCACCTGTGCCCTGTCCCCACTGCAGATCCTGCTTTGGCTCTCTGCACCTGTGCCCTGTTCCCACTGCCAATCAGAGCAAATTACCTTTTAACCCGCGAATCCAGTTTTTTTAATATTTTCTAATTTTAAATGCCTTCAAAATTACTCGAAATATTTTAGAATTTTTTATTTTAAAATTATTTATTTTTTACATGTACATCAGCAAAAGCGTCAATGGGAGACTCTGCTTGCTATGAAAAAACTTTTGTGCGAGCACCCCATGGTGATAATAATTTATATCAACATGTTGATGGAACACCGTGTCCACAGTTATCCAAAAAGTTTGTTTGAATTTCACTGTTTTTTTTTTATTTCTCAAGTACTTAGCATATCACACTCCTAGACGCCTATGCAAGTTTTGTAGATCAACTCGATCGATCTTGCCATGCAAGATACTGATGAAGCTCTCATGAGGATGCGGAGAGGAACTATGAAACTTGAATCAATGAATTCTGATTTAAATTTCAATCTCTTCGCCTTTTCCGTTCTGCACTCATTCCGCCTGCTGTTTTATTCAGCGGAATGACAGCTGCGAAATTAGGGAGGCAGCAGCAATAGAAGACATTTTCTTAGAATGCATAAATAGAAGAATCCAGCAACACTTGCTCTTCGTATAAAAACTGGTCAAAAAGATGCCCTCTCGTTTGACGAAATGCATCGGCAGCGGAGAAAATTACTAAAATCATCTGTGGTCATGCTGCCTTCATTTGTTTACACTATCGTGCCAGCTGCATTACGCCTGTTTCTTAGAGAAAATGTTTTAGTAGGTAAAAGCTTTGCCCGTCTCAGCTGCGGCTATGAATAGACTGAGCACTGACTTGATATCTGCAGTGCTTGCTTTGCAATTATTTCACTGTTTGATTGCTGTGGGTCAGTGCAGTTTGTGAGTTTATATTTCAGTATGAAACTTTTCTCTATTCACGAGTCAAACGCATTGAAGCATATCCTACCAGAAGCATATTTTACTAGAAGCATATTCTACTAAGATCATATTCTACTAAGATCATATTCTACTAGAAGCAGCATATTCTACTAGAAGCATATTCTACTAGAAGCATTCTACTAGAAGCAGCATATTCTACTAGAAGCATATTCTACTAGAAGCATTCTACTAGAAGCAGCATATTCTACTAGAAGCATATTCTACTAGAAGCATATTCTATTGGAAGCAGCATATTCTACTAGAAGCATATTCTACTAGAAGCATATTCTACTAAGATCATATTCTACTAGAAGCATATTCTACTAAGATCATATTCTACTAGAAGTAGTGCAGATTCTACTATAGAAGCATATTCTACTAGAAGCAGATTCTACAATAGAAGCAGATTCTACAATAGAAGCAGATTCTACAATAGAAGCAGATTCTACAATAGAAGCATATTCTACTAGAAGCATATTCTACTATAGAAGCATATTCTACTATAGAAGCATATTCTAATGGAAGCATATTCTAGTAGAAGAATATTCTGAAGCCTTTGATTTGAAGGAGAAGTAAGAGTTCACGTTCCGGGTGAACGATTCCCATCGGCACCCATTGTGTGGCAAAGTTGACCAACACAATGGAATATTGAACGAGCTGGCAGACAAGAGTCAGCAACTTCCCCCCGTTCCAGCAGCACAGCAGCAGACTATTGAGCTGTCTAAACAAAAGGCCTCAGCGCCGGCAAAAAAGCGCAGGTCGGCTGCAAGAATTCAAGTGGGAGGAAACTCAAGTGGAGTAAAACATATTTTTCCTGTTGCCCTCCTCAAACTCTGTAGTTCCCGTGTTTCTTCCCACATATCTTTCCTCCAAGACAGGGGCGCACCAAGGAGTAGGCGGGGCGGCGGTCGCCCCCTTCGGCGGAGACCTGAAAATAATGACAGGGGGAGCAAGTGCATTTTGCCAAAAACAGAGCCACCCCTCTGCCCCCCTTTGAGATCTTCCCTCCAGAATCCGCCCCTCCCCATCAAGAAATTTCTGGTTGCGCCACTGCTCCAAGACAGTCTCTACCCTTTTGCCGAGTCAGGCTACTCTCCTTTGCGAGGAAAATACAATGGGAGCCAAGGACAGCTAAATACTGTATGGACGGGAAGCTATACAGCGATTCGTGCAAAAAGACTTGAAGGCAGGACCCCATTTTCCCCACTGGCACATTTTTAACTGCTTCCAAAAGCATTCCAACTGCACTACTGCCGGAAAGTAGGCAATATTGACTGTTAGCACACTGGCCCTCTTGGGAGAATGCAGTTATAACGCAACAACTTTCTATTTAAAGCATGAAGTGCTTTAAGACAAATGTTAAGAAAAAATAGCAGCCCCCCATTTGAGCATTGGAAATCTCAGCAACCCCTCATTTGAGCATTGGCATCTCAGCAACCCCTCATTTGAGCATTGGGATCTCAGCAACCCCTCATTTGAGCATTGGAAATCTCAGTAACCCCTCATTTGAGCATTGGAAATCTCAGTAACCCCTCATTTGAGCATTGGAAATCGATCAGTAACCCCTCATTTGAGCATTGGAAATCGATCAGTAACCCCTCATTTGAGCATTGGAAATCGATCAGTAACCCCTCATTTGAGCATTGGAAATCTCAGTAACCCCTCATTTGAGCATTGGAAATCGATCAGTAACCCCTCATTTGAGCATTGGAAATCTCAGTAACCCCTCATTTGAGCATTGGAAATCGATCAGTAACCCCTCATTTGAGCATTGGAAATCGATCAGTAACCCCTCATTTGAGCATTGGAAATCGATCAGTAACCCCTCATTTGAGCATTGGAAATCTCAGTAACCCCTCATTTGAGCATTGGAAATCGATCAGTAACCCCTCATTTGAGCATTGGAAATCGATCAGTAACCCCTCATTTGAGCATTGGGATCTCAGCAACCCCTCATTTGAGCATTGGGATCTCAGCAACCCCTCATTTGAGCATTGGAAATCTCAGTAACCCCTCATTTGAGCATTGGAAATCTCAGTAACCCCTCATTTGAGCATTGGAAATCTCAGCAACCCCTCATTTGAGCATTGGAAATCTCAGCAACCCCTCATTTGAGCATTGGAAATCTCAGCAACCCCTCATTTGAGCATTGGAAATCTCAGTAACCCCTCATTTGAGCATTGGAAATCTCAGTAACCCCTCATTTGAGCATTGGAAATCTCAGCAGCTCCCCGCCCTTGACCCTCGTCAACCCCCAATGTCTGCAGGTGCCGGTGAAAAAAAGCCAGCTAGGAAGTAGTTCAAGATCCCAGCTGATACTCACTGCAAGGAAGAGACCCAGTGGCAGTCTCGTATTGCAAATGCACGCATTTTGCCACGCCAGAAATTAATGAAAACATAAGGAAATTGCCTCGCACTGGCATTTCTTTTTCTCTCTCTCTGCAACTGGAAAATTTGAAAACAGAAGCAAAGTTGGAAACCCAGAAAGCACTTTATTGCCCGCTTGATGAACGCTTGGTGACTGCAACGGCCTCTGCCTCTCCCTCAGCCGCCTCTCCCTGCTTCGCGCTTACACAAGTATTAAAGCCTGAACTGCAGCTGCAAGCGCCCAACTTTGCAGGCATTCAAATCTGAATTTCAAACAAGAAAATCACGACTCGAGATCTCCAGCGCCGTTTCGTTCGACATTCAAGATTATCCGTTCCGTGTTCTCGTAGCCTAGCTTCGCAGTCTGAGAATTCTCCCAGTTTCAATGCTTCAACTTCCCAGTTTCGATCAGCAGCGGAGTTCCTTCAAAGCCGCCGAGCTCCAGCTGGCCGCCGCGCTGCGCTCGCTGCGGGAACTTCGGCTGGAGCGGCCGGCGGGTCCGGCGGCGGCCAACGAGGTCGATCAGCCGGCGGCCCGAAGTCTCCAGGTCACAAGGACTCGAATTTGCGGCCGGGTGAGCTGCCTGCACCTGGCGCCGGGGGACATCCGGGTGAGGCCTTGTGTTGTTCGGCGCAGATTGTGTTGGATGGAAATTCATTTTTTTATTCAATGTAGCTGCATGCCCTGTGTATGCCGCAACGATTTTGTTGCGAATGTGAATCCGAATATTGTTCCGAATGTAGACCCGAATCTTGTTCCGAATGTAGACCCGAATCTTGTTCCGAATGTAGACCCGAATCTTTGTTCCGAATGTAGACCCGAATCTTGTTCCGAATGTAGACCCGAATCTTGTTCCGAATGTAGACCCGAATCTTGTTCCGAATGTAGACCCGAATCTTTTTCCGAATGTGGAACCGAACAGTGTTCCGAATGTGGATCCGAACAGTGTTCCGAATGTGGAACCGAACAGTGTTCCGAATGTGGATCCGAACAGTGTTCCGAATGTGGAACCGAACAGTGTTCCGAATGTGGATCCGAACAGTGTTCCGAATGTGGAACCGAACAGTGTTCCGAATGTGGAACCGAACAGTGTTCCGAATGTGGATCCGAACAGTGTTCCGAATGTGGATCCGAACAGTGTTCCGAATGTGGAACCGAACAGTGTTCCGAATGTGGAACCGAACAGTGTTCCGAATGTGGAACCGAACAGTGTTCCGAATGTGGACCCAATTATTGTTCTGAATGTGAATCGAAATAATTGCTTCAAATCTGTTTCCTTGCGGAACATTGTACTTTTAATTCACAACTATTTAAGCCATTTCGCTTAAACAATCTTTTCTGGTGAAAGCGGTATTTGTCATTACTACTTTACCAGACTTCTAGCTCCATCAGAAACAGTTACACGGGCCTGCAGGAATTCCTTTCAAACCTGTTTCTCCGGCTCATGTTATGGCGATGATTTATGGCTGCTGGAATAACTGCCGCCGTCGCTAGCGCTGTCCCAAGCTCCAGCCGAGAGAAGGAAACCTCTGCTTTCTTTTGGCCCAAATTGCCGCCGAAATGACTCTGAAATGACAAAACTGCCAAAGCTAATTTTAGCGTGGCAGCTGAAGACCTGAAGTCAGGCTCGAAAATAGCTTTGCTCTTTGCTGCATTGACCATGGACTTCTAAAAATAGAACATGGAATCAAGAAGTCCATGCCGAGCGTGTAATCAGAATTAATTTTAGAAGCATTTGCAACTTGTCATTCTGATTTGTTTATCAGTGACCAGTGCGTTTTGCTTGACCTTGGAAACTGGAATTTCCTGAATACGAGCGTAGATTTGAGTCGGGCTGCTTCTGATTTGACTCTTTTCGGAGCACCAGAACTGCCCGCCGGTATTTTCCGCTTTTATGGAAATGTCGGCGAGTCAATCATGCGCTCGGAGCAGCCAGCTTCGAGCAAAAACTTTTGTAGCCTGTGCCTCTGTAGCTGGCGCCCCTCTGTAGCTGGCGCCCCTCTGTAGCTGGCGCCCCTCTGTAGCTGGCGCCCCCTCTGTAGCTGGCGCCCCTCTGTAGCTGGCGCCCCCTCTGTAGCTGGCACCCCCTCTGTAGCTGGCGCCCCTCTGTAGCTGGCGCCCCCTCTGTAGCTGGCGCCCCCTCTGTAGCTGGCGCCCCCTCTGTAGCTGGCGCCCCCTCTGTAGCTGGCGCCCCCTCTGTAGCTGGCGCCCCCTCTGTAGCTGGCGCCCCTCTGTAGCTGGCGCCCCCTCTGTAGCTGGCACCCCCTCTGTAGCTGGCGCCCCTCTTTATCTGGCACCCCCTCTTTATCTGGCATCCCCTCTGTAGCTGGCGCCCCTCTGTAGCTGGCGCCCCTCTGTAGCTGGCGCCCCTCTGTAGCTGCGCCCCTCTGTAGCTGGCGCCCCTCTGTAGCTGGCGCCCCCTCTGTAGCTACCGCCCCTTTGTAGCTGGCACCCCCTCTGTAGCTGGCACCCCCTCTTTAGCTGGCACCCCTTCTGTAGCTGGCACCCCCTCTGTAGCTGGCGCCCCTCTTTATCTGGCACCCCCTCTTTATCTGGCATCCCCTCTGTAGCTGGCGCCCCTCTGTAGCTGGCGCCCCCTCTGTAGCTGGCGCCCCTCTGTAGCTGCGCCCCTCTGTAGCTGGCGCCCCTCTGTAGCTGGCACCCCTCTGTAGCTGGCGCCCCCTCTGTAGCTGGCGCCTCCTCTGTAGCTGGCACCCCTCTGTAGCTGGCGCCCCCTCTGTAGCTGGCGCCCCCTCTGTAGCTGGCGCCCCTCTGTAGCTGCGCCCCTCTGTAGCTGGCGCCCCTCTGTAGCTGGCGCCCCCTCTGTAGCTACCGCCCCTTTGTAGCTGGCGCCCCCTCTGTAGCTGGCGCCCCTTATAAGATATTCAGTGCAATCTGAAAAATTCAAGCAACTAAACTGCACAGCAGACAATGTGACGTCATGCTCTGGAACCTTTTTTAAAAATTCTTATACAAGTTCGATTCTTTTACGTGTATAGTATCTGTGGTTATGAGTTAATTTAAATTAAATTTAATTTAATGTTTTATAAATCATTTATTTACAAGGTGCTGCTAAATTTCGAGCTAGATTGAGAATCGTTGAACGAACGCCTTGGAGAATTGTTTTTCAGAATTTCTTGCACTCCGGCGGCTCCGTCTCCTGTGCTGCCCGACGCGCCAGTTTCTTATAGCGGGTCGCTACTCTGAAAGACTGAAAAGCCTGTTGGTGCGGTGCGCCTCGCAACCATGGGATAAATGAATCTCGGAGCGCTCGATATAGCGGCTGTCCCCGAATATCTGCGGGTGGAGATTCGAAATTCCCATCCGCATAGGGAAATCGATTCGCAGAATGAGCTGAGCTCGAGTAGCGGCGCTCACAGCCGCACCTCAGCGCTGCCAGAGGAGGTGACGTCAGCCTCTGGGGCTCTCGGGCGGAGGAGGCAAATCTGAGGGGGGGGGGTTGAGCGGCGCGAGGGGTTCTTTTCCAGCTTATCCTGCCCAAGTTCCCAAAACTCTATTGGCAAGGCCAGCCAGCTCTCCTCCCCTATCCGAGTGTACATTGGGGAGAAACACTGAGGGTAATGGCTGTTATTGGTCGGCCTCCCCTTCTTCGCGTGTCACCCCCCTTCAGTCTGTCCTCTCCTACACAAACCCGCCTCTCCCGCATCCCCAAGACGTGCGGGACACGCTGGGACCCCTTAATATAGATCTCCCCACCCTCGCTTGCGGAGTCACGCCCGCCTCTCTGCCAAAGTCGTCTGGGGCAAAGCAGGGGCTCGCGAACCGACTTTGATAGCCCCACACAACCCTGCCGGATCCGCGATGGGGACCGCGAGATAGCGGAACTCGGCATGGCTGACAACTGCTGCGGCGAAAGCAAACTGGACTTTCTGGCCATGATTTCCTGGCCATTTCTGCTGCTGCTGAAGCTGACAGCTCTGCTGCTGCTGACAGTGGATCAGCTGATTGACTGCCTCCGCGCTTTTTTCATTGAGCAGGCGCGAATCGAGCCCGCGACCTTGTCGAACTGTGTGGGAAAGTTGAACTTTGAGTCGGGAAATTGGTGAGTGCTTTCAGAAACCCTAAACTTCACAAACCCTCCACATCACTCTTCACAAGCCCTCAACTTCACAAACCCTCCACATCACTCTTCACAAGCCCTCAACTTCACAAACCCTCCACTTCACTCTTCACAAACCCTTCACTTCACAAACCGTTCACTTCACAAACCCTAAGCTTCACAAATCCTACACTTCACAAACCCTACACTTAACAAACCCTACACTTCACAAACCCTACACTTCACAAACCCTACACTTCACAAATCCTACACTTCACAAACCCTACACTTCACAAACCCTACACTTCACAAACCCTCCACTTCACTCTTCACAAACCCTTCACTTCACAAACCGTTCACTTCACAAACCCTAAGCTTCACAAATCCTACACTTCACAAACCCTACACTTCACAAACCCTACACTTCACAAACCCTAAGCTTCACAAATCCTACACTTCACAAATCCTACACTTCACAAACCCTACACTTCACAAATCCTACACTTCACAAATCCTACACTTAACAAACCCTACACTTCACAAATCCTACACTTCACAAACCCTACACTTCACAAATCCTACACTTCACAAACCCTACACTTCACAAACCCTACACTTAACAAACCCTACACTTCACAAATCCTACACTTCACAAACCCTACACTTCACAAACCCTACACTTCACAAATCCTACACTTCACAAATCCTACACTTCACAAACCCTACACTTCACAAATCCTACACTTCACAAACCCTACACTTAACAAACCCTACACTTCACAAATCCTACACTTCACAAACCCTACACTTAACAAACCCTACACTTCACAAATCCTACACTTCACAAACCCTACACTTAACAAACCCTACACTTCACAAATCCTACACTTCACAAACCCTACACTTAACAAACCCTACACTTCACAAACCCTCAACTTTAGGAATTCAGATTTTTGTTACTTTTACCGTTTTACCATTTGGGGGAATGAAATGCAATTTGTAATTATAAAAATTAGGATCTGGGAAAGTCCGAGGTCTGGGCTGTCCAGACTGTACTGCAAGTACCGAAATCCCTGTCTTCAACTTTCAGCACCAGCCGCCATGAGCTGGAGCCCTCCCACCGCAAAGAGGCATTTTCACCAACTGTAATCCGCGCTGCAGATGGAGTGAAAACCTCTGGTAAGTTTCTTTTGGGGTTGAGAAGTTTCGAGATTTCAGAAAAACGTGGAATAATAAACACTCTGAGTTCTGAATTTTTGGGACGTGAACACAGGAGATTATCAATCTAGAGGACTTTAAACAAAGGATTGTGAACACAGGGGATTGTGAACACAGGGGATTGTGAACACAGGGGATTGTGAACACAGGGGATTGTGAACACAGGGGATTGTGAACACAGGGGATTGTGAACACAGGGGATTGTGAACACAGGGGATTGTGAACACAGGGGATTGTGAACACAGGGGATTGTGAACACAGGGGATTGTGAACACAGGGGATTGTGAACACAGGGGATTGTGAACACAGGGGATTGTGAACACAGGGGATTGTGAACACAGGGGATTGTGAACACAGGGGATTGTGAACACAGGGGATTGTGAACACAGGGGATTGTGAACACAGGGGATTGTGAACACAGGGGATTGTGAACACAGGGGATTGTGAACACAGGGGATTGTGAACACAGGGGATTGTGAACACAGGGGATTGTGAACACAGGGGATTGTGAACACAGGGGATTGTGAACACAGGGGATTGTGAACACAGGGGATTGTGAACACAGGGGATTGTGAACACAGGGGATTGTGAACTCAGGTGTCACGGGTTCAAATTTTGGGGGCAGGAGAATAGTGCTCAAGCCTGGAACCCCATAAAAAATTCAGTTTAAATACACGAGGAAGTTTTCTTGCTCAAGAGAAAAATTTCCCCAAAGCTGACCCGAGTTCGAAAAAATGCCATTAAAAGTGCGGAGGTTCCCTCCCAATCTGGCGGAAAACCTGTTGGTCTAAAGATCCCATGGGATCTGGCTGGAGAGCCACCCGTTGCGCAAATGCAAATTGATGGCCCGCTGCTGTTGGATTTTCTCTCTTCTAGAAGAAAGAATTTGCCTAGGAGAAGCAGGAAAATCGCGGCAACAACTTCCAGATGTGCGCAGGCCGTTCCAACAAGATTGGAAACTGCTTGCTTGCTTCTTGGGAGTTCGAACGAACTCTGTTGCACTCGGCTGCAGCTCAGTCTGCTTTTATTGCCTTCGAATTTGCATTGCGCCCTGCTTTGCAAGGCCACTGCGCGAACCGTTCAATTCCTGGTAGAAATCCCCATTGGGATCTGCTCCCCATTCTGATTCCGTGTGTGAGTCCTAGATAGAAATCCCCATTGGGATCTGCTCCCCATCCTGATTCCGTATGTGAGTCCCAGGTAGAAATCCCCATTGGGATCTGTTCCCCATCCTGATTCCGTGTGTGAGTCCCAGGTAGAAATCCCCATTGGGATCTGCTCCCCATCCTGATTCCGTGTGTGAGTCCCAGGTAGAAATCCCCATTGGGATCTGCTCCCCATCCTGATTCCGTGTGTGAGTCCCAGGTAGAAATCCCCATTGGGATCTGCTCCCCATCCTGATTCCGTGTGTGAGTCCCAGGTAGAAATCCCCATTGGGATCTGCTCCCCATCCTGATTCCGTGTGTGAGTCCCAGGTAGAAATCCCCATTGGGATCTGCTCCCCATCCTGATTCCGTGTGTGAGTCCCAGGTAGAAATCCCCATTGGGATCTGTTCCCATCCTGATTCCGTGTGTGAGTCCCAGGTAGAAATCCCCATTGGGATCTGCTCCCATCCTGATTCCGTGTGTGAGTCCCAGGTAGAAATCCCATTGGGATCTGCTCCCTATCCTGATTCCGTGTGTGAGTCCCAGGTAAAAATCCCCATTGGGATCTGCTCCCCATCCTGATTCCGTGTGCTAAACCCAGATAGAAATCCCCATTCATACGAGTATTGGCAATTTCAACGCCAAGATTGTGCCAGGAAAGTTGCATAAACTGCTGGAGACAGGGGCAGCACAGGCAGCAGGCAAGCCAGCAGACAGCAGGAGGAACTGCATGCAGCAAATGCCTCTGACTTATTAGCAGTGACGCAATCTGCAAGAATCGGCAACAGCTGAGGGCCCGACAGGCCACTCATTCACTGCCGGGGGTCGGAGGGAAGGAGTTCCAGAGGAATTTGTAGTGAAATCCCAGACTGACTGACTGCGAAAGCCAAGGGGAAATTATTGCAAGAGAATATATTATTATTGATATTAGTCCCCAGATCTCCTCAGAGCTCCCCCAAAGCAGACTCGGGCCAACAAAGCCGGAGAGAGGGGCTCCTCAGACTGTTTTGATTGATTCAATGCTAATGGCTCTGCGGCAGTCCGGCGCGAATAAACTTGGGCCTCTCCTTGCTTCCTCTTGTTTATCAGTCCAGAATCCCCGTGCACTCCCCGGTCCTCCACTCGTCAACTTCCCCCCTTGCCCCGGAGTGGGTTACGTAATCCCCATTTGAGGATCCCGGGGCGAAGTGGGCGCGAGGCTGCATGCGGGCAGTGAGGAGTTGGGGCAGGAAATCCCAAAGCCCGGCATTCATAAACCGAGCCGGCTTTGACTGGCGTAGGCGGCGCTCAAGTGAGTCACGTGATCCGACTCGGAAGCGGAGATGCAGGGAGAGAATGGGAGAATGGGAGGACTTGAAATTTCCTGTCGAATACGAGTAAAATTAACTTCAGCAACCGAAATGCCTACTAGCAGTAATCTGCTGCGCATGCCGTGGCTCCTTGGCCCCCGAACTGGTCGCATTTTTAGCTCCTAATTTTCAAGCCACCGCCCTACTTCCCCAGCTGCGGCATTCCGGCCCCGACCTCAGCATCCATCGCTGATTATCCCCCTCCCAGCTGCGGCATTCCACCTTTCCTGCCTCCATCGGCTCCCCTCACCGGGCGGGAAGTTGCGGACGGTCCCAGGCACGCCGCCCCATCCGTCCCTATCCCTCTCCATCCATCCCTTTCCTCAATGAATGCGCACTTTAAGCCACCGGGGCGCTCCGCTCCCACAGCACGGGGGTTATAAACATGGGGCCGCAAGCTGCAGCCGGGTGCCGCTGTCTCTCGTTCAGTCTGCATTGGAAAATCTTTTCCAGTTCCCGGCCGCTGTAGTTCGGCAGCTGCGAACGACCCGCCTGAGCCGCGACTTCGGACCGCCTGCGGCAGATCCGCCACTGCGGCGATGAGCGCCGGCGCCGGGGATGGCGCCGAGTCGGCGCGGCGCAGCCTGACGCTCAGCCTGGCGCTGGCGGAGCAGTTCGCTCACGTTGACAGCAGCAGCGAGGAGGAGGCGGAGGAGACAGCAGCGGTCAGTGGCGATTTGGGATGCCTGATTGGGATCTGGGATGCCTGATTGGGATCTGGGATGCCTGATTGGGATCTGGCATGCCTGATTGGGATCTGGGATGCCTGATTGGGATCTGGGATGCCTGATTGGGATCTGGGATGCCTGATTGGGATCTGGCATGCCTGATTGGGATCTGGGATGCCTGACTGGGATTCTGGAATGCCTGGTTGGGATTTGGGATGCCTGTTTGGGATCTGGGATGCCTGGTCGAGATCTGCGATGTCTGGTTGGGATCTGATATGCCTGATTGGGGTCTGGGATTCCTGATTAGAATCTGGGATGCTTAGTTTGAATCTGGGATTCCAATTAGTTTAGTTTTTTAGATTTGTTTTTATGGATGTCTTTTTGATATCAATATTTGTGTGCTGCGAATCAGGGACTACACGCGGATGTTTTAATAAATGTAAATTAAGGTATTAGGAAAGTCAATTTATTAACTAATAGGAATTTATCAGAGATAATTCCAAGCATTTTATTAGGATCCGGTTAGGCCAGCCATAAAAAATCTGCGGGACAGGGACATGCGAACCTGCATTTCCAATCTGTCCGATATGAGATATTCCAAACGCCATGGAAGACGGCAGGTTCTACAAGGCTCGCTGATTCTGTTCAATGGTAAACAGACAGCAGCGCTGACATCCGAGGTGGAAAATTGAATTTGAACTGGAAATTCCCCATCAAGGATCCGACCTGTCCTGGCCCGGGAGTAATTAGTGCGGCGGCGTCAGTGCGGCCGTGAGGAGTTGCAGCGCCCGATGTGGCGTCCAGCTGGGCTGAAAAAGTGCACGAAAACAGGAGGCTGCAGAGACTTTCAGAGGGACCGATGAAGGTTTCCTCAGGTGGTCGCTGGGCCAAAGGCGTGACTGACGACCCGGAGGTCTGGGGTTTCGGCTGGGCTAGCGAAAATAAATGGATCGGCCAGTCAGGCTTTTCTGCGATTCTTCTGCCCTTTCAGATGCCAGTCAGCAATGGGGCCTGCGAACAGGGCTGTCCTGCTGTGGTTGCTGGGGCCGCTGACCAGCTCGAGGACCAGCACCAGCACCAGCACCAGCACCAGCACCAGAACCAGCACCAGCACCAGAACCAGCACCAGCACCAGAACCAGCACCAGAACCAGCACCAGAACCAGCACCAGCACCAGCAGTCGGAGATTCACCAGTGTCGCAGCTGGGACTCGGGAACACAGCAGCATCAGTTGGCGAGGCGCGTTGCGCCGCACGAGAGGCTAATCATTGAGAGTGAGTCCAACCCAATCCAATCCAATCCAACCCAATCCAATCCAATCCAATCCAACTCAACCCAACCCAATCCAATCCAACCCAATCCAATCCAATCCAATCCAATCCAATCCAATCCAACCCAACCCAATCCAATCCAATCCAACCCAATCCAATCCAATCCAACACAATCCAATCCAATCCAACCCAATCCAACCCAATCCAATCCAATCCAATCCAACCCAATCCAACCCAATCCAATCTAATCCAATCCAATCCAATCCAACTCAACCCAATCCGATCCAATTCAATCCAATCCAATCCAATCCAATCCAATCCAACTCAACCCAATCCAATCCAACTCAACCCAATCCAATCCAACTCAACCCAATCCAATCCAATCCAACTCAACCCAATCCGATCCAATTCAATCCAATCCAATCCAATCCAATCCAATCCAATCCAATCCAACTCAACCCAATCCAATCCAACTCAACCAACCCAATCCAATCCAGTCCAATCCAATTCAAGCCAGTCCAATCCAATTCAATCCAATTCCTCTTCCGTAGACCAGCGCCGCAAAGTGTGCGAAGAGATCGTGGAGACGGAGCGCAAGTACTGCTTCTGTCTGTGGACTCTCATTGACCTGATTGGCGGTTCGCTGAGGGCCGCCGCCTTCATCAGCACTCGGGATCTCTGGTGAGTGACAGAATGAGATGAGTCCGGAGTGACGGAATGGGGGTGACTCCAGAGTGACAGAATGAGATGACTCCAGAGTGACAGAATGAGATGAGTCCGAGTGACAGAATGAGGTGACTCTGGAGTGACAGAATGAGATGACTCCGGAGTGACAGAATGAGATGAGTCCGGAGTGACAGAATGAGGTGTCCGGATTGAAATAATGAGATGACTCCGGAGTGACATAATGAGATGAGTCCGGAGTGACAGAATGAGATGAGTCCGGAGTGACAGAATGAGGTGTCCGGATTGAAATAATGAGATGACTCCGGAGTGACATAATGAGATGACTCCGGAGTGACAAAATGAGGTGATTCCAGAGTGACAGAATGAGATGAGTCCGGAGTGACAGAATGAACCCATCGCTGTATGAGCACAGTAATGGCTGAGAACATCTCATCATTTCGCCCCCTGCCCATCCGCAGCCTGATCTTCCCGAACACGCTGCCCGCCTCTACGACATTCACGCGGCCTTCTCGGCAGCCTGGAGGAGTCAGATGACTGCTCAGTGCAGCGCCAGCCGCCGCTGCCGCAGTGCAGCCTGGCGCAGGCCGTCCAGCAGTTCCTGCAGCGGCACGAGCGCCGGCTGCTGCAGCTGTACCGCAGCTACGTTGCCCAGTTCGGCGCCGCCATGCGCTGCGTTCGCCGTCTGAGACGCCGGTCGCGCAAATTTCGCGACCTCCTGCTGAGCCTCCAGCGGCATCCGGACTGCGAGGGACTCGAACTCACGGCCTTCCTGCTCACCCCTGTGCAGCGGCTGCCCCGCTACTTGCTGCTGCTGCGCCAGCTGGCCGACCGCACCGACCGCGCCACCCGGACCTTCGGCCACCTGACCCGCGCACCGACCGCCTGCGGGGTCTCCTTGACCAGCTCAACTGCAGCATTCAGGGCGCCCTGGCTGAGGCCACCGCTTGGCCAGCAGGGGACTCGTCGGCAGCGACGGCTGCTGCTGTGGACGAGGAAGCCGCCGCCTCCTTTGGCGACCGGCAGCAGCAGCAGCAGCATTTCCTGCTGGGCGCCGGGCAGTCCTCGCGGCAGCGCGGCGTTCCACACAGCCGGAGGCGCTGGCCACCACCCCTGGGACTCGCCCAGGCACCTCAAGCGGTCGCAGCGGCGGGTCGCCGGGCAGCAGGCCGAGCAGCCGGACAGCAGCGGTGCCGCTCTGTCCCGCCAGAAGAGGCCAGCGGCAGCCGGAGCAGAATGGTCGTCTTCGAGTGGTTGCCATGGTAACCAAATGTAGAGATTGTTGAATGACTTGAAGTGTTGCTGAGTTCCAAGTTTATTGCTATGGTAACCAGACGCAGGCACATTGTTGCTGTTTTCCAAGTTGGTTTCCATGGCAATGCGATACCCTAAACCACTCCCGACTCGAACCCCCTCCGGTCTGCAGATCAGCCCGGAGACCGCCCGCCGGCTTCGACCCGGCGACCGGAGCCGCTCAGCCGGTGACGTCATCGCCAGCGGCGGCTCGGCCATACAGGGCGGCTCCCTGCACCAAGCGGCGCCGGGCGCGGTGGCGACTTCTTCAACGGGGGCAGCGTCGCCTGCGACGGCGTTGTCGGGGCGGCGGCAGGCGACGAAAATCGTCCCCGAGAACCGCCGTGAAGGAGACCTTCCGGAAGATGTTCCTGTCGCGAAGAAAGTGAGAGCTAAGTTGCTGTCGATTTAGTCTTCTCTAGATCTACAGAATCCTGTAGATTTGGTTTATAGATCTACACAGAATTCTTTAGATTTGGTTTATAGATCTACACAGAATTCTGTAGATTTGTTTAATTGATCTACACAGAAATCTGTAGATTTGTTTAACTGATCTACACTGAATTCTGTAGATTTGGTTTATAGATCTATACAGAATTCTGTAGATTTGTTCAATTGATCTATACAGCATTCTGTAGATTTGTTTAATTGATCTATACAGAATTCTGTAGATTTGTTCAATTGATCTATACAGAATTCTGTAGATTTTGTTTCTTATGCACACACAGTAAGGACAACTTACTTGTAAATTGTTTCTTGGATCTAGATCTGTAGATTTACTCTCTAGATATTTCAGTTGAGTCGGTTTCTTAGATATTTAAGCTAAAGTATCTTTACTGGGATCTAAGAGTCAACTAATGCTGATTTCCATCACATTTTTACAAGCCGCGAACTCGCGACCTTCTCCTCATTTAACAGAGTGTCGACAGTCGACTCGACAGCTCTTGGGGTGACCTGTGAAAGGCCCTGTCAGCATCTGACAGCATCTGACAGCCTCTGACAGCCCGCTTGCATTCCACTAGTTGCCATTTCTGCGGCAGCCGCCTCCGCGCCGCGCACCGCTCAGCTGATGCGGCACCGCTCATCGCATCCGCTTCATCCCCTCGCCCCTCCTCAGCCTCTCCACTTCATCAATGGCGGGCGCATGTACAGGCATGGGGCAAGGGCAGTGTGTTGCAGTGACGGGCTGGGTGAGTCACCCGGATCCTATACCCCTCAGCGCTGATCGTTCAAATTAGTTCGCGCAATTTGCCTTTTTTCTGTCTGCCGCACAATGATTTGCTTGCATCATACAGCTATTGTACCGTTTGCACACTTTTCTCCCGTTAGTTGCGTCCCGCCTACTGCAAGTAGGCTGGCTAAGAATTTTAGCCCGCA